>QXDM01000101.1:0-295278 GCA_003730235.1 Pythium guiyangense
CGTATGTGACTGACGTAACGCACGCTGGTGGTTCTCGGCGGTCGTCGTCGTCTCGATCCAGAAGTTGACGTCGTTCTCCATGTGTGCTTCAATGTGTTGGATGATCGCTCGATTGGCTGTACGCTCAATCTGGATCGATGCGCACGAGTCCATCGCAATGTTGGCTGCCATGTCCGCCATCTTGTTGTGAGAACGGAAGTGGTGGCTCCAGCTAGACACTAGTCTGGTCAATTGAGCTGGTATGTGACTTGCAAAGTTGTTCATATGCCAGAGCCTCGACACACGCACAAAGAGATTAGACGAGAACGTCAGCGGAACTTGCAGCGCACCGATCACTTCGGAACTCGCCGCGCTCGACGCACACACCCTCGGCGCACTCGAGCTTCCAGCCAGCCGTAGATCGCATGTCAATATATACTGTTGTCGAATATTGATGCTGTCAAAAATCAATACGCTTGAAATTTACACAGGTAATATATATTGAATATGACTTCAGGTAAAGCAAAATCACGGTTCTGCACACAGTCTACAAGACCCGCTTCACTCTTCGCTCGCGTCTAGCTCCACTGCTTCGCAAGCGTCATTATTACCTAAATACAATGAATACAATAGCATGGTGAACGAGAGCTACAACAAGATTAAGACCCGGAACAGAAAGATGAGCTTGAAATGACACGGAGCTGCAATAGAGTATAATTATGAAGCGATAGAAACAAGGACGAAGTCGACAGTGGGCGGCTCAAAGTGGTAACTATGCAGTGCAATTGGATATATACTGACACTGCAGTCAAGTTCGCCTCAAGTCACCCGTGCCTGTGACTTTGGCGGTATATATATTGGCATTGCAGTCAAGTTCGCAACAAAGTCACCCGTGCCTGTGACTTTGGCGGTAGCAAAACGAACGTAGACCGTTATCAAGTGCGGTTAGTTAGCCACTCGCGCATGTGCTAGATGCTAATCCGATTCTAGCACAATAGCGTTGTCCAGACAACGATGAGGCAGGATCTCTACCACCATGTGCGATGCACAAGTTGTTATGAAATTGCTTGATATGGTCTCGCTCCTAGTACAACAGATTGCTGCCATTATGGCTACAGAGTCCACTACCCACCGCTTGTTTCTCCGGTTATGTTGACTGTTTACGTTCTTCAAGTCACAACTGCTGTAGGCGGCACGCAATTTGTAGCGTTGGAACAGATGTGGACGTTGCATCTTGGCCAACCACCACGCTGGCGGTAGTCGTGATCGCAGTAAGTCAGTGTTCGTTGCGCGCAATAGCATGTGGGTCAGTGCCTTGAATAGAACACGAACAGTAAAGAGGAATCAAAGACAAAGTACGAGATTTCCCTCTTTGTGCATCACGCTGCTCTAACCGTATTTATTGCGTATGGAGAAAGCCTTAGATGGCCTTAGCCATGACGCAATAAAACTCGCGTTAGTTTTGTAAATGGTCAAGAGTGGTCGTCCATCTTTGAGCACGCAGGGAGAACACTCTTGGATTCGGGTTGGAAGAGTTCTCTTCCGATTGATGAGCCCAAATGCAATGAGCAAGTGACTTGATGCCTGCATTGCGGTGATGACAACAGGAGAATGGCCAAGGGCATCTTATCTACGGTTGTGTGATAAAGCGGATGTAGTTTTCTGCACACCACAATCAGAAAGGCGAAGGGAGACGCCAATCTGGGCTGATCCAGTTCACACAGCACACCTATGCAATCAGTTTGCACACAAATGTACCATCAAGCAAACCGACTCTCAATCGGACAGCACCTCACAGATGTGATCCCTTTTGCTGGGCTCTTTCAGACTGGGTCGAGAGCCGTACCAGCTGACAAAACGCCAAGACGTGGAGCTTAATGTAAATGTATTCACTCTTTTGCACTCTTCTTGTTTCCTCTCACTCGCGCACGCACTCTCGCACACTTAGTCGTACACACACACTCGTGCTGCCTCACTCGTTCACTCTCAATGGCACACGCACACTCGTGTACACTGACCCGTACGCGAACTCTCGCGTACGGTCACTCAATCAATATGGAGGCTCCGCTCTTCCTCAAGCGCAATCAAGTAGTCAATTTGGAGGACCTTGTGGTCGGGTAGTAAAAATGCTCACGCTAATCCGCTTCACACACAAGTGCACACTTACACAGGCACTGGCACGCTCAATGCACCTCACTGACGCACTGTACACGGCTGGCTTCCTTCCACCAACATGGAAGGAGCGGAGAGACTTGTGCGGTTGAGGAAAAAACGCTACTTAGGCAAAGGCATACAAAATCCTAGTCAACCTCTTAGAGCTCGCCTAAGTTCAACCTACAAGACTACGCTAGCTGGATATTCATCTGGTCCGAACTGGACTACACTGGCTCTCTTTGGATACTTGAACCCATTATCGCTTCTAAATTCGTCGTGGAGATTCGATCGCGAGCCAGCCGAATCTATGCGCTGAGTGTTGGTTGCCTAGCGTGCGCCCTGTGTGCCTTGAGCCAATGAGCCGTCGACACGTGTGCTGTGGCGTCATCTTTGTCGCTGGCGCCGATGTCGATGCAGCGCCAAGACCAGAACTGGAATTGGTTCCAAGATTTGGGATCTTGGACTCCCAAGATTTGGTGTCTTGAATCTCCAAGATTTGGCGTCTTGGGTACTGCGCCTTGGAAGTCGAATCTTGGAAACCGAATCTTGGAGCCCAAAATCCTGAGACCCAAAGTTGTGGATGCGCAATCTTGAAGTCCCAAAGTATCGCCCAGTCTTGGCGACTCAAAAAGAGTCGTCGTCACAAAAACGCGTGCGCTTTCCAGCCACAATATCACAGTTAGGTCTGCCCACTGGTCGTTAGGCTCGGAAAATTTGTAGCGCTCGCTATCTCAGTATAGATTGTCACATAACTCAGTGCCATGCTGAAAACACCAACCCTACACTGTCAGGTAAGTCATTGTGCATTGTCGTCGCAATGTCGCCGTTTTGCAGAGGCCAGTGGAGTCATCAAAGGAGTATGTTAGAGTTTGGAAATATAGTTTTAATCGTCGAGGTTGTTCGAGCGAAAGAATGATATTATCAAATGTACAATCTAACACTTGACTACTGTCGTAATGTGTCCGTTCGTGCGTGCGTGCGTGTGTACGTCCAAGGGACAGCCAGAATGTGTCACGCTTTTTTACGGCAAGCGGCAATTTTTGACTGGCCTTTTGATGGGTGATTTTCGAGGCATGAAATTACTTTTTGATTTGTCGACACTTGAAATAATATTCGGAACTGTCCAGGCTTTCAGCCGATAGCACCTCGCGCGGACCGAACGAGTGCCATGCTGCTTGGGCTTGCCACCGCAGCGAAGCGCAGGTCGGCAACACCGCTCAGCGTGTTGCAACTGAGGTTTTGCGCGGTGGTGATGAGGCCCAATCAGCGATATACATTAAACGAATGACTCCAACCAAGCATTGTTTTTCCGCCTGCGTAGCGGGCGGCGCTCGGCTAGTATATACTTAGTTTGGCATAGTAGTAAATCAAGTTGCTGGCTGCTGACGTTTGAAAAAGGCATCCATCGATGGATGTCTTGTGATGCTGTTTGTATATTTTTACACATAGAAATATGACTAACACGTTAACGGTACACAAAGCAACACAACAATGATGTCGATAATTAATATAAAGTTAACGTGGACAGAGTTAAGAAAGCGGATGGTTATGTGCTCGAGTGTGTGCGTCTGGAGCAGCGAGTTCGAGAATGACAAGCTGGCTGGCGTTGAACGTGCGTGCCCGCTTGCAGGCAGGCATCTCGCCGATCGCCGTTCGAAAATGATCCCGCGCGGTGCTGATTTCCTATCGAGCTACTCTTTCGAGGCTGTCCGTTTGTTGGTTGATGTTTGCCGGTGTCGAGCCGTCCAACTTGCCTTCGTGCTGTGTGTGTAGCGCGTGCAACAACGCGCACGCCGAGACGACCCGACCTAAGAACGCCGAGCTTGTCGCAGTGACGGGAGCGCACCGCAAGACATCCTTCGCTTGGCTTCACACGAGATTTTCACATGGTGAAGCTGTCGAAAAAAATACCATGCACATAAGACAATGAGCTTTCGACAACGTGAAAACGACACATGCCCAATAGCTCACTCCAAGTGGGTCAAATGCGCCTTCGGTACTATCAATTTACAAGTATTATATTGATTGTAATTGTGAGATGTTTATTGCTTTCGAAATGAATCCAATGTATCGGGGTTTTCGGAGTTGTGTCATAAATTGTTCATTTAACCCGCTTGTCTGTTTTTGTTTTGGGTCGTTCTCGTAATCGATTAAACCTGCTGTTTCGCAAATTGATGTCAAGGAAATCGAACCATGATAAAAATGGGAGTGTTCTAGTACGCAAGCGGCGATGTTGAATGTTGTGTAAAGTGTCGTGATCAAGTGAAATACGTGTGGAGAAGACAAGTATTCTAACAATGTTATCATATGAGACCGCGGAAAACGAAATCTATTACAGAGTTAACTCAGAGTTAAGCGCACCTTCGTAAAGACGAGATCAAGGACAATCCGGTATAGTTTCCTAGTAATTGGGCATTACATAGTTCATCATCTTTTAAAAGTAAACAAAGCACGATTTAGAAAGGCAGTGTTTGGTGTACGCAATAAACCACAACGTTTGCACACCGCCAGACTGAAAATGCTGGATTGTATCTACCAATGTAACAAAAGCAAGTACCAGTACGAAGCTGGTTGTGTACCTTCACATGTGTGATCAGAGGAGCGATAAGTTGTTTTTGCTTAGCTACATAGTTTGGGAGTATATCAAATACGTTACTGCCCCGTCGTCCTGTTGGAGGCGCGTTGATTATGGACAAACTACGAGGCCCTCAGTTGGGGTAAGTAAGCCACTCAATCCGTTGGCTACCGCGGTAAAACAGTTCCTTCGTGAACGAGAAAAACAGTGAGTGTGAGCACTGCGCCGGAATGAAAATCGATAAGACCGACATCACCGCCTCGATTGATGAGTGGATATAGCTACTTTGGATTATAAAACCAACATACAGAGCAAACAATAGAATGCGAATTGTATGGCGCATCTGAGATGTGACTGGATTCGGAATTCGTCCGGACCGACATTTAGTGCACATTACCTGAACAATACACCACCTAAGCTAATCGAGATTTACAATCGAACAAGAGCAACTTGGCCTTATCAACCTCCTCCCCCGTTCGCCACGTGTACCACGCCCATGACCTACTGCAACAGTTGGGTCAGTCTCCAGCTCTTTACCGCACGCATACGCTCGGTTATGACTTTGCCTCTAGTGTTTTTGTGATTGTAGGTGGCAGTAAAGTAGCGATACCGAGGAAACGAAGCGAAGTGCTCCAACGTGTCAGCTACCCCTGCTGGAGCACTTCGTCACTTCATGTCGATTGACTTGGTGTAGCACGACAGACGATGGAGACTTGCTTGATCTAAGCGAGTGTTTTGAGCGGCCCTGATACGATTGACTAAAACAGTGACATTAGGTCCACACATCTTGTCGGTAGTGAAAGTGAAGCAGTACTCAACGTCTCCTTGGCCGACATGTACGATGTAGACTCCTGGCTCGAGATCGTTCGCCACGAAGAATTTGAGACTTGTGATGGACGTACCGCCCTTTAGCGGTATGTTCTTAGTCGAGGTGACAACATCAAACTTGACCCCGTGGTAGCACGCAAACCGAAGAAAGTCGACCTAGTCGGACTTCGAGACGCCTTGAGAGAAGTCATTCTGCAGCACTCGCAAGAAGACGCTTCATATTGCCTCCGCTACCTTGCTGTCGCATTGCGCAAAGCGCGTTGCCGACTGCACGGCTTCTAAGATGCTAAGACCTGTCTATACCATGACTCGTCGTGTTCGCTTGACGTTACCCACGACGTACCACTTTCCCACGTGGATATGGACAAGCGACCACGACGAGACATGGTATATAATGATTGACCTCGTTGACAAGTTTTCTTCTACACGCTACGCAAAAGCCAACTGGACTGGTTCAGCAAGCGAACACGATGAGTCATGGTATAGACAGGTCTTAGCATCTTAGAAGCCGTGCAGTCGGCAACGCGCTTTGCGCAATGCGACAGCAAGGTAGCGGAGGCAATATGAAGCGTCTTCTTGCGAGTGCTGCAGAATGACTTCTCTCAAGGCGTCTCGAAGTCCGACTAGGTCGACTTTCTTCGGTTTGCGTGCTACCACGGGGTCAAGTTTGATGTTGTCACCTCGACTAAGAACATACCGCTAAAGGGCGGTACGTCCATCACAAGTCTCAAATTCTTCGTGGCGAACGATCTCGAGCCAGGAGTCTACATCGTACATGTCGGCCAAGGAGACGTTGAGTACTGCTTCACTTTCACTACCGACAAGATGTGTGGACCTAATGTCACTGTTTTAGTCAATCGTATCAGGGCCGCTCAAAACACTCGCTTAGATCAAGCAAGTCTCCATCGTCTGTCGTGCTACACCAAGTCAATCGACATGAAGTGACGAAGTGCTCCAGCAGGGGTAGCTGACACGTTGGAGCACTTCGCTTCGTTTCCTCGGTATCGCTACTTTACTGCCACCTACAATCACAAAAACACTAGAGGCAAAGTCATAACCGAGCGTATGCGTGCGGTAAAGAGCTGGAGACTGACCCAACTGTTGCAGTAGGTCATGGGCGTGGTACACGTGGCGAACGGGGGAGGAGGTTGATAAGGCCAAGTTGCTCTTGTTCGATTGTAAATCTCGATTAGCTTAGGTGGTGTATTGTTCAGGTAATGTGCACTAAATGTCGGTCCGGACGAATTCCGAATCCAGTCACATCTCAGATGCGCCATACAATTCGCATTCTATTGTTTGCTCTGTATGTTGGTTTTATAATCCAAAGTAGCTATATCCACTCATCAATCGAGGCGGTGATGTCGGTCTTATCGATTTTCATTCCGGCGCAGTGCTCACACTCACTGTTTTTCTCGTTCACGAAGGAACTGTTTTACCGCGGTAGCCAACGGATTGAGTGGCTTACTTACCCCAACTGAGGGCCTCGTAGTTTGTCCATAATCAACGCGCCTCCAACAGGACGACGGGGCAGTAACGTATTTGATATACTCCCAAACTATGTAGCTAAGCAAAAACAACTTATCGCTCCTCTGATCACACATGTGAAGGTACACAACCAGCTTCGTACTGGTACTTGCTTTTGTTACATTGGTAGATACAATCCAGCATTTTCAGTCTGGCGGTGTGCAAACGTTGTGGTTTATTGCGTACACCAAACACTGCCTTTCTAAATCGTGCTTTGTTTACTTTTAAAAGATGATGAACTATGTAATGCCCAATTACTAGGAAACTATACCGGATTGTCCTTGATCTCGTCTTTACGAAGGTGCGCTTAACTCTGAGTTAACTCTGTAATAGATTTCGTTTTCCGCGGTCTCATATGATAACATTGTTAGAATACTTGTCTTCTCCACACGTATTTCACTTGATCACGACACTTTACACAACATTCAACATCGCCGCTTGCGTACTAGAACACTCCCATTTTTATCATGGTTCGATTTCCTTGACATCAATTTGCGAAACAGCAGGTTTAATCGATTACGAGAACGACCCAAAACAAAAACAGACAAGCGGGTTAAATGAACAATTTATGACACAACTCCGAAAACCCCGATACATTGGATTCATTTCGAAAGCAATAAACATCTCACAATTACAATCAATATAATACTTGTAAATTGATAGTACCGAAGGCGCATTTGACCCACTTGGAGTGAGCTATTGGGCATGTGTCGTTTTCACGTTGTCGAAAGCTCATTGTCTTATGTGCATGGTATTTTTTTCGACAGCTTCACCATGTGAAAATCTCGTGTGAAGCCAAGCGAAGGATGTCTTGCGGTGCGCTCCCGTCACTGCGACAAGCTCGGCGTTCTTAGGTCGGGTCGTCTCGGCGTGCGCGTTGTTGCACGCGCTACACACACAGCACGAAGGCAAGTTGGACGGCTCGACACCGGCAAACATCAACCAACAAACGGACAGCCTCGAAAGAGTAGCTCGATAGGAAATCAGCACCGCGCGGGATCATTTTCGAACGGCGATCGGCGAGATGCCTGCCTGCAAGCGGGCACGCACGTTCAACGCCAGCCAGCTTGTCATTCTCGAACTCTGCCAGCTTGTCATTCTCGAACTCGCTGCTCCAGACACACAAACGCGCGCGCACAGCCAGCACGCTCGTCTCGCTTTACCTCGCCTAGCAATCACCGCCAGACGCAAGCAGTCTCGCGATGTGGAAGAAGCTTAGCACTGTGATGGCGCTCGTCTGCGCGCTCAGCGCCAGCAGCAGCATCTTTAGCCCAGCAGCAGCGTATCGTCCAGGCGACGAGGTGTGCACGCTCAGCGCGACGAACCAATGTGCAGTCGACACAATCAAGCCGTCTGCGCGCGACGGCAGCGTGCTGATCTACCCGGGCGGCAAGACGCGCTGCGCGTTCGACGACTTCACGGACCCGAGCGGCAACTACAAGACGAACAAGACGTTCTTCTTCCAGACGTTCCCAAAGAAGGACTCGAAGAAGCTCCTCATCTTGTATCACGGAGGTGACGATGCAGCTTCTTCTTGCTGTTGGTGTTGGTGTTGCTGTTGTTGAAGGCGAGGTAGACGGAGTCACTAACACGTCGCTGTGCTGGCTTTGGCTTACTGGCTGCGACTTATCTAGGTGGCGCGTGCGTCGACAGTGACACATGCTCGTTTGCCTTGCAGTGCGCGCTCGGCTCTGGGACGTTCAACCCGAACGCCGACGCCTTCAGCACTGGCGTGATGAACGCCTCGAACCCGGAGAACGTGTTCAAGGACTGGAACATCGTGCGCATTCCGTACTGCACGGGCGACCTCCACGTCGGCAACGCGGTGCACGCGCCAGTCGACAGTGCCTTTGCGTCGATGCTCGGACGTCCGCAGTGTCTCGGCCAGAACAAGACGATGCACATGGCTGGGTACGAGAACTCGCTCGCCGCGCTCAAGTGGGCCGTGGCGAACTACCCCAAGCCAGAGCACTTGGTCCTCGGTGGCGGCAGCGCCGGGTCGCTCGCTGTTCAGGCGTTCAGCGCGTTCGCAGCAGACTTGTGGAACATCACGGCAGACTCGCCGGTCCGGTACTCCATTGTCGGCGACAGCTACGTCGGTGTATTCCCAGAGGAGACGCGCACCGCTGGCTCGGTCGTGAACTACTATGGCTCGTGCGACGTCGACCTTAAGCTCCCGGCGCCAATGGTCGCGGCATGCAAGGCAAAGACCATGGGCACGGTCGAGCTCATGACGTCGCTGCTCAAAGCCGTGCCGTTCAGCGAGTGGGTCTTTATCAACAGCAAGGGCGACCACACACAGCGCCTGTTCTACCAGCTCATGAAGGACGGCGTTCTCGGCTACCCGTTCACGAACCTCATCTCGCCCGAGTTCTTCTACAAGGTACGGCTCGCACTGACTGACTGGCTCTGCTGCTCCTCGTTGTTGTTCGCGAGGAACTGTTTGGTGTTGCCAACGCGACTCTGGTCTGCTCGCTCGATGTGCGTCGTGGCACTTGACTAACGCGCGTGATACCTTGCACTTGTTGGTGCGTTTGTTGCGTGTGACGCCACTTCACAGCAAGCAGTTGCGATGATCGACGCGTACAAGGCCGTGAGCTCGCGCGTCACGTCGTTCTTCATCGAAGGCGAGGACCACGTATTCATGGGCTACGAAGGCTACCAGCGCATTGTCGGCGACACGGGCGTGACCCTCGGCGAGTTCTTGAGCAAGTGGCTGCTTGCAAAGCCGAACCCGACTGTGGCGCCAACGGTAGTGCCAACAAAGGTGCCAGTGCCAGGTCCGACGACTGCACCAGTGCCGACGAAGGCGCCCGTGCCAGGTCCAACGACGCCAGCAGTGACCCCGACGCCGACCTCGGTTCGTCCAGGCTGCTAAGGAACTGGACAAGACTCTGCGCATCGAACATCGAGCATCGAGGGTCAAGCATCGAGCGTCGCGCAACTGCTTGAGCGCTGAGCAGCGGCTTGTTTGATCTAGGAGCAGCAAGCATGCGTCGCTTGTGTGTGTCTACTGCAGTGCGAAAAGAGTATGTAGTACAACAGTGTTGTCTGTCAGTCGTTCCGTCTTGCTTGCTGATGTAGCGTGCGTTGCCTTGGTGCTTGATAGCGAGTGATGTCAGAGGGCAGATGCCAGTGGAGTAGTCTGAAAGGCTTTCAACATTGTTGTTGCCAACAGTGTTTGCTAGCCTCTGAACGGTTTTCAACACTGCTGTTGTTGTCGACATTGTTTGCTTGCATAGCACAGATGCTCGTTGTAGTACTCTCGGAGGTCTTCGACTATGCAGCTCGACAACACGGTCGAAGCACCGGTGACAAGGTCGAAGCACTAAGCTTCGGCTTGCTGGTACATGACACCTCAAGTGCTGCATCAAGTACCGCTGCACATGCCATATCACAGAACCTCCATCTCACTCGCATTGCGATCGATCGTACTAGTCGAATAGACAGCGTGCGTCAGTCTTGCCCTTGCGCAGAGATAGAAAGATGATCATCAGTCTGGTCAATTGAGGAGGAGGAGGAAGGTGAGGTATATCTAGGTACGTATCCGACCTACGATATCCGTCGCGCGGATCTCGTCCTTGCGACATGGGCTAAATGCAGTCTATCTAGACGCCAAGGCCCCTTTGACGTCGTGCGAGCTCGCGTCGGTGAAGCTCTTTGGTACGCGTATGTGACTGACGTAACGCACGCTGGTGGTTCTCGGCGGTCGTCGTCGTCTCGATCCAGAAGTTGACGTCGTTCTCCATGTGTGCTTCAATGTGTTGGATGATCGCTCGATTGGCTGTACGCTCAATCTGGATCGATGCGCACGAGTCCATCGCAATGTTGGCTGCCATGTCCGCCATCTTGTTGTGAGAACGGAAGTGGTGGCTCCAGCTAGACACTAGTCTGGTCAATTGAGCTGGTATGTGACTCTTGCAAAGTTGTTCATATGCCAGAGCCTCGACACACGCACAAAGAGATTAGACGAGAACGTCAGCGGAACTTGCAGCGCACCGATCACTTCGGAACTCGCCGCGCTCGACGCACACACCCTCGGGCGCACTCGAGCTTCCAGCCAGCCGTAGATCGCATGTCAATATATACTGTTGTCGAATATTGATGCTGTCAAAAAATCAATACGCTTGAAATTTACACAGGTAATATATATTGAATATGACTTCAGGTAAAGCAAAATCACGGTTCTGCACACAGTCTACAAGACCCGCTTCACTCTTCGCTCGCGTCTAGCTCCACTGCTTCGCAAGCGTCATTATTACCTAAATACAATGAATACAATAGCATGGTGAACGAGAGCTACAACAAGATTTAAGACCCGGAACAGAAAGATGAGCTTGAAATGACACGGAGCTGCAATAGAGTATAATTATGAAGCGATAGAAACAAGGACGAAGTCGACAGTGGGCGGCTCAAAGTGGTAACTATGCAGTGCAATTGGATATATACTGACACTGCAGTCAAGTTCGCCTCAAGTCACCCGTGCCTGTGACTTTGGCGGTATATATATTGGCATTGCAGTCAAGTTCGCAACAAAGTCACCCGTGCCTGTGACTTTGGCGGTAGCAAAACGAACGTAGACCGTTATCAAGTGCGGTTAGTTAGCCACTCGCGCATGTGCTAGATGCTAATCCGATTCTAGCACAATAGCGTTGTCCAGACAACGATGAGGCAGGATCTCTACCACCATGTGCGATGCACAAGTTGTTATGAAATTGCTTGATATGGTCTCGCTCCTAGTACAACAGATTGCTGCCATTATGGCTACAGAGTCCACTACCCACCGCTTGTTTCTCCGGTTATGTTGACTGTTTACGTTCTTCAAGTCACAACTGCTGTAGGCGGCACGCAATTTGTAGCGTTGGAACAGATGTGGACGTTGCATCTTGGCCAACCACCACGCTGGCGGTAGTCGTGATCGCAGTAAGTCAGTGTTCGTTGCGCGCAATAGCATGTGGGTCAGCCGTAAATGTATCGGTAAAGATGGGCTTGAAATGATACAATTACCTCCACATTACAGAATCGCATGCAATCAATCACGTCTTTATACGCCTGTTCAAGCTCAAATTGATTCAATTCCAATATCAAATTGAGCAAATCCAAATTGAAATTAAGGAATTTGGCAAACTGCGATAACTGTTAGAAATTATAGGCGCAGCTACAGCCCGACGCACATCGGCTGCATCGAGAGAACGTCGCCATGGAAGCGAAGCGTGTGGCGGTAGTACTTCTCGCACATGACAGCAGTAGCAGACGGCGAAAGGAAGAAAGCAGCTGCGCGAACTTGATAGTGCTTCCTGTGCGTGGTCATTGTCGTCCCGGCTGGAGTTGCAACGATGTCAGCTCGATTTTGCTCAAAGTACTATTTCACCTTGGCCTTGAACGGCGAGAAGACTTGCTCGATTGGGTTCGACATGGACGAGTATGAGCCCAGTCGAAGCACAGTCGCACCGGTGTGTTCTTGCTCGGCCAAGACGACGTCAAGCTGGCTGTGTGACGGTGCGTTGTCAGCGACAACAACGACGTCAGCAAGCACATGTCGCTCACGGATCGCTGCGAGGACGGCACAGACAAATTCGTTCATACTCTCACTCGTGTTTGAGCCGAACCGAGTCTCCCAATGGACGAGTCCATCGATGCCAGTGTACGCAGACAGGTGCATGTTGACGCCGCCGCCAGACATCCGGACCTCGACCGCTCTGCTGCCTTTCTTGCTCCACCCGCGGTTCCTCGACGTCCACAGACTGTAGTTGGTTTCGTCGATGTAGAAGAAGACCGTGCCCTCCGCTTGCAGCGCCAGCGGTCGCTGCAGATAGTAGCGCCGCTTTTTGAGGTTGCGCGCGTTGCTCATGTGGAGATATCTGAAACAGGTCAGGACCAGGTCAGGTCATGACATCGGTCATGTCATCTGGTAAACGGATCGAGGTTTTATCGGCAACAGAAACCGAGCACATCGAGCATGTGCTGTTTAGATCAGCAACAGATACAGCACCTCTGGTCTGGAAGAGGTCAGGTGTCCTATAGATAGAAGCCTTGCTCGCCAACAAGTCGATCTTGATCAGTGGTCAGCGTCTGCAGTTCGACCTCACAACAACGTCTTCTTCCTCGTCAACAAGTCAATGAACGCCGAGACGCCTTGGACCTCGTAGGCAACAGCCGCAATGAACACCGACAAGATTTGGACCTCGCAGGCAACGGCTACATAGTCTCCACGTCCCTTTGTCGAGCCTCGCAGCAACAGTGCAAAGCCAAAAGCACGAACAGGCAAGACCAAGATTTGTGTGAATGGCTACGACAAGACGAGAGCAACTGTTAGTACCAACAAGGTCTGCTACCGGTGCAGCACGTACCGACGTACCAAGTGCGCTGCGTGGCTCGCGTACTGGTCGCCGAGCGGATACAACTACAGTGCCATGATCCCACACACGCGCCCACATCCAACGGCTCTGACAAGCGCAGCGCAAGCACTCAGGACGTCTTGCACGACATGAAGGTCACGACAGACAGACTCGCGACAACAACTACAGCGTCTCCAGAGGAGGTGCGAACGCAGGTGCACGCTGCGTTTTACAATCATCCAGTCGCAGTCCGCGGTCTGTGGCGAGAGCAAGTGAATAAGCGCGTCCACCGTGCGCGATGCGAAGCCATGGGCGGCGACGTGTATCAGCAGCTCAAGTGCGCGCCACTGTCGATGATCAGCGGGTCTTCGTTCTACTTCTTCCGATTCCTGCAAGAATGGGTCGAAGAGAGCCAGATCGATCGCGTCGTGGGTGGGCACATCCTGTTCTGATGAACTTGCTCCGGCACAAGGCGACGACCCTCTTCATTGACGGGACATTCCGATCCGTTCACGAGGATACAAGCAATGTGTCGTGGTGATGGTGCTCGACCAGAGCACCTCGTGCTACGTCCCAGTGTACCACGTATTTTGCACGCGAAAGGCGTTCTCAACGTACGCAAACATCCTAGCTCGAGTCACCGTTGGTGCGGACGGCAAACTGCGACCAGAGCGTGTCGTCTGTGGCTTTGAGGGCGCGATGATCAAGGCTATATGAGGAGCTTCTTCAACGCGGAGATCCTCTGCTGCCACTTCCACTGGAAGCAGGCGCTGTGGCGCAGAATGACGAAGTGCCGTATCCCTAACGCAGAAGCCAGCGTGGCGTCAGCTCCGGGTATGGTCGACTTGCTCAGCGTCCTACCGAAAGACGTCATCGAGTCGAAGGGCATTCTGTGAGTTCAGAACACGATCCGCGCGTCGTGCGAGAGCGCCGGTCACTCGTACTCTGCGTCAAAGGGGCGGCACTACTGGCAGTATTTCAATCGCGCTTGGCTCGACCAATACCCTCCTTCACTTTGGAACATCCGTGAGACCGATCCGGACGACCTCGTGAGAACCAACAACCCGCTAGAACGCCACACCAAGAAGCTGAACGACTCCTTCTCGTCTGCACCTCCAAGCCTCCCAGAATTCATCAGCACAATCGAAGAGCTGGCGAGACGGCAAGAGCGCGACCTCAATGACATTAGGTGCGAGTTGGCTCGACGTCCTGAACGAATGCACTATGACGTCCCAGAGCCTGTTGAACTTAGTGGCGAAGTCGAGCTGCTTCTCAGCGCGAACGAAGTCAGCGTCAACAAACAGCTCGATGTCGATAGCGATAGTCAGTGCAGCAACCATAGCGACAGCGATGCTGACAGACACGACTACTCATTTGACTACAACGAGACGCAATGACCTTATGCCTTGCATCCTGATGCCATGACCGATGTCATGACCTGACCCGGTCTTGACCTGTTTTGGACCGAACCGCTCTTGTATTGCGGCTGGTAGTGTTTCGATTTGACTGTGTACGAGCGCTCATCGATCGTGTTCTTGATCCTCTGCGGCGTCACCTTCACAGCGAACTCGCTCTCGATGATCGCTGTCATCTCGGCTAGCGTTGTGGATGGGCTTGACGAGAGGTGAGCCTCGAGGTGCGCCACTTGCTCAAGGAGAAGCTTCGTATTGCGCCGGCCGCGGCGCCTCACAAACACGACGTCTCCACGCCCGTTCCCATGCGCTTTACCCTGTGCGCTGCCGTCTTGATGCTGACGTCGTGGCAAGACGCCACAAGCTCCCAGTTCTGCCCTTCGCGCTCAGCTTGGATGACGCGGAGCTTGGTCTCTTGAGTTTGCCGTTTGTACCTCCTGCCCATTTGCAAAGTGACTTGCGTTGTAGCCCGCGTGGCAGCAGCGCAGCGCAACCCAGCGTTCGCAACACAAGCGCACAAGCTCTCCTACGAGTAGTAAACAGCAAGAGTTGATACTTCGTGAGATATCCCGTTTGGCAGGAATCACCTCAAGTTGGATTTGAAATTGATCAATTTGATCTTGGATTGGCCCAACTTGATCTATAAATGGTGTATTTGAACAATTGTTGACTACCTAATGATCTACAACATATTCTTAAGTGTTCAACAGCTCTTGAGTCCACTTCAAACAAAAAAATAGCATTATGAGTGTTTAAAGTAGGTTTTAAACTAAACTCAAACATCATATTGAGATAGGACGAAAACCTTTCTCCACAAAAAATGCGGATATATAGAGTATTATTGCGCTCTTTAGCATCAATAATTGTTCAAACGACGGAGCAATTTTGAATAGAGCGCTAGTGTTAAGGACAATCGTCCCAAACGTACTTAGTCGAGGTGACTTTCAATTACATTCTGTTGCTCAAACTGTTCTATTAAATGGCTCAAGCTAGAACGATACTCAAAAAGGATTTGAACGTCTTTCATTGCGTCCAGAGTTGACATATTGGTATATTTATATGATGAATGGGTTCCCTATATCAATTGAGTATACCCAGGGTTTATAGCAATGATCTGAAGTTCGTAGTCAAGCGAGCTCGATTGCTGTGTAAACTATCGAATGGAAAAGGCAATGTCACTACAGAAACAACGCCCACCACGACCACAACACTGAGAGGAGGTACTCAAGAAAGTCCTCGTGTTGAAGCGAAATGACCCAGCGACAGAGCGCGTGCTTGCCGGCTTTCGATAGCACAGCGGCCTTTGCGGCGTTACGGCGGCTCTACAGCTCAACTGTTGCCGTGCTCGAGCGCATGGTTTTGATCCGCTCACACTGCGTCTTCTTGAAATTGCCTTCCGCTGTGCGGCTCATTTCGACGGGGATAGTGACAGTAGAACTTGTCCAACGTGGCGATTATTTTGCAAAAAAGATAAAGAAGCTGAACACTTAGGTAGTCTTGCATACATCTTGCTTACGTGCAAGCTCCCCAGTGGTCCTTGCTCATCGAGCCGCGTTTTCGACCACTTCGTGCTTTCTACCACTTGGAATGGCTGGCGGCGTGGTGACTGACTGAGTGGCGAGCGCGGAGTTTTATGAGTTGAGTTTGAGGGTGCACATCACATGCTAACCGCAACCCGACAGCGAATGACAGTACGCCAGTCCAATTGTTAATTTATAACCAACAATACAAATCAACGGTCGGATATCATTGTACAAAAGACTAGCCAAGATAAAAACATGTCCAGACAACGAAAATCGTCCTGTACGTTGCCGTCATTATTTAACACTTAAAATTCGAGATAAAATGAGTTCCAATCACCAGCCACGGTGTTAGGAATGCGCGTTGAGCTCACATGTCGACTGCCTTACAGCTCAGATACAAACGTGCAAGGGTTAAGTCCCTTTAGTGCGATTCAATCGCAAGAGCAGAAGGTAGTGATGACGTATGTTAGGGACATAGCGAAATGTGTGAACAGTGCCTACTGGGTACTGTCGGCATGGACTGTGAACGCAGCTGCCCTGACGATACAATGCGCCTTGGATTCCTACATCGAGAATGGTCATGGAAATACATGTGCTATCAAGCACATAGCTAAAACAAGAGTGAAACGGTAGGGTCGACTCCCTTTCAGTATTGTCGCATCTGTGCAATCGATAATCGGCAAACATTATTGCCGAGTAAGTAGTCAATGACATTCCGCACATATAATCAAATCATGACGTTTTTAGGATTGTTGTTTTAAGACAAAAGTTGGAAGTGACGTTACAATGTTGTATTGCGTTTAGGGGTTGTCCGTATTTGGATGTTAACGCTTACGATAGTGAGTTGAGTGGGAAGTATCTTATTGAACAAAATCGTCTGTTACTCCACTAGCAGACTACTGGAATGTACGAAAAACCTGCAACCGCGCCAATACATGTAACCGCAAGTGTATATATTATTGCGACAAAAAATCCTTAATTGACACCCCGTCTCCAGCAAACATCTGCCTTGTGTGATCGCACAGAATGTATTACAATCTAATCAACGATATCTCAGCTCTCGCTGTCGCATGCAGGTGATGCAAGATGAAACTGTACGTCGCGAGGGCCAATTGACAGCAATCCACGCTTCTTAAAGCCGTTCGCGATTATCTGCGGAGAGACCTGCTCCCACGCTTGCGCGACAAGCGGCGAGATGACAGCGCGTCGCTCCTGCGCGCTTGATGCAAATGTTGCGTCGATGTGGTTGTTGAGTTCAAGCGTCCTTGAACACCTTCATCACGGCGACGCCCATCAGCTAGCCAACGCCAGTCAGTCCAGGCGGCACAAACTCGACTTCTGTGTTGCGCTCGTGCAGGTGGCTCGCAACGCTCGCCAGTCGGAGCACCTTTTACCTGCCCCGCAGGAGCAGCTGGTACTCGCCCAAATCTGGCCGCCACACCTAAACAACAAGCTCTACTTATAGTGAAAAACCGCGGTAGAACGGTTTATACATTTTTCAACTTAAATTGACATACTTCATCGATCCATTCTTTCATCACTCTCTCGTTCGTGAGTGTCTTGTCTTTCACTGTTGCAGTGACGTCGTCAAAGCCTGCAACTTCGCGATGGACTTGACCGTTCTCACGGCCAGCGAAAACGACAAATGGTGGCAGCTTTCTGCCGCGCGCAGACGCGCACAAGAGACCATCGCTCGAAACGAGTTTGAAGCCAATGCGTGAGCGACGTCGACATCTCGAGTGCCGACAAAGTCGATGGTGCGAGCGGGGTTCATGCCGAGAAAACCGCCGTCTGATCCATGTTGTACAGGTGGGCTGCTTTGTCGTCGTAGTCGCACAAAGCGAGAACGCGCGTACGCTCGACTGCGTAGCGCATGCGCGCACTGAACTCGTCCGCGATGATCGCCATTTTGCTGCGCGTCTTCTTGCCATTGTGCGTGACACGCGGGACAGACATCCGCCGCTTGTGCAAGAACCGACGGACGAATTGCAGTCTTGCCCATTCACTATTCTGGCGTGCAACGTCAGGAGCGAGCTTCCCAACCATGAGCACGAGGCACTGCACTGTGACGCATTCGGCTCGATTTCGTCGCATTTCCACGATCCAATCATACAGTCAGCAACACAGTCAGACGTCATCGCATTGTGTTGCGCGATATTACAGCAAACGAACGTACTTGTCTTCGAGCTCTGTTTGGCTGGACTTTCGCCCCCTAGTTGTTGTACCGATCTGCTTGTTGCTAGTGCCCGCTGCTTGCTCGATCTCCGCGGCTCTCTTTTTCCACCGCCAGTGCCGAGCGATGCACGTTCGACAGTTTGGCGAGATCCTTTGGCACACCGCTGGCCGCAATGTCGTCAACGACTCTTAGGCGCTCTTGATTGGTTTGTTGGACATACGGCATCGCGCGCGCAAATGTAAATGGCAGGTTGGATGATGTTCAAACGCACTGGCGCTGGGTGTGTATTTACGTGATGATTTCCCTCAGTATTTTTATCAAGCAACATTTCTTACACTGGTTGCAAGTAATTCGAACATTCCTGTAGTGGGTTCGATGTGGTTTATCGGTCGTATTGAGGACAACAATATGTACGATATTCGATATGCATACGCGGTTTGATGTGAACATGATTCATTGTAGCAATACGGTCGTTAATACTATACATACGTATTGACCGTTATACGTTGTCGTCGCGCAAATCTTACGAAGTATGCAGTAGTCAAACTATAACGATCATAATCGGTAGTCAGATGATGACCGCTACATAGTATCAAATGTTTTAGTTATACACGGTAGTCAATGTGCACACAAGCAGATGTTTTTAGCTGAAGATGCGACACGAATCTCGCATTTAAGACCGCATTGAGCGCAACAAATGCACATTCATGAGTCTAATCTGATGCACGTAGTAATGTGTGAGTTGTATACTTGCGCGCATTTCGGTTCACTTGCAAATTGTCACTTTCTGCTGGCCGCGTACTTTTTCGAAAGCATCCGCACGTTCACCTCGCTTGCGTTCGCAGCACGCGCTGAGCTTGAAGGCATATTTTGAACATAAAAAGAGCTAAAAAGGTCGGACCTTGTCCTGTCTGTGCTGGTTCTAGCGGTCGACATCAAGCACTTAATTCGCTGTATAAGAATCGAATTATCCGAGTCTGACGGGACCTTGATACATTCAAACAGCCGGTTCTAGCGGTCGACTGATTAGCTTGAGACTATATAAAACATTCGAAATGTCTGTCCCAAGCGGGTCGCCAACATCTAAATATACGAAACTCCCGCTATAAAAATCCGAAGAAGGCCGAAGACAGACCGACGCGCGCGGACAGCACGCGTCCACACGACGGTCGCGGCAGCGACGGCAGCAAACGCGCGTGTGTGTGCTGTGCTGTGTGTGTCGAGCCTAGGAGCAGAACACACAAGTAGAAGGCAGGTGAAGCAGGAGCACTCGAAGCGCACCACGTGCGCGCATCAAGCACAATGATACAAGCTGCGATGGCGATCTCGATGCCTGGCAGCAACGGCAGCGCAAGCGCACGCACGCTGCCGTCAATTGTACCGCCTAGCGACGACGCAGGAGTGGCAGCAGCGCCAAGCATGATGAAGAAGTACGTCGTCGGCGTGTGCGCAATGGAGAAGAAGACGCGGTCAAAGCCGATGCAAGAGATCCTGCGGCGCTTGAGCAAGAAGAAGCAGTTCGACGTCTACATCTTTGACGACCACACGATCCTCGACAAGCCTGTGGACGAGTGGCCCGTGTGCGACGCGCTCATCAGCTTCTACTCGACCGGCTTTCCGCTCCAGAAAGCCGAGCAGTACGTGAAGCTCACGCACCCAGTGCTCGTGAACGACCTCAATATGCAGCACGTGCTCTTCGACCGCCGCAAAGTCTACGCGATGCTCACGCGCCATGGCATCCCCGTGCCGCGCCACGCGATCGTGAACCGCGACTGCGCTGGAAACGAAGACGAGGTCGAAGAGGCCGACAACTACGTCATCGTGAACGGCGTGCAGATCAACAAGCCGTTTGTCGAGAAGCCAGCGGACGCAGAGGACCACAACATCTACATCTACTACCCCACGAGCGCCGGCGGCGGGAGCAAGCGGCTCTTCCGCAAAGTCGGCGACCGCTCGAGCGAGTTCTACCCGGACGTGAACCACATCCGGCGTGACGGGTCGTACATCTACGAAGAGTTCCTCAACACGCAGGGCACGGACGTGAAAGTCTACACGGTTGGCTCAAGCTACGGCCACGCCGAGGCGCGCAAGTCGCCTGTGCTCGATGGCCGCGTGCTGCGCGACTCGGCTGGGAAAGAGGTGCGGTACCCCGTGATCCTGAACTCGGCCGAGAAAGAGATGGCGCGCAAGGTCTGTCTCGCGTTCCACCAGACTGTCTGCGGCTTTGACTTGCTCCGCGTGCGCGGGAGCTCGTACGTCTGCGACGTGAACGGCTGGAGCTTTGTGAAGAACTCGAAGAAGTACTACGACGACTGCGGCTTGATCTTGCACAACTACCTCGTCTCAGCGCTCCGGTCGCGGTACTTTCGCCAGCGCCGCTCGAGCTCGTGCTCGAGTCCGTCGACGCAGATGTGTCCGCAGTACGCGACGGAGCCGAGCGTGGCGAACTTGAGCTACAACGAGTTTGGGACGCGCCAGAGCTCGGGCTCGGACGCTTCCGAGTCGAGCGTGAGCAGCGTCACAAGCGGCGGCCTCGCGCTCGAAGAGGAGAAGAAAGAGGAGCTCCGATGCGTGATTGCGATCGTGCGCCACGGTGACCGCACGCCGAAGCAGAAGCTCAAGACTGTCGTGTGGGAGACCGACTTGGTCGCGTTCTACGAAGCGCGTCGACCGTCAGACAAGCTCGAAGAGGTCAAAGTGAAAGCTGTCGCAGACTTGCAGGAGCTCCTTGACCTCGTGCGAAGCTTGATCAAAGCGTACGCACCGGGCGTTGGCTCGAAAGAGGCCGTGTGGGAGGTCGAAGGCGGCGACAGCTTTGAGAAGCTGCTCCAGATGAAGCGCGTGCTCGAGCGCTGGAAGTTTGCAGGCATCAACCGCAAAGTGCAGTTCAAGCCGCGTCGGCAAGCTGGCGAGCGACCTGAGATCCTCATGATCCTCAAGTGGGGCGGCGACTTGACCGAGACTGGCAAGCGCCAAGGCGAAGAGCTCGGTCGGTCGTTCCGGAACTTGCTGTACCCAGCCGAAGAGGGTGGGCTCTTGCGTCTCCACTCGACGTTCCGGCACGACCTGAAGATCTTCACGTCGGACGAAGGCCGCGTGCAGATGACCGCTGCTGCGTTCGCAAAGGGCTTTCTCGAGCTCGAAGGCGACCTCACGCCGATTCTTGTGAGTCTCGTCACGACGCTTGGCAAAGGTGCGTGCATGTGTGATAGTGTGTCGGGGCTGCGACTGCCAGTCTGACTGATGGGTCTGTTTGCTGTTCTCTAATGCCACCACCTCAGATGCCAACAAGATGCTCGATCACTCGGGTCAAGCCGATGCGAACGAAGAGATCCAGCGCACGAAAGAGAAGCTCAAGGGCCTGCTCCTGCGCGAGTACGCGTCTGTCGACGAGCTCGCTGCTGCCGTTGCGCCGCTCAACACGGCGTCGATCTTGAAAGCGATCGAGACGATCAAGAACCCGATGGAGTCGTTCAGTCGCCTCCACGAGCTCATTCGGAAGCTCAAGACCGAGATCCAAGAGTACGCGCAGGACAAGAGTACGTCTCTCGCGTGCACTGCTTGGTGTCTTTGCTTGTGTAGCGTGCAGTGATCACTGACTCGTCTCTGTATGTCTCGCTATCATTCGCTCTCTGTCCACGCAGCGGCCGACGAGAAGACGCCGCTGTACATGGGCGAGACGCTCTCGCTCATGTTTGAGCGCTGGGACAAGATCTACCGCGACTTCTACTCGCCCAAGACGGGCAAGTACGACTTGAGCAAGATCCCAGACGTGCATGACTGCATCAAGTACGACATCCTGCACAACGCGCACGTGTGCTTGCGGTCGAGTCAGGAGCTGTTTACGCTTGCAGAGGCGTTTGCAAGCTGCTACGTGCCGCAAGAGTACGGCATGGAGGTCGCCGAGAAGCAGTCGATCGGCATTCGCGTGTCCCAAGCGCTGTGTGCGAAGATCCGCGCCGACATTGTCGCGGTCATGTCGAGCTCTGCGAGCGGCGAGCAGACGACAACGAGCAACAGTCTCTACGGTGGGTACCACCCGTTCGCGACCGAAGACAGCGACGGGCTCTTGGACCAGAACGTCGAGCACCACGGCTATCGGCTCGACCCGTCGTACGCCAAGGAGCTGCGGATCAAGAGCCCAGCGACGCAAGTGCGCACGCGTCTGTACTTTACGAGCGAGAGCCACATGCACACGCTCTTGAACGTCCTGCGCTTCCAGTGTCCGTCGTGGCGCAGTCGCCAGCGCAGCGGCACGATCGGCGAGTGCGACATCTCGCTCGAGCAGGAGAAGTACAGCAACGAGATCCTCAAGCGCATGGGCATCAGCGTGAACGAGTCGATGCCGCAGCGCAAGTACATCTTTGACGAGTCGAAAGTGATCAGCGACAGCGCGAGCCAGGCGCTCGACCAAGTCGCAGAGCTCAACTACCTCGCGCACGTCGTGATCCGCGTGCTCGAGATGCCGTGGCTCGAAGAGGACAGCGAAGACCGCTTCCGCGTCGAGATCTCGTTCTCGCCTGGTGTCTCGCGCGAGCTCCCGGACCAACCGCGCGACGACGACGAACCGAGTGTTGACGAGCCGATCTACCTCACGCGCAACATGACGGGCGTGATGTTTGAAGACATGCTCGCGGCGTGCGTGTCGTCAGTGCAGGCGCCGAGCAGTGCGTGATAGTGTACAGCTGAGCACGAGAAGAGATGAGAGATGAGAGAGACGATCCACCGACCTGCTGAATGAACAACGGAGCGACGCTGCTGTCGTGTAGAAAGACCGAGTGTGTGTGTGTGTGGCTGGAAGATAGGTGTCTTTGTCTACTACGCAGTCGCACTCTACGCGCTTGCGGGTGCAGATGATGAGCTGCTCGTGACACACGAGAGCTACTCGATCGTCACGCGTACATTGACTGCGACTGCTGCTACGCTGGATCACTTGTGTGAGTTGTTACTCTTGGCCGATCCACTCGGTGAAGCGCTGGGCGTGGTACGCAGCCGAGACAGCGCCGAGCGACGAGATCGCAATCGGCAGCGGCTTGCGCGACTTGATCGCGCGCACGCCCATGGCCGACATCGTGATCGTCGACGCAAAGAGCGCGACGCCGTGGCCCTGCGTCATGCTGCCGTTCTGGAGCATGTAGCCCGCGACGCCAAAGCCAGCGCCGAGCGCGACGCCTGCGACGAGCGACGGCATGGACTTGGTGCGGACGTAGCCAGCGATGCCGCCGATGCTCAGGAGCGCAGCCATGGTGTATGTTGGGTGGTGCGACATCGTGGAGTGTGTGGACGCGTCACGAAGGCTCTCGCTCTTGATGTCCTTGATGAGCGAGCGTGTCTTTGAGAAGTGAACGCGAGTGATCGAGTGAGCTGGCGAGGCCAGTTGGTCAATTCGCACTGGGATTACGTCAAACCTTTGTTTGAGTATGCCAGAGTATCGTCGATTGGGAATGTGATCCGCATACTAGACACGAGTGACTGGGCAACACCATCAACACGACACCAAGACCTCAGCTCTCATGCGCTTGAGCGCGCAAGTGATCTCCATGGCCATCACATGCGTCGTTGATAGCAAGCACACATACGAATGTGTGTATTCATGCACGCTGCGCAGCGTACTTGACGCGCTCGCAGCAACACATCCAAGTGCACAACCAGCTACACATCCAGATTCACACAGACGCAACGCCGTCGTCGCCGCCGCGCTTCGTCTGGATGTAGATCGCGCCAGGGATGTACTTGAGTCGCGGCGGCGCGTGCACGAGCTGCTGGAGGTGGTAGCCCATCGACACGGCGCCGACAGTCGCGAGTCCGGCCGGGGTCTTCAAGCCCGTGAGCAGTGCGCGGCGACCCATGATGCCAGTGATGATCCCCGACATGCCCATCGACGTCGTGTGCGCGAACGTGTGCTCTGTGATCGTGTCTGTGATCGCGAGCATGCCGGCGCCGAGGAACGCGACGCCGAGCATCGTGCCGCCAACGAGCGACGGTAAGTGGCGCTTCATGACATAGCCAGCGCCGCCAGCGAGGCTCACGAGCACTGCGTACGTGAACGCAGGGTGGTTCACGCGCTTGCTCATGGTGCTTTGCGTGTTGGTGCAGGTGCTGCTGCTGTAGTCGTGCTAATGGTGTCTGTCGTGGTGGTCGTTGACACAGCAGCAGGAGCAGCTCGAAGACGTCTCGATCGAGCTGGAATTCGAGCGAAGCGCTTGTTGAAGAAGCACCTGGTTACATACTTTATTCAAGTGAATCGACACACATAGGCAAAACACATACACTTTCAGTGGCACTCGAATAAGTACGAAACAAATGTCCACATCAAGTGGTCACTCTGTCTATCTACACGCGTCAGTCGCTGCAGTGCGCAGTGTCGTCTCACACGCACGCACACACATCTACGCAGAGCGCTTGGCGTTGCTCTACTTGCTCCGCATGATGTGGCGCAGCTCGACGCCGAGGATCTCGGTCACCTTGAGCTGCATCTTGGCCATCGCGCGGCACGAGCAGACCTCTTCGACCTCGGGCAGGAACCGACAGCACGTCGCCGCGAGGTCAAAGTGCTCAAACGCCTCGCGCGTCCGGCCCTGTGCAAACAGCACTTGCGCAATGTCCAAGTGCGCAGACGAACAGCGCGGGTCGATCGCAAGCGCTTGCTCAAAGTGCGCGATCGCGCGCATCGGGTCGTTCGTGCCGACGTAGACGCGTCCAGCGTTCAGGAACGGCAGCGGACACGCCGGTGAGAGCTCAAACGCTTGGAGGAAGTGCTTCATCGCGCCGGCGTAGTTGCCCTGGTCCGCGAGCACTTCGCCCTGGAACAGATGCACTTCCGGCGACGTCGGGAACCGCGTGACGGCCTCCGTGAACACGTCGTTCGCTTGGTAGATCGAGCCGCTCTTGTACAGCGCCATGCCGTACGACACGTGCGTGACTGCGAGCGCCTCGGACCGCGACATTGAGCGACGAAGACACTGCACAGCTTGGTAGTAGTTGCCGTCCAAGAGCTCCATCTGGCCCATGTGCAAGTGCACGTCCGCGTCGTTCGGATCGAGCGCAATCGCTTCGTCAAAGCACAGCGTCGCGTCTTCGACTGCGCCGAGCTCCGAGAGGAAGCCACCTTTCTTCACGAGCGAGTTCACGAGCTGCGGGTTCAGCTCAAGACTCGATGAGATCGCATCGAGCGCTGCGTGGACGTCACCAGCGACGTACAGGAACGACGCGTGGAGGTTCAGCGCCAGCGCTTGGAGCTCCGGTGCGAGGTCCATGCGAATGACTGCGCAGACGTCGCGCTGTGCGTCGCGGAACTGCTTTGTGCGCTTGCAGTGGATCGCGCGGTAGAGCAGCGTCTCGGCGTCGAGGTCTTCGATGGGGCGACCGAGCGTCTTTGCAATGTCGAACGGCACCTTTGCGCCGTTGTCAGCATCGTGCTCGTACGAGTCAAAGTAGCTCTGCGTGAGCCACGGCGACGGGAGCTCGTGGACCATGACCATCTTAGCAAACACGTCCTTTGCGTCGTTCCGCCCGACGACGCGCGACACGCGGTCGATCGCCTCGGCGTGCTCAGGCGACCGCGAGCCGTCGAGGATGAACGCCGTGACAAAGTGCTGCATCGCGTCGTCGACACGGCCGCGCTTCTCGTCGATGCTCCCGAGACACGTGTACGCGTCGGCGCTGAACGGATTGAGCTTGAGCGCCGTCTCGGCTGCTGCGCGCGCCAAGTCGAGCTGCTGGAGCTGGATCAAGCAGTTCGCACGACCGACGAGGACCTTGTCGAGGTCTTTGTGGAACATCGGGAGGTGCTCGAGCGCGCGCGAGTACGCGGCGAGTGCAACCGCGTGGCGACCTGAGCGGAACCTCCGGTCGCCTTCGTCTAGTGCGCTGCGGACAGCCGACATGCTGCTCGCGTACGCGTCGTCGTCTTTCGGGATCGAGCGCGTGAGGAAGTGCTGCACGACATACAGCGCTGGCTCGGCGCTCTGTGCGATCGCATCGAGCGCTGTGCGGTCCTCTGGCGCCTTGACAGTGTCACACAGCGCTTGGAACTCGACTTGGCTCATGCTCGCGTCGCCGACGACGTCCCACGTCGCCTCTGCGACCGCTTGGATGAACGACTTGATCTGGAGCGTGCTCAGCTTCTTGTGGTTCACTGCCGGCTCGAGCGGAATGAACCCAAGCGCGTACACGGTGCCTGGGTACATGCACTGCCAGCCAGCCGAGACCTTGCGCTGCATCGCTTCGTCATCATCATTGTCATCGGTGCCGTCATCGTCGACAGTCTCGAACGCCCACGGCGCGCGCTTGCGCACTCCTTGCTCGAGACGCGCCTTGAGTGCTGCAGCGAGCTCGAGCACGCGTGCGTCTGGGATGTCTGGGACTTCCACGACCGCTGGGACGTCGTACAGCACGCTCCAGATGTCGTTGATCTCACGCACGCGCGCCGAGCAGTCGCGATCGCGCTTGCCTTCGACCCACTTGTGTACGCTCATGGCCATCGCGCCTTCGTTCAGGCCTTTGAGCGAGTACACGAGGTCGGAACAGACCTCAATCACGTCTTGGAAGAGCGAGCCGAACTGCGTCTTGACGTCCGAGAGCGAGCGCGAGTCGTGCAGCGCAGTCGGGAAGCCGTACGGCGCGAGCACGAACGACACGACGCGGTAGATCGCGAGCGACGCGTCCAGAAACACGTCCTTTGTGATCGACGCAGGCATGTCGAAGAACCGGTGGCCGTCTTGGACCCACACGACTTCGTCTGCTACTGGCGCGTCTGCTGCGTCTTCGTCGTCGCTATCGTCAGCGTCTTTGGACGCGTCTTTGCCGCTCACACGCGCTGCGTACGCTTCATCGAGCTCGTTCGCTGCAGTCTCGTCCGTTGGCGTTGTCGCCTCGACAGCACCAGGCGACAGGTCGAACGCACCCGAGTCGCTCGCAAACAGGAGCTGGTCGTGGCGAAAGATCCCAGTCGTACACTCCTTTGGTGCCGCTGCAACGAGCTCCGGCGTGAGCGCTGCGAGCGAGAGCGTGACGGTGTCGTGGCCAGCGAGGAAGAGATACGTCGCAACGAGCGCTGCGTCAATCGGGTCCGACGAGATCACCGCCACTGGCGTGTCCAAGTCGATCCCAACGTCTTTCGCGAGCACGTTGTGCAGGACGTCGAGCGGCAGCAGTGACGTCGCAGCGCTGCTGTCTGTGGTCGTAGCGCTCTCGTCGGTCGTCGACGACTCGGCAAAGAGCGACGCGACTGGGAGGTTCCACGCGCCGTCAAAGTGTCCTGCAACGTCATCAGCCGCGTCGACGCCCAGGAACGCGTCGAGCGCGCGGCAGTCGACGATCTGGACTTTCGCAGCGAGCACGCGCTGCACGAACGCGTCGTCGGATGCGACGAGGTGCAGGTGCTCAGTAAGTGCGAGTTGGCTCGTTGCGCATCCGAGCGCGTCGTGCAGCGC
Source organism: Pythium guiyangense (assembly GCA_003730235.1). Classification (NCBI taxonomy): domain Eukaryota; phylum Oomycota; class Peronosporomycetes; order Pythiales; family Pythiaceae; genus Pythium; species Pythium guiyangense. The sequence goes on from QXDM01000101.1 coordinate 27,944, forward strand.
AGTCCACGACGCTGCGTCTTCGCTTCTGAGCTATGAGTGGGACAAGAAAGAGAAGATGCGAGGGTGAGTGTGACTGAGGGCGAGCAGCTCATGTTTGATGGAGCTTCTCGATGCTGCCAGCCATGACAGCAACGTACCGTCACAATGACAGACTCGAGCGGTGTACTGCTGGCTGCATCGTCCGCTGCTACTGATGCGTTTGGGCAATTGAATGCCCAGTGCAAGAAGCACGCGAGTGCGAGCTGCTGCTGCTTGGTCGCGATGCCTGCGACCTCGATCGCGTGTGTCTTGCTGCTGCTGCTGGTGCTCGTGTCTGTGACATCACTGCTCGATGCGACCGACGTGACTGTGAACGAGTGCGGCAATGTCTGCACGAGCGCCTCGACTGCTGCTGCATCGACACGGCCGTGCACTGCTGCTGCGGTCGTGAGCTGCACGACGAGCGCCATCGTGTCGAGCGCCATCGCGCTGTCGTGGTCGTCGTCTGGAGCTTGAGTCTTGAGCTTGCGCGCCAGTCGAAGTCGAAGTGGCCATGTGCACTCGTGCATCAGTGTTGGATGAGGGGTGTGGCGATGTACTACTGTCTTTCTTATATAAAGTACGCTTATATGAGTACTTTGACAAGCATTCTTGCAGTAATGTTCTCTACGCGTACTTTTACTATCGCTGACAGTAGAGACAAAGACAACAAGATCAAGCAAGAGCAAGCACATCAAGCGCGACCTCGACGACGACGACCACATCGCGAGGAACATGATCTACTCGCTCCACATCTACACGCGCACGGGCTCGTGTCTGTTCCAGGAAAAGTGGAACGTCAGCGCGACGCGCGCAGTGACCTACAGCGACCCGGAGGAGGAGAAGCGCTTGCTCTTCGGGCTCCTCTTCTCGCTCAAAGAGTTCGTCTTCAAGCTCGCACCGACGACGACTGCGAACGGCGCAGATGCATTCGCTGCGACGAACGGCGGCGGTAGTCTCGCTGGCGGCACAGACCAAGCGGGCTTGACGCCGCAGATGGAGGGCATGCAGCGGTACCAGACGAACGCGTACACGTGCCACCAGTACGAGACCCCGAGCGGCTTGCGCTTCATTCTCATGACTGACAACCAAGCGGGCGACCTCAGCGCCGTGCTCAAGCACATCTACGCGCACATTTACGTCGAGTACGTCGTGAACAACCCGCTGAGCGACGTCAAGAGCGCGAAGCAGATCAGGAGCCAGCTCTTCAAGACGCAGCTCAAGCACTACGTCGAAGGCCTCGCGTGCTTTCGGTGATCCATTGTTCATACACGCTCGTGCACTTGGCTCGACAGGCTTGTGTTCTATGATGTACGACGGCTCTGCTGCGAGGTGGATATGCTGGAGGCTGCTGCTGTCGTCACTCACTCACTCGCTCACTCACTCACGCTGATGGGAAGAAGCTCTGAAGGATCCGCACAGCGTCAGCAGCAGTCGGACGCCGCGCTGCGTCCTCTTGCCAGCAGCTCTGGATCAGCGTCTGCAGCGCCTGCACTCGCGTACAGAGAGACACAGACAAGACGCCATGCTTCAGAGCTCGAGACATGGACAGAAGGACGTTGCAGACGAACCTGTGGCGTTGAGGATGAGAGTCGTGGGCGGCGCTTCTGCTGCACGACTGCGATCGGGACGGAGCCTGGCGCGAGGTCGGCGAACGGCGCGGCGCACTCGCAGATCTCCCACAGGATCACGCCAAAGCTGTAGATGTCGGCCGAGAGCGAGTAGTGCTCGCTCACGATCACCTCTCTGTGTCCATAGGCGACCGTCACAGCAGCAAAAGAGCGAGCACGAGTGCGTGAGTGGCACGTGACTCACAGGACCCTGCTACAGCAGACGAGATGGCGCAACGCACGGCGCCATCCACTGGAACGTGCCGCAGCAGCCAGTCATGAAGGCGCTCGCAGTCGCGACGCGCGAGATCCCAAAGTCTGCACTCGCACAGAGCAGACGCGCGTGAGAGACACTGAGTCGTCAGTAGCATGGCGTCGTAGTGGTCGATCGCACCTGCGAGCTTCACGCGTCCTTCGTGTGTCACGAGCAAGTTCCTGCTCGATCATGAGCAAGTGCACGAGTGTCAGGTGACTACGATGGACAGAGCGGACAGCGAGAGAGAGAGAGAGCGTCGAACGTACAGAGACTTGAGGTCGCTGTCGATCATGCGCACGCACAGAGCGAGAGAGAGCACGCATAGTGTTTGAGAACCGCCGCCTCCTGTCAAAGAGAGCGACCGACAGAGAGAGCACACGCGCACCGGTGGATGATGTCGAACGAGTGGAGGAACTGCAGGCCCTTTGCGAGGTCGAGCATCATCGTCACGCGCTTGGTCCAGGACGTTGGGAACGGCGGGAGCTTCCGATCCGACTCCTTCACGCCGTTGATGAGCTCACTACATGACCAGTGTCATCGCCACGCGCAGCGTCAGTCTCGTGCGACGCTGTTTGTCTGAGCGAGAGCGAGAGTCGGACGATCGGTCGAGACGTACAAGAGCGAGAATGGGAGGTACTCAAAGACGATGCTCAAGGGACTGGGACACACGCCGAGGAAGAGCACGAGCGACGGATGGCAGCCAAGGCGCGCCATCATCTCGACTTCGTTCGCGCACTCTTTCTCGACAGCACGTCGATCTGCGCCGGTGAAGCTAGTGCAGGTCACGAGCAGCAGCCAACGAGTACGCGTGCGATCGAATGAGCGAGTGCGTGAGTGGTGACAAGCAGCAAGTGTCGCGAGGCGTCTGTCACGCAGTCCAGTATGAGCGTACGCTTTCACGGCGACGTCCGAGCCTCGCCAGTTTGCCAAGTACACGCGACAGCTGAGTAGATCGTTCCGTCAGTGAACCACACGCAGTGTGTCAGTGCCTCATTGCACGAGGCATCAGGTACTGCGGGCTTGTCAAAGCGCACCTCGAGCCCATGCCGATCGACTTGGTCACTTTGAAGTCCTGCAGCCAGTCGACCAGTCGTCCAAGCAGCAAAGAGAGAGAGAGAGCAGTCGTGAGCGAACGAATTGCGAGGTGAGCTGGTCACAACATCGAGCGATCGACGCACCGACGCGGGGATCTGCCGCACGCCGATTGTGAACGAGGCAGTCGCGAGCGCAGGTGCCACAGAGGCTGCTGGTCGCTGAAGCGGACTCGGTGGCGGCATACGTGCGACTTGTTGGTTCTTGCTTGCGACGCGCGCTGGCGACGACGGTGGTGAGTCGAGACCGAGTAGATCGACGCTGCGAGTCTCAACGACACCGCCATCTGCACCATAGCATCCTGTTATGTCAGTCACAGTGCTGTGCGGGTCGCACTGAGGTAGCAACGCACACGCAAGGATGAGCGAACCTTCGACGATGATGTAGAGCGTCGCGAGCCCAGATCCGCAAAAGCGCACGACGTCCTAGTCGCACACAAGATCCACCTTCACGGTCAGGTCTATCGCAATCATGTGCTGCAAATCTGAACAGCGCACGACCTCGTCTGTGCTGATGACTGCGCCGAGCTGCGAGCTGCGAGAAGCAAGAGACAGACGTGAGTCAGTGCGTCACGCAGCGCCGGCCACGTTGCTTACTACGCACGAGCGCTCGTACCTCAGGAACTCTTTCAAAACGACCGACTGCGCTGCGTCGATGCCAAACTGCTCCTTGATGAGCTGCGTGAGCTGCGCACTCGTGCGAGGCGCGGTCGCCGTGAAGCGCTTCTGGACGTTCCGCCACTTGCACTTGAACACGAGCACGCGGGCATCTGCAGGCGGCAGCATCACTGGGGCTGATCGGCTCTCTTCTGGCGATTACATACGTCTCCAGACGGTCAGCCAACCTCGCTAGAGTCTCTCTTGTACCATAGCCAACAATGTTGACAAAGCAACTCGCACCTCGCTTCTCGTGCTCCTCTGTGCCAAACTGCGGCGCTGTGACGTACTGCTCTTCGACTTGTTGCGTCGGCACCGAGTATACGAGCGCAGTAGACGATGTGATGTCGCCAAGCGTTCCATTCAGCGCCGCGCAGAGCTCGCTCACAAAGAGACTGAGCGAGTAGCCATCCGGCCACTCGTGCGTCTGCTGGAGCCACGGCACCACGAGCTGTCCGTTCTGTTTGAGCTGTGCTGGTAGATTCTATGTGTGTGTGTGTTTGGAGCTGTGAGACCAGTGCTAGCCATTCGCTTTGATAGCTGCGAAGGTGGACAGACAACGCACCTCTGCGCCGAGTGTGCACGCGATGAGCGGCATCTCTGCTGGGAACCGCGCACCGACTCGAATCGCGACATCAATGCGCTGCTCGGCTCGGCTGTAGCTCTCTGGCTGAATGCGGAGCAGTGCCAAGAGAGGCGAGTATCAGCCAACCATACGCATGCATGAGCACACAGAGCTAGCTCAGTACATGCAGCGCACATGCTTCTTGAGCATCACGAGCTCGATGCTGACACCATATTGACCAGGACTGCCGATGCGGTTGAACCACACGCTGTGTTCTCACACAAGTGGTCTGTTAGTATCGCTTCATCGTCACGCGTAATGTCAACAAGCGCACACGCGCGCACCTGTCGACGCGCGGGAGGACGTTGTTGCGCCGCTGTGTCTGCGTGTAGTACACAAGGTCGTGGAGCTGCTGCTGCAGGAGCTGCGCGAGTCCGCACGAGAGCATTAGTGAACATGTGTTTCATGCCGCAGTCACTAGTGAGTAGGCTATGACGCACCACGTCGTCAATGAAAGCGAAGTCCATGCGTGCGTGTGCCTTGCACCGAGCGCTCCTTGTTGCTGCTGCTGCTGCCTCAAGTGTGAGCCATTTTCTCGTTGAAGTCGATGTGAAACGCTGTTGCGTCGTGTGGCGCACACCACGAGCGCAAGACACACACATTTTTGCAGCAGCGAACGCGACGGAAGCGAATAAGCGCCGAGCTTCAGATCGACAGATGTGGCGACGAGCAGCGCGCGCGAGTGTGCATCATGCGCTCGTGCTGCAGCAGCAGAGTGCGCGACAGGTGCCTGCAGTCTACGCGCTCGCACTGGCTGGCGCTTTGGCAGCAGCAGCGACTGCAGGCGCGAGTACGAAGCGCCAGGATGGTGCGTTCAAAGCACCATCGGATCGACACATCTGCAAGCTGCATCAAACGCCTCACATGTGTGTCTCTCTCTCTGTCTGTCTGTGGCTGCATCATGTGTTGCTTGCTAGACTCGACTGCGCTTCTCGAGCGCGCTGCTGTAGCTGAAAAGCCAAAGAAGTACGCTGCGCTGCTCTCGCGCAACTTCATCGCTGACGCAGTCGAGAAAGCGATTCCTGCGGTTGTGAACGTCGCAGTTGACTCGGGTACGTCGTGCTCTGCTGTTTCAAATAGAAAGCGCGTCTACTACTGCATTGCGAGCGAGTATGTCGACCGCAGTTGCGCATGTATGACTTGGTCTGGCAGGCTACGTCTCAAGCAACGGCTCGGGCTTCATCATTGCGTCCAAGGGACTCGTCGTCACGAATGCACACGTTGTCGCGCGCTGCAATCGGTACTCCAAGATCCAGGTATGTGTCTGTCTGTCTGCATTTGCATCATTGTACCAACTGAAGTCTCACAAGCTCCCGGTTCGATCCTCACGCACCTTGCTGCTCGAATAGGTGACGTTCGCAGACGGTAGCAAGTACCCTGCGGTGATCCACAGCACGGACCCGCTGTCGGACATTGCGATTCTCCAGATCGAGTCGTCTGAGCCAATGGTCTGGCCGACGATCAAGCTCGGCGTGTCATCGGACTTGCGTCCAGGCGAGTGGGTCTGCGCGCTCGGGAGTCCGTTCTCGCTCCAGAACAGCGTGAGCGCAGGGATCATCAGCGCCGTTGCGCGCCACAGCAGTGAGCTCGGGTACCCGCAGAAAGGTGGCGAGTTCATCCAGACGGACGCTGCGATCAACTCGGGGAACTCGGGCGGTCCGCTCGTGAACCTCGACGGTGAAGTGATTGGGATCAACACGATGAAAGTGGACGGGAGCGTCGGGATCTCGTTTGCGATTCCGATCGACACAGCGAACCAGGTGATCGAGCAGCTCCTGGCGCACAAGAAGGTCGTGCGCGCGTACATTGGCATGCAGATGATCAACTTCAACACGCGCGAGCTCAAGGAGATCGCACGGTGCGTCTTTGGCGCTTGGAGCTGCTGTTGTGTAGCTGTTTGTCTCCGTGTCGAAAGATGACGGCTCACACTGTGTCGCTTGTTTCCAGTCTGTTTCCGGATGTGAAGGAAGGCGTGATCGTGAAGACTGTCGTACCGGGCTCACCAGCGCACAAGGGCGGGCTGCTCCCTGGCGACATCATCGTGTCGTTCGACGGCAAGACCGTGCGCAGCACAAAGGACATTTTGACAGCAGTCGGGTACACGATCGGGCGGCGCATCGAAGTGTGCGTGACGCGCCGCGGCGAGAAGACTGTGCGGACGCTGCAGCTCACGACCGAGCCGCTTCCTGCAACGTTTGGGCTGTGACAAGCTGTAGAGGACCATTGTCCAATGTGTGTGTGTGCGTCACAGACACATGCAGGGACACATACAAACGCATTCAAACGACTGTTGTCGTTGTCGTGAGGTTGGGACGTTGTTGTTGTCGAAGCGATGCTTGTCAAAGCAAGTGCAAGTGAAGCTACATATGTACAGTGTCGACTCGAATAAGTACGTTGGACACCCATTTGATCTGCTCGCACAAACACTCTCAATCAAGAACCTCAAGCAGCAAGAGCTCAAAGCTCAAAGTCACAAGACGAAGAAGAAGCTCACGTGCGCGCAGCGACGACGACGACGACGACGATGAGCGACCAGCTGCCAAAGATGCCGCCGTCGTTCAAGGCCGTGCTGCCGTTCATCCGGCGCGCAGAGGAGCTCGACCGCGACTCGAGCCGCCCCGAGTCGAAGCTCATCGCGTACTTTTGTCGGCAGTACGCCATGGAGCTCGGGATCAAAGTGCGCGAGAACGACTCGTCGAACGAAGCGACCGAGTACTTGCTCGCGCTCATGGACCGCCTCGAGGATGACAAGAACAAGCTCCCAGCATTTACGCAAGAGGAGGGCAAGGTGCGTCTCTGGCAATGGCGTCTTTGTTTTGTTTATTGTGTGTGCATGCGATGGGAGCATGCGTCTCGACGCGTGTGCAAGAGCGAGGAGCTCATAATGTGACCTGCATATGATTGACCACGTCCATTGCTGCTGGACCACAACTACAGGAGATCTGCGAAGACTTTGCGCTCGAGATTTTCTCGAAAGCAGACGATGAAGACCGCGCCGGCAAAGCCGACAAGTACGTTTGTTCATCTGCTCTGATTGTTGCATGCGCTTCATGTTGGCTGAATGCAGATGGTAAACATCATGACGTACACGCATGCATCGCTGCAGGAACACAGCGCGTACGTTCTACGCTGCGGGCACGTTCTTTGACATCTTGAACCAGTTTGGCGACATCTCGGACCCGGTACGTACGTGCGCTCACTCGGCTCGCGTCCTCATCGCTGCTGTGTGTTTGGCTATCGTGAGCTCATGAGCGCTTTCCACTCTTGATCGTATCGTGCGCTTCTCGTTCGTTGTTGCCATTGCGTAGATCACAGAGAAGCGCAAGTACTGCAAGTACAAGGCTGCGATGATCCTGAAAGCGATCAAAGAGGGTCGACAGCCAACGCCAGGACCACCAGAAGGCGGCATGGACAGTGTACGTCCTACTACTCGATATGATGTGCGCATGGCTCGATGACTCTGACTGTCGTGCACTCTGTTGCAAATGAATGGATGCGCTGTCGTGCGCAGACCGATGACCTGGCGTCTTCTGGCATGAGCTTCCCGAGCACGCCGTCTGTAGCGCCAGTGGCGTCACGTACGTAACGAAAGCGCTGTCACTGCGCCCAATGCGTGACGCCATCTCACCCGTCTCCCTCTCTGTATGTGCTCGCATGCATGGACAGCAGCGAAGCCCGAGCCGTACGCCTCGACACCAGTGCCACCTCCAGCGTACTCACCACCGCCCGCGTCGCCGCCAGTCGCGACGAAGAGCGACCCAGCAGACTTTCCATCGTTCACGCAATCTGCTGGGACGTTTGGCGCTGCGAGTGCTGCGTCTGCACCAGCAGCGAGCACCTGGAGCCCGGTAACACCACAAGCCCCACCAGCGCCACAAGCACCACAAGCGCCGCCTAGCAGCTGGAGCGCGTCACCTGCTCCAGCTCCAGTGCATACGCCGCCTCCGCAGCCATCGCACCCAGCAGCTCCAGCAGCACCACCGCAGTACGCACAGCACGCTCCATCTGCACCGACGTACGCACCACCACCACCACCTCAGCCAACACCAGCGTCAGCGTACACTGCGCCACAGCCGATTCCGATCCGCGCGCGCAATGGCGCAGTGTCGCAAGACCAGATCAACGACGCGATCGAGTGCGCCAAGTTTGCGATCGCTGCGCTCAAAGTGAAAGACCTCGAGCTCGCCGCCCAGCGCCTCGACGCTGCACTTCGGTCGATCCGATGAGACGCCGCGCATCGTCCGTGCCTGTAAACTGACGGACGACGCTCACTCATGTCAAGTGCGCTATCGATGGACACGGACGCCCAAGAGCTAGAGCAAAGAGATCGACAAGAGACGCAGTGATGTGCTGCGCGTGCGCCTGGAGCGAGTTGCTCGTGTCTCTATTCCTCTTGCTTTAGCTGTACATTCTTGCGACTCGGGAGCGTCGCGAGCGCCGCCGTCGCCCAGTCGCGTCGTTCGGCGTACTGGATCAGGATCTCAAACACTAACAGACGACGGCAGCGAAGTGTGTAAGAGAGCTGGTGCGACCAAAGACCGAGGTGGTTGACGACAGAGACACACAGTACGTACCGTGATTCACCGTCAGGACGCGCGTGGCGCCGCCCATGTTCACGACCTGGTCGAGCGGGAGCTTGCCGGTCTCGATGCCCTGCTCCTGCGCTTTCTTGTACGTGATGCCTTTCAAGCGATTGCGGTCGACGATGCCGCCAATGATGTACACCTGCGTGCGTGTCATGTGAGCGAGTGCGAGCGAGTAAGAGCGACGCCATGTCCAAGAAGAGGAGGCTGTAAGTCGTACTTTGTCGCGACTCAACTGCGTGATCGTGTTTGGCGAGTCCGCGGTCAAGTACACAAGCGACTCCTTCTTGAAGAGCTCGGCGTAGCACTTGTCTGTGGCTTTGAACTGCAAAGAGTACAACGCAAGCAGCCGTGTGAGAGCGAGCTGCCCACACACTTGTGTCGTGGCAGGCAGTGAGTGCATCGTACTGCGAGCCACTCGTTGAAGCCGCTGATCTTCATGAGGTTCTCCTTTGTCTCGCCACGCAGTGACGTGATGTATGCGCTAGAGATACACCGACCATAGAGATGAGTGTGAGTGAAGAGCGTCCATGTACGGCGAGAGCAACTGGAGCCATCTCTATACGACATGAAGTCAAGCGATAGAGTGCATGACAAACCTGACAGGCATTGGACTGCGACGGTTTGCGCCGTACGAGAACCTACACGCAATAGCGCACAAGTCATAGAGCCAACCAGTGAATGAGTGCCTTGCTTCGTCATGTGCTCGAGTGTCAATGCTCGAGACGCACATGATCTGCTGCGACAGCGACTTCTTCTCGCGCGAGTCCATCTCTTCTTCAAAGCCACAGTCGATCACGACTTTGATGCCTTCTTCAGCAGCCATGAGGTACGTCTCGCGCTTGGCGATCGTGCGCTCGCGGCGACGCAGCACGGCTTCGTCGCTCATGTCGAGCTCTTTCTCTGGCTGCGGCGGCCGCTCCTCTTTCGCGAGCTTTTTCTGCAGCTTCTTCTTCTCGCGCTTGGCATCAAAGTGCACGCGGCGCTTTTCGCGACGTGCAGCGCGCTTCGAGAGCGTCTCTGGCGCGCTGTCACTTGGAGCAGCTCCATCCATTGCTGGTGGTGCATTGGCATCGTTTGTGTCGGCGAGTGTCGCTGTCTTCACCGACGAAGCGTCTGCTGCAAACTCTGGTTTGACAGCATCAGTAACAAGCTCTGTCTTGACACCACCAGCAGTAGCTGCACTGGATGGCGTCACGGCGCTCATCGCTGCGTCCGGAAGCACAGACGTCGTCGCTGCTGCTTGCGTCGTCTCGTCCATTGTTTCGTGATGCCAGGCAATGTCGCGATTGTGCAGTGTACAGTACATCTTCGCTTAAAGTTTCTACTTCTCGCTTAAAACTGCACAGGCGGCACTTTTGCGCGTTTATTCGCACCTGATTTATAGTTTGAGCAGTTGGCTCTCATACTCTAGTCAAGTCACTTTGGTGGCGCACGTTTTGCTCTGGTCTCACTCACTCGCAATTTTGATCCGAGTTGAAGACACTAGCAGCAAGACTCAACGACGACAGCAACTCGCGATGGCGGCGCTCGCGGACGCGGTGCTCAAGGGCGGCGTCGGCACGATCGGCTTTGTCGCGAGCGCGATCACGCTCACAAAGTTCATCGTCTCGACTGAAGTGGTGCGTTCTCTCTCGTACTCTCTTGTTTGTGCTTCACACACTTGCTCGCTCACAAACGAACGACCGATGATGTGCTCTTGCTCATGTGTGTGCACGTACCGACAGAAAATCGGACAGCGCACGGCCGCAGAGAAAGACATGGACCTCGTGCTGTGCTTTGACGTGAAGAACTTCCCGCTGTCTGCGGCCGAGTACTTTGTTCAGATGGTGCAGACGCAGAGCCACCTCTTGATCAAGCCAAAGCCTCCAACGACGACGACTGCGACTGCGGATGCAAGCGCAACGACCGACGAGATCTACTACCTCGTTGGCGCAGACTACAGCACGCTGACTGCGATCAAAGAGAAGAAAGAGAAAGTGCAGCACGCAGCGCTCGTGACTGACAGCGGCACGCACACATTCGACTCGGGCGAGCGCGTTGACTTGATCGAGTACGAGCTCAAGCGCATTGGCGTGAACGCGATCCGCTCGGCTGCGCAGAGCGACGACGGCGCAGCGCTGAGCGAAATCCCAGCGCCGTTTGAAGCTGAAGAGCACGGACTGCTGCTGCAGCAAGCGCTGTACTCGAAGGTCTTGACCGACTACTTTCCGCTCCACGACGACGAAGAGCGCGCCGTGCTCCTCGCGTCGTGGGTCAAGAAGTGGAAAGACCCGCAGCCGCTCACACGCATTCGCGCGTACTTTGGCGACGAGATCGGGTTCTACTTTGCGTTCCTCGGCGCGTACTCGCGCTGGCTCGTGGTACCCGCGGCGCTCGGCGTCCTCGTGTTTCTGCTCGAGTTCGTCTCGGACTGGAGCATCTACGGCCGCGGACTCTACTCGCTGATGATCACGAGCTGGGCGACGGCGTTCCTCAAGTTCTGGAAACGCCAGGAGAGCGCACTGCGCAACGAGTGGGACATTGCGCCAGTGGACTCGATCGCGTTCGATCCACCGCGACCGGACTTTTGGGGCGAAAAGCGCTTCGATGTCGTGGAGGGGACGTACTACACGTTCTTCCCGTCGATCGAGCGCATGAAGCGGTACTTCCTCACGTACGTCGTGACGCTCGCAGTGCTCGCAGTCATCATGCAGCTCATGTTCCTGTACTTCCAGATCGAGGAGTGGTTCGGCGTGACGTTCACAGAAGACAAGGGCTGGGACGGACTCTACTCGTACGTCTCGCTCGCGCCGTCCGTGGCGTATTCGATCGTTGTTTTGGTCCTGGACGCCAAGTACGCCGAGCTCGCGAACTACTTGACCAAGTTTGAGAACCACCGCACCGACAGCGACGTACGTCTTACCCCTTGGTGCTTGCTTGACTGGCTGTGGATACTGACTGACTGACGCTGACTCTATACCTCGCAGTTTGCGAACGCGCTCGTGCTCAAGCTCGCGTCGTTCTACTTTGTCAACAACTTTGGGTCGCTCTTCTACTTGGCGTTCCGGTCGCGCGACATGGACTTGCTCGAGCAGACGCTCAGCTCGCTCCTCATTACGCGTCAGCTCATTGGGAACGTGAAGGAGCAGCTCATTCCGTACATGACTGCCAAGTCGTCGCTCAAGACAAAGGCCGGGAAGATCGCAAAGGAGACGCACGAGAAAGCGCCAGTGATGAGCAAAGTCGACGCCGAGTTGCTCTTCCCGACGTACGACGGCACATTCGAGGACTACCTCGAGCTCTTTGTCCAGTTTGGGTACGTTGCTCTGTGTGGTTCTTTGAGTGCCTCTGACCGTCGTACGCACTCGAGTGCTTAGGATATCTCTACTGCGCGCTTGTGTGCTCACGCTGTTGCTCTTCTCCTCTCGCTGTTCGATGACTATGACACTCGTGCAGCCAAGTGACGCTGTTTGCGTCGGCGTACCCGCTCGCAGCGCTCTGGAGCCTCGCGAACAACGTCATGGAGATCCGGAGCGACGCGTTCAAGTTGTGTGTGAGCTTCCGCCGAAGCCGTCGCCCGACGTCGCACGGCATTGGGACGTGGCTGTACGCGTTCAATGCGCTCGGGTACTTGTCGGTCATGACGAACTGCGCGATCTTTGGCTTGCACTCGGGCTTGATGGACAAGCTCTTCCCCGGTCTGTCGTTCGCGGGCGTGCTCGTGGCCGTGGGCGTGATGGAGCACGTGATGGTCGCCGTGAAAGTGTGCATTGAGATGCTCGTGCCCGACACGCCGTCCGCAGTTCTGGAGGCGCAGCGCATTCAGCGCGCGACGCTGCGCAAGAAAGCGACGCTCCAGGTCGAGCTCTCGTCGCGGCAGCTGCTGTTCAACAAGTCGGCGACGGCCGATGCGCCAGTGAGCGCAGATGATGCAGTCGACATTGACGGCGTGCACATCACGACCGACAAGGTGAAGGAGTGGATGCACCAAGAGCACGAGCGCCGCACGAAGCTCGAGCAAGAGGTCAAGAGCCTGAACGAGCTCTACATGGGCTGGATCCGCGAAGAGCAGACGAAGCGCAAAGACGCCGAGCGGCGGCTCACAGAGCTCCAGCAGCAGCAGAACGGGTGCGCCTTGGTGTATGTGTTGCTTGTTTGTGTGTGTGTCGTGGTGGTGACCGAGTTGACTCACGTGTCGACATTGTGTTCTAGGACTGCGAACGGTGGCCCCAAGGCGAGTTGAGCAAGGCTCCATTTGCTCAAGTTGTGCTTGTTGAAAGCACCAAGAAGCTGTGAACAAACGACGCGTGTGTGTTGTGTTCAAGACACAGAATGAGAGAGAGAGAGTTGTCGTGTGAACACACTTGCACGTAGTTGACGAGTCCTCGAGTTACTTTGCTTCGAGTGTCGAACAACAGAATGATTGATTGCCGCGTTTAGATCCGCACGTGCGAATGTTTGTGACCAACAAAAGTCTGACAAAAGTACGCAGCTCTACAGTGAATGTTGCTAATGTACTGCAACGCAGTGTTTACACAACCATAGATGCGGATTTGCAGCGCAGCACTACATCAATAATTCGCTTGTACGAGTGCGAGCGAGCAAGTCGTGGAAGAAGCCTCCCTCACGCGCGCACGAGAAGCACCGCCGCCGCTGCCGCTCTCGGTCGACAACATCGTCGTCGTCGTGGACACGCATCCGCTCCAGCACCCGCAGCTCGTCGCCGTCGTCGTTGCTCTTGCTGCGTCACTGCCACTACCACCACCACCACCACCACTAGTCGTACAGCTCAACTAGCACCTAGCAGCCATGGCCGCGAGTCAGAGCGAGCTCGACCGCCAGATCGAGCAGCTCAAGCGCTGCGAGTACCTCAAGGAGTCCGAGGTCAAGGCGCTGTGCCAGAAAGCGCGCGAGATCCTCGTCGACGAGAGCAACGTGCAGCGCATCGACGCCCCTGTCACTGTACGTGCACTTGCCTGCTTATCTCTCTCTCTCGCTTTGTCTGTGCATTGCGTGCAGTGCGAGCACGTGGCTGTATCATATGATCCCATGCTCTCGCACAAGCATTTTTTGCTTCTCCTATCGAGCCACGCACAGATACACATGTAGCACACTGCACGTACACACAGGGAGCATACTGACTGACTGACGTCTGCTATGCGCCTCGTTTGTGCTGATGATCGACAGATCTGCGGTGACATCCACGGCCAGTTCTACGACCTCAAGGAGCTGTTCAACGTCGGCGGCGAGTGCCCGGAGACGAACTACCTCTTCATGGGCGACTTTGTCGACCGCGGCTTCTACAGTGTCGAGACGTTCCTGCTCCTCCTGGCGCTCAAGGTGCGTACTGCGCGTGTATCTGCAGTCGCTCTTGACACTCGCGCCATCGACTCGTATCGCCGTCCTCTTCCTCTGGCCCCTCTTGCTCAACAACGACAATGCTGCTGCTGTGTTTGTATCGTCCGTCATGTAGGTGCGCTACCCTGACCGCATCACGCTGATCCGCGGGAACCACGAGAGTCGCCAGATCACGCAGGTCTACGGCTTCTACGACGAGTGCCTGCGCAAGTACGGGTCCGTGAACGTCTGGCGCTACTGCACGGAGATCTTTGATTATTTAAGTCTCTCGGCGATCATCGAGGACAAGATCTTCTGCGTCCACGGCGGCCTCTCGCCCTCGATCAACACACTCGACCAGATCCGCATCATCGACCGCAAGCAGGAGGTGCCGCACGACGGCGCCATGTGCGACCTCATGTGGTCGGACCCAGAAGGTGCGCGCTTGTCTATGACTGTCGATGCTCTTGGCTCTTCAGTACGACTCACCGACTGCTGTGATGCGCAGACATTGATGGCTGGGGTCTCAGTCCACGTGGCGCAGGCTACCTCTTTGGCGGCGACGTCGTAGAAAAGGTCAGTTGGACGCCGTGTTGTCTTGTTGTCTTGCGTGACGACGTGATGTGCTCACGACCGCGCGTATGTGTCTGCTGTGACGCACTCAGTTCAACCAAACGAACGACATCCAGCTGATCTGTAGAGCACATCAGCTCGTGATGGAAGGCCACAAGTCGATGTTCAACAACGCGCTCGTGACGGTCTGGTCGGCGCCGAACTACTGCTACCGATGCGGCAACGTCGCGGCGATCCTCGAGCTCGACGAGAACTTGGAGCAGCGTTTCAAGGTGCGGCTTCTGTCGGCTGGCACGTCGACGTCCTGGAGGATGATACGCAGTTGGCTCACTCACTATGTCTCTCTCTCTTGTCGTTACTGCTCGTAGATCTTTGATGCAGCGCCGCAAGACGCGCGTGGTGTGCCAGCGAAGAAGCCAGCGCCCGACTACTTTTTGTAAGCTGCGGCGGCGTCGCAGTCCGTCGGGTAGCGTCGCATGCATCGTAGTACGTCGTGTGCGAGCGTGTCGTGGCAAGAAGCAGCAGCAACAGCTCAATGGGGCTGGACGAGCGACTGATACAAGCGAGAGAGAGAGAGACAAGAGCGTCCAAGAGCGAGAGACGAGAGCAAAAGAGAGGACGAGAGACAGAGAGACAGACATAAGAGCGAGAGTGCGCGCGCGAGCAATCGCGTGGCGGCTCTGCACCAGTGGCAGCTTGGCATAAAGTTTGTGTACGAAGCGCAGCGTCTCGCGTGTGTGAAGAGGTAGGTCATCGACATGAGCTGCTCGGTCATGTGTTGCTGCTAGGAGACTCTGGTAGTGAAATAAACAAGGATATACAGATCTGCCTCGTATTTGTCGCTATCAGCTCAGGCAACATCGACAACAACGAAGCGGTCGATGGAGTCGTGGGACGACGAGTGGAAGCTCGCACAGCTCCAGCTGCGACTGCGTGACGACGAGCTCTTTCACGGTGCGTCGCAGCGCTGCTGCGGACGCGTTTGTATCGTATCGGTAAGCTCTGGTCGGTTCTCATGCTCAATATATTGTCTGTTGCGTCGAATGCACAGGCGAGTCGGTCGCGCTCTTTGTTGACGTGCACTTGCCAGCAGCAACAGCAGCGTCTACATCTGCTGCTTCGAGGCTCCCGACATCGCCGACTGCAGCTGCTGCAGCGCATGCGCGCCGTCAGCGCTGGCGAAGTGCGTGTGAAGCTGCTCGAGTCGACATTCGCGTCGTGGACGCGTCCAACGGAGTAGCAACCGCGTCCACGTCGAGTGTGAAAGCGCCGCGGTCGACGACGCTCTTCCACCAAGACGCGCAGCTCGAGCTCGTGCAGGACGATAAGCTTGACCACGCGACTGCACCTCACCGCGAGGCGAACGCACCAGCGCTCGTGTTTCGGTGCGACGCGCTCGTAAAAGTGCGGAGCGAGTACTGGAACCGGCCGCTGAAGCTCCTCGTGCGCATCGCACCGACGGTCGCGAGTCTCGCGAGCAGCAGCAGCAGCTCAGCGACTATTGCTGCTGCCGTTGGCTTGTGCACAACGTCAATCGAGACGCTGGCGCTCGACCCGTCCTCGTCCGACTTCTTCCTCACAGACGCGCGCACACACGACCACGTCCTGCGGCTCATCCGTGACGAGCCGAGCGCGACGCAGCCGTTTGCACGGACAGTCGAGCGCTTCGTGCGCATCACCAAGCCGCTGCAGCTCAAGATCGAGACACGGTACTTGAGCAACGACCGCGTGTGCATCGTCGCAAAGGCGAGCAACACGCACGCGCACGTCGCGCTCACGGTCGTGGACCTGCATCTACACCTGAACGAGTCGTACGCGAGCTCAAGCACGCAATCGACAGCATCAGCAGCAAGTGGCCAGCAGCGGTCGCTGCAGCGCCAGTTCCGTGTCGTGAATGAGGCGCCAGAGCAGTTCCCCGTGCGTCTGCGCAGCGCAGAGCAGCACAACTTTCTCTTTGTGATCGAGGCGACGCAGTCTGGCGACAGCGACGACGACAGCAGCAACAACAGCAACAACAGCTCTGGCGATAGTGGCGCCAGTACGAGCGACAACGCTGTCAATGCACGCAATGGCCACGAGCTGAACGCGCGCAGTGCGTCTGGAGACACGCACGAGCGCGCAGCGTCAATGAGCCGACGGCACACACGTGCAGCGCCTGGTGTACCAATGAAGCGCCACAGCAGCAGCAGCAGTGTCGTCCACAGCAGCAGCAGCGGCAACAGCAGCTCAAAGCAGCGCATGTCCAGTAGCAGCAGCACAGCGACGGCGAAGAAGCCCACAGCGCCAGCAGCCACTTCATCCACAACAGGAGCGGCGCAGACGCAGCAGACGCTCCTGACGCTGTCGTGGGAAGCGAGCAGCAGTGACACTGGCACTCCGGCGCGTCCGATCACCGAGCTCCACACGATCGTCTGGTCGCCGCAGAGCGGCTCAAGCGGTCGCGTGCAGCAAAGACCTAGCGCATTGTCGATCGCGCCGCAGCTGCTGCCAGCAACGGTTTTCACTGCGCTCGTGGATCGGAGCGACAGCGCTGCTGGCGTGACGACAGTCCACCTGAACGCGCAGAGCGCACTGCGTCTGAGCCTCGCGCCGCTGCCGTCGCAGCAACGAGTTGCCGCAACTGGCGACGTCGTGACGCTCTGTCTCGTGATCGCGAACCGCTCGCGCCACACAAGCTTTGACCTCACGCTCCTCGCGCCGTTTGCATCGGACAGTGCAAGTGGATCGACGACTAGCACCGAGCAGCAGCAACTGCTGCGCGCAAGAGAGCCAGCGCCGTCGTGGTTTAGTTTTGAAGCCACGCATCGTCTCGGGTGCGTTGACTTGCGTGTTGAGTCTTGCTTGTTTGCTTTGCCGTTGCATCTCTTGCTTGCTCGCTCGTGCTCTTGTGCTTGTTGTTGGTCTTGTTGCTCTTGCACTGCACTGCACTGCACTTGTACTAGTACTTGTCTTGCCTGGTTTGTCTGTCCGGCTCTCTTGCGGCAACGAGTTGGTCGAGCATGTTGTCGCTCGAGTTCACTCATGTGCTTGCTTGTACACTCGTGTGCATATGTCTGTGTTGTGTTGCGATCGCAGCGTGGTGGCGCCGGGCATGACTGTGCGCAAGAGCGTGCGCGTGGTGCTCCTGCGCTTTGGCAAGTGCGACTTGAGCCGCTTCGCACTCTTTGATCGGTACTCGAGCACGTGCTTCGTGCCGTGGATAGCTGCGCTCGCATCGACATCGACATCGACACCAGAGTCTGGAGCAGAAGCAGCTCCAGTGTTTGTGTCGCCTCCAGCATCGTCGTGGGAGGTCTTTGTCGCGCATTGAGTCAATCTCACTTGTTCGCTTGCTCACACACATACTCACATGCTTCGTAGTAGACTGCAGCAACTCGAACGCATAAGGTTTCATCGATGTCAAACGTGGACGTCCGTGTCGCCAGCGCCATGGTGGAGGCACGATCGAGCGTGTCGAGCGTATCGAGCGCATCCAGCATCCAGGCATCAATCACTGATCGATTGATCCATTCATTCATATTCGATCCAGGACGACGACGACAGCAACACACACAGACAATCGACGAGCTTTCGTCTAGTCTTGACTTGACTTGCAGGAGATCAGGAGATTAGACTTTTGCGTCGTACAGCCCTCGACACTGCAGTGACGCCCGCCACCGTGGCTGACACAGAGGCGCTTCGAGACAGCGAGTCTCTCGCAAAGCGGATGCGAGCACTGGCGCTTCGGGCAGTGCCACGCAGCACCACGACGTTGTCGGTCAACGCATGATGCATGATACAAATTTTACTGCTGGATCACAGCGACGACTCTCGAGAAGAGTTCTGGTCCAGCTGCGCGCTCGAGCTCGTCTGAGAACATGACTTGCATCGTCAAGAGCTGGATGTGGAGCGCTGCAATGTGCGCTCGGTTGACATGGGTCGAAGGAGTTGGCTCCATCGCAGCAAGCTCGGTCTCTTGATGAATCAGACTTGCGAGGAGCCCTTCCATTGTCGAGAGCTGCTGCATGTACGCCGAGAGCGACTGCTGGAACGTTGGCTCTGGTTGTACTGGTGTCCTTGGTGCGCGCAGCAGCAGATCAGCAGAGTGCTGGACGTCCTCGTACATCGTCGTCCAGCGGCACAAGCCAATGACGAATGGCGCGCCACCTTTGAACACTGTGGACGACTCGATGTTGGACGTCATCCCGTTGACGGAGAGGTTCGCAGACCCAGTGATGTAGTAGATGTCGTCGACTAGGATGTCCTGTGTAAGCAAAAGTCAGCACAAATGAGCACAATGCGCGCCATGAGGAGCAAGCGCGACAAGCTGTGCTCACCTTGGCATGAAAGAACGTCTCCGACACTGCGACGCGGACACGCGGATGTGTCGACAGCAACGCGACGTACGATCGGGTGTCCTTGAGTGTGGCTCCGTAAGTGATGACGATGACCCACATCTCTGGGTTGTCTTGTAGAGCCTTCAGAACTGCGTTGTATACCTAGGGACACAAACACAAGCGATCAGTGTGCTCAAACACACGCAACTCGCAAGCATATGCTCACCTCTTCGCTCGTAAACAAGAACGCCATGATGCGTAGGCGGACGTGACCAAGACCAATGAACTTGACGTATAGAGCCACCATCTTCTTCTCGTTGGTCGTGCCTGTGCCGTGGCGATCGAGTGCTTCTGCTTCTCCTGGTTCGGGCGGTATTGGCGCTGCTGAGGTCTGTCGAGTCGGATCTGTGCTCTCGTGCGCAAGGTACTTGCTCAGCTGATCGAGCGTTGCTTGGTCGATTTGCGAAAATGAGCTACGCGTGTTCGGCGTCGGGCTCGCAACGGCGGTCACGGCGGTCTCATCTTGGGTAACACTGCTGTCGCTGTCGTTCTCAAAGTCGACGTCGCTCTCAAAGTCGACGTCCAAGTCTTCGACACTGTTGATGTCGACGTCCACGGTGTCCACGTCCACGACTAGCAAGTCCAACGTGGTGCCGTCTGCATCGCCGAGCGAGTCGTCAGGTTGCGGCGGGTTTTCAAGCGGGTTGACTTGCGTGTCTTGAAGTGCTGGTGGAGCGTCAGCGAGTTGGGCGGCGTCGAGAGCAAGTGGCGAGCGTGTGCACGCTGGATCTTTCGATACGATATCGCATGCGTGAGCACTTTCTCGATCTTGCGCGTGCCGACGTGCTGCGCAACGAGCTTCCATGGTCCTTCGGGGTGTATCGCGTGTATCGCGTCGAGAAAGCGTTGGTGCTCCTCGATCGTCCACAACTGCGAGCTTGGGTCATGTCCATACAAGCTCATGCCAAGACGCGGACAACAGGGCTCGGAAAAATACGTATGCAATGATATTGGTGCTCTTGTCATCCAGCAATAAATATCGGCAATACGAGTCATACAATAATAATAGCTGCAATCAATACAATGATATTGCTTAGATTGCATTGATCCATGGCCAAGTCACTCGAGAGTTCTCTATCTCAAACGCTTCTACCACTGCAGTGTCAATGTCCGTGCCGATTTCCCATGTTGGCACTGCAAACCCTGTCCACTGGACAAGGAACTGAGCGACAACCTCTCCGTTGTGTCGCAGCGTTCTCTTCGCCCATATAAAGTCGACGTCAAAAATATCGCTCGCAGTACTGCCGGTACTATCACTGCTGTCTGACGTCGTTGGCGATGGAGGCGTGAACGTAGGTGAACGGTCGAGCCTTACTAGAGTCAAAGAGTGTGGCTGTTGTGGTGATGTCTGCACTGTCGGCGAGGCCGACCGAGCGGGAGATGGCGTTTGTGCGACCTCCGAAATAGGTGTAGATGGAGCCGACAAAGGTGGCGGTGATGGAGCCGATGGTGGTGGCGGTGATGGAGCCGAAAGCGGTGGCGGTGATTGTACTGATGTTGGCGTCGGAGTTGGAAAATGTAGTGGTGCAGTGTTGCGAGGTTGAAGCCGACCGCGTCCATCACGACGAAGCAAGTGATAATGTGCTTGGCGTCTTGTTCGTCTTGCCATTTCAGCAATGGCCAAACGTACAACACAAATCTGCGTGCTTCGCGAATTGAAAAATATCTAAGATTGGAAAGATAAAGTGCACGACAAAAGTCTTGGAAATTTTTTGTTTCATTTCAAATATTTTTGATTTTCATCGGACAGAGCTGCAATGAAGCTGGATTAATAGCGCAATTAAATACGGTTCGAATGCTATATGTCGATCATCGAAATACACAGTGTAGCCAGCACAATGGCAGAAAATGTCATTTTCGAAATATTTCAACGATGCGAGAATAAATGGAGAGGCGTGGTAAGATTGGTATTGAACGTGAGGACGCTGCGTTTGAAGCTTACGAACTAGTAATAAACGCTCCCTTGCGCTCGAGGACAGCTGCACAGCGCTTGGGCATCGATGCAACCAAGTTGGCAATGACTGAGTGGTCGAGATCGCGCCACGCTTGGGTGATGGCGGACTTGAGCTCTTGCTGCGATGAGAACTGGCGACCGTGCGCGTACACGGTTCTCGTCAGGATGCCCCAGAGGTGCTCGATCGGATTGAGATCCGGGGACATCGCTGGCCAGCTCATCGTCGTCACGTTGCTCGTCTGCAGCCATGCTTGAGTAAGTCGAGCGCGATGACACGGCGCGTTGTCATGCTGAAACACGTGCCCTTCTTCGTGGTGCGCGCGTAAGAACGGCAGCAAGTGCGTGGCAAGCGTCTCTGTGTAGCGTTGCGCGTCTTGGCCGCCCTCAATGAACTTGAGCTCCGACTTGCCGGCTGCAGAGAATGCGCCCCAGACCATGACCGATCCTCCACCGCTGTGACGCTTCACGGCGCATCGCTCTGGCTGCCCCGCGCGATGCCAGTAAAACTGCAAGCCATCCGGCCCATCCATGTTCCACTTCTTCTCGTCGCTAAACACGACACGCGACCACTCACTCGCGCCCCAAGCTGCTCTCTCGCTCGCCCATGCGACTCGTCCTTTTTGGTGCATCTTGGTCATCACCGTCGTCCGCTTCTTCTTCTTCCAAGACACGTCAGGGTGTGCATGGAGGACGCGCTGCACGGTGCGCACCGATGCGTCAACACCGACACTCGCTCGGGCTTGAGAGGCGCTCTCATTTCGCGTCGTGACCGCGCGCACCAGCCGCCGGCCCTCACGCTCAGACACTTTTCGAGGCCTTCCCGTGTGCTGTTTGGTCTTCGAGGCTCTCTCGCCGTTGATGACGCGTGACACAGTCGATACGCTGCGCTGCACACGCGTTGCAATCGCCTGCAGCCTCTCGCCTTGGCCTCGAAGGTCGAGGATAGTTGCGACGTCGCTCGCCGTCATCTCTTGCCACGCCGTCATCGCAAAACAGCTTCGGAGGCACTGGAAATTTGTTCGCTTGGTGTACGCAATGTGTTCTATCTAAATTACGTGTTTCGAGCTCGTTTGACCACAATTACAATTTTGATACCAATCTTACCACGCCTCTCCATTTATTCTCGCATCGTTGAAATATTTCGAAAATGACATTTTCTGCCATTGTGCTGGCTACACTGTGTATTTCGATGATCGACATATAGCATTCGAACCGTATTTAATTGCGCTATTAATCCAGCTTCATTGCAGCTCTGTCCGATGAAAATCAAAAATATTTGAAATGAAACAAAAAATTTCCAAGACTTTTGTCGTGCACTTTACATTACAGATTACAATAGTTTTATATGTGTTGAAATATTTGCCTATTTTAAACATCGTGAAAAGTATTTTACATGAGCTGAGCAGTTCTCGGTGCGATCAGTAGTAACTTTGCAACCACAGCGCATCCAGACATGATCGACAGCGCTACACACTCACGAGATCGCGGTCTAACACAGTATAGGCGCGGAATGTTTTGATTCTCGTTATTGGTCTACTTTTAGCAAGCTAGCTGCGTTCCACATCTCTCTATTCACACGCAAGAACATCATCATCTCGATGTTGGCTGGCATCAGCGAGCTGCGGTTTGGCGTAAAAACTAGCTTGCACTGCGAGAACAAGCGTTTGCACCGGTTGCTCGTCGGCGGAATCATGGAGAGCAGATCCGAGTACACAACGCCGCGTCGCGCCCGCTTGCTTGGAGCTCTCACACGTCGCAGTACACTTGACGCGAAGTCTTCATCGGCGTCCGCGGTAGTTGCGCCGCCGTCGTCGCGTACCTCCAGCACAAACGGTCGCAGAGCGGCAGCTTCGGAAGTCGACAGTGGCACGCCGTTTGTGTGCTTGACGACAGCGGACTCGAGCTCAGGCGAGTGCACAATCCGGGCGGTCGCGCTCAGGTGCTCCGCCATGGCGCTGTACTTGTCGGTGCATGCATCAAATAGCAAGCGAGAGTCGACGAGCGTCATCTCTTCCGATTGTAGTCGAACGCACACGCTGTCGAGCTCACAGAGGCGGCTGTGCAACGCGACGATGCGCTTGTGAGCGCTGGAGCGGGGAAGGAGGTCTTCAACTACGGTGACCATCTTGATCTCTTGCCTGATCACTATGTAGCAATCGAGCATCTGGAACGTCGACGACCAGCGAGTCGCGTTGGCCTTGAGCGGTCGTAGATGCGTGTACTTGGCGAGCTCTGCCGAGTTGTTCGGTAGAAGGAGCTGGACACAGAGCGCTTGGACCATGTCGACGTCGTCTTTAGAGAGCTCGATGTGGCGACCCACTGCAAGGTTGAAGCGGTGGCTGGCGCAGCCAACGAGCGGTACCCCCAGCTTCGTCGCCATGGCTTGGTTCGTCGCGCAGTTGTCGACCACGACAAACTTGACTTGATCTGGCGTCTTGGCGTACAGGTCAAGCACACACTCGACGTGTTCCACGTGCGCTTGGGCGCTCTGTCCGTCCTACGTTGGAGAAAGTGACAAGAGAGGCTTCTGGCGAGCACCATGTACTGCGTAGACTGCGAAGACGGCCAAGTAGTGGCGTGAGCCGCTCGTCCAGCCGTCGAGTATCAACCCGAACGCAGAGCCCATCTCAGACGCGATGCGCGCGCCGACGTTGCCGGCGACGAGCTGCATCGAGAGCTTCAAAGACTTCGAGGTGGTTGACTGCAGGTTGACCAGGTGGCGGGTGAGATCGTTGTCGACCTTAGCGAGAGGAAGGCTCCGCTCGATCACCCATCTCATCCAGTCAAACTGGTTGCGGGTGTTGTCGTCGATGACGCTAAATACTTTGAGCGATGGAGAGACCAAGCGAGTCGCTTCGGCGTACTCGCGTTGGCAGTCTTCATGGCGGCTTCTCAGATGCGAGAGCAGGTTTGTGTAGCCCGTGCCAGCGACTTGCTTGCGACAATGGCCACACTTCTTGCACTTGAACACGTCTGACCCGGCGTCGATGAAGAAGTACTTGGCGAGCTGTTTGGACGACATCTTGCGCGGAGAGAAGGCTTGTTGGTGGTGCGGTGAGTGTGCGAATGATAGAGCTTGTGCTATTTGCCCAAAGAAGAATGATTGGACGTCTAAGACGCTTCAAACGACTGGTTCACATAAATTGTCAATCATATTGTGGCATATTTTGTATTTACGGGGTTTTACCGTTCACCACAATTAATAATTCCGTCAATATAATACCAATACTATTGAGAATATATAATTTTTTTCGAGCCCTGGCGGACAACCACGAAGCCGAGATCCCCGCGCATTGTCGTTCATCCTAAAATGAGCAAGCAACGACGAATAAATATAAAACCTTACACCTCAAAAATGTAAATCCAACAGTAAAACCACAAAAGATTCAATTTTACCGTATTATACACAGACTATACACAAATTTTACCGTACTATACACTTACCATCTCATATGTATACACGGATCATAGTATATACAGTGTATACAATGCTCTGTATAGTATATGTATACCCCTTTAAACCCAAAACCCAACGTGGGTTCATCAGAACGCGCGCTTGTAATCGCACACATCTTGGAGTTTCTAGTGGTGTTCTTCGAACAAAGAGAAGCCACTGCGAATAACCCAAATGGGTTCTCGATCGATTCGACAAAGTACGAAAGTGTTTTAATGAAATTAGAGGGATGGGTTAGTACTTTAGCGGACGCGAGATCCACACCAAGTGCGTATTCCTCTAGTTTGGCTACAGTACTATTTATCTTGGTTTTTGTAAGTGAAAAGTACAGTAACATTCTAGAGTATTCCGCACGGACGATCTGTTTAAAAAGGGTATCAGAGATTACGGATTTTATCAAAATATATATTTTTCTCGAACTATTGTGGGTCGTTTTTGAATCTTGAAAAGCCGCGCGGGTACTGACTCTTGACGCAATGTCGGTCGAGGTCTGCTTCAAAGCTTACAACTGCTGCGTGAGTGTCCGCTCGCCTGCCGCGCACACACCAACCACACTTGTACATGATGAACTGCTGCTGCTGCTGCTGCTCGCAACGCCCGCGCTGGGAATAGCGGAGTTTCACGGCGGCTATTTTAGAATGCAATTTTGGTTCAAAAGCGTAGAAAGTCGCGGTGACATCTTGCTCTTTGTATGTAAAAGTCGCGATCCGGTCGCGCTGCTTTTTGAGCGATCAGGTCGCGCGTCTGAACCTTTTTCCACCGCTGCCGCGCTGTGCGAGCTGGAGCAACCTCGAGGTACAAGAGCGAGCGCGAGCGCCGCAGCACGCGCGCAGTAGCAGCCGTGAAGGCGCCGCAACAACAACGACGCGTGCGCGCACGAACACCACTTGCTCGCTCGGCAGGAGCTCGGGTGACCTCGCGCGTTCTCGTCCGCGTTCTCGTCGCTGAGCAACAGCAGCAGCGCTCACGTACACATCGCGAGACTGCTGCCGCACTCGGCTGTGCGTCACTTGGTCCATCACGTAGCACAGCGCGATGGACACGAACTGCTACGCGAGCGGTGCGCGTCCGAGCTCGAGATTTCGCTGCATCACGGCCAACAGCAGCAACAACATCAATAACACCGACAGCAGTAGGAACGAGCCCGATAGTGGCAGCAGCACAGATGTCGACGCAGAGGCGCTTCGTGACACAACAGCGCTGCATGGGAATGCGCGCGACACGTGGGCATTTCGCTCGACCATCGGTGCGGACTCGGACGGCGACGACGACGACAACGACCTCGCGAGCGACAGCGACAACCAGCAGAACTGGTCCGACGACGAGCGCAGCGGCAACAACAACGCGTCGCTGAGCGCTACAGACGACGATGGTGACCACGACGAGAGTAGCAGCAGCAGCAGCAGCAGAAGGAAGATCGACCGGTCCAGTCGCAATCACATACAGCAGCAGCAACAGGAGCAGCGACAACAGCAGCAGCAAGTCTCTCGACAACGGGGCGCTAGCAACCAAGACGACGTAGATAAGGACCAGAGCGTACAGGTTCCACCGCCACCACCACCAGCAACAGAGACCAAGAAGCCACCAAAGCTCCTGTCGATCCCCGGCTTCTCGAACAATGAAGCGCTCAAGTCGCGCTTGCCCATGCGGCGGACCGTGCGCTCGTCGCTCACCCCCACGCCCTACGTCTTGACGACAGCAAGTGCCACCGTAGCAGGAGGTGGCAAACGCAACAAGGAAGTGCCGCACAAGCTCGTGCTCAAGAAGACGCAGCAGCCGATGCAGATGAAGGGCAAGCTCGATCCACTCGCGCTCCGATCCGACCGCCTCGCGCTCAAGAAGCGCCAGCAGCAGCACCTCGGACTAGTCCCAGAGCGCTCCACTGTCGATGGTGACGACGTCGCACCGCGCGGCAAGAACCTCGAGCACAAGATCGCGATGCACGAAGAGCTCACGCGCCTCGACGCCAAGAGGAACGAGAAGTGCGAGGACCACAACCGCTCGCTCTTTCCGCAGCTCGAGACGCCAGCGCCAGCACGACGTGCGGCTGTGACGTACCGCATGACAGCGCCAATGGTCTACGCGATCGCGTGCACGAGCGCCGCGACGCTCCACTGCGCGCTGTTCAACTTCAGTCTCGAGCTCCGGCGCCTCTGGCGCGTCGACGCACTGCCGTTCGGCGTCTATTTGCTCGTGTGCTGGGCACTCGTGGGCTTCTTGAGCTTCACTGGCGGCTGGCTCGGCGACCTCGTGCACGACCGCGTGACGCTCATGCGCCGCGCTGCGCTGCTCTGGGTATGCGCGACGCTGCTGCTCCATGTCGCAGCGTTCCGCGCCGGCTCGACGCTCTCCGCAGTTGTGCTCGCGCTCGCACTGCCTGCTGCGTGCATCGCTCACGGCGTCCTCGCGCCAAACTGCGTCGTGCTCGGCGCGTACACGTTCTCACCGGCAAACGACCGCCGCTGTCGGCAGCGCCGACTCAGCGAAGCCGATCGAGACGACAGCGTCCTTGCGAGCACACCTCATGACGACAGCGACCAGGACGACGACGACGCTGTCGTGCGCAAGAAGAAGCTCACGCTCGGGCACGTTGACATTGTTGTTGGTGACGACTACACGCGCCGAAGCAGCGGTGTCGAGGAGCGAGCGCAGCAGTTGCTCGCAGCGCACAAGATGACGATCCACCGGTACTTTTCGCGCTGCCTCGGTGCGTCGCTCGCAGGCTCGTCGTCGGTCCAGCTCTTCTTCTTCCTGCTCGTCGACGTCGACTCGCTGTCGCTCCCAACGTCCGCACTGCTAGCTGCTGCTGGCGTCCGAGACGTTTCGACGCGGCAGTCGGTCGCCGGCCGTCAGGGCTACCTCTGCATGCTCCTCGCGTCTGCGCTGCTGCTCGCGGCGCTCATTTGCTTCCTCTTCCACTCGCACAGCCACTTTCAGCCGCCGCTGCCGCCGCGTCGTGCCGCAGATGCGCTCGAGCGCAAGATCGCACTGCATGAGCAAGCGCGCGACGCGTTCTCGTGGCGCGCAGTCGTGCGCGTGTTCAGCCGCACGCTCATCGGCTACGCGCTGCTCCTCGCATTGCCTGTGGCGCTCATTGGCGTCGGCGTGGCGGTCGTGAGCATGCTCGTAGTGCACGAGACGTCGTTCAACGTTCGACTCGCGTCGTTCCTCATGATCTGCGTCGGCTGGTACGCTGCGATGTCGATCGGACGGTACCAGCTCCGGAGCACGAGCACGCTCTCGACGACGTGCGAGCGCCTCGGCGTTCCGCTCGTGCAACTCCAGAGCACGCTCTTGCTCGTGTTCTTTGTCTGCATGGCGTCGCTCTCGGCGTTCCTGCGCGCGCAGCTGTACACGACGCTAGTTGTGCAAGTCTGTCAGACGCGCCTCGAGCTCCCAGGCGTCAGCGCGCTGCTCAATCCAAACGCACTCGGCGCTGTCGCGAGCGTCGTCTCGCTCGTGCTCATCCCGATCTCGAACGTGACAGTCCCGCGACCGCGCAAGACTGGAGCGCCGACGACACCGTCCTCGCCACGCCGACGGCTGTGCATCACAGCAGTCTCGCCATCGCGACGCCTCTCGATCGGCATCTGCCTGTACCCTCGTCGGGATCTTCCTCTCGAGCATCGTCGAGCTGTACCGACGCAAGCGCGTGAGCATCGCCGAGCCGCAGCCCAAGTGCACGAAGGCGTACTCGGACTTTGGCGTGCTCTGGACCGCGCCGCACGTCGTGCTCCTCGGACTCTCGGACACGGTCTTCCGCGTGAGTCTCCACGAGCAGCTCTACTCGATCCGCTTGCTCACGTCGCGCTGGCCAGGCTTCATGCAAGGCGTGGTCGAGTTCGCCGAGATGGTCGGCTACATCGGCGCGCTCGGACTCACGTTCACGCTCTCGTCGTGGCTCTTTCGGCCGCACACGAGCGACTTGGCAGTCATGCTCCTGCTCATGACGACGCTCCTGGCGTTCGCGTACGCGTCGCTCAAGCGCGTGGCCGAGAAGATCGCTGCAGGACACATTGGTGACGGCGGCGAGTGCGGCTAGCGAGCCCATCGTCGCTGCTCCTGTGCTACCGTCGCTGCCCACATATTTAGAGAGAAGCGCTGCCAACATGTGCGTGTGTGTGTCGATGAGCGCGCGTGTCCTCCTCCTCCTTCTCAACCGCCTGCAGCTTCGCGTCCGTACGATCTTCACCACACTCTGTCGCCAAAGCGTACGACCAGCAGCACCACCGCCATCACTCTTGTCTCTGTCATCACCATCGCCATCATCATCATACTAGTCCCAATGTCACACTGTCGACACTTTGCCTCTTCCTCCACCTCTTTGTCTTCTCCACATGCGACTCTCATCGTCTGCACCACTCGCAACAGACTCCACGACACTCGAGGCACGTCGTCACATACAGAGCACGTATCGATTCGCGGTCCTACTCTACGACATCATGCACGTGCACACTAGTCTGCTACAAACCTAGAGCCACGGCGACCACGTCGGGTACATCTCGCGCTGGCGCTCGGGACTCGTCGCGATCTCGAGCAGCTCGCGCACGCTCTTGCCGCGCTGACTCTCGAGCTCTTTCTTGAGCGACACGCCGCGAATGCGCTCGACCACGAGACTCACGTTCGCTTCGACGCGCTGCTGGATCTGCGCCTCGAGACGGCGCTGGACCTGCGCGTGCGACTGTGTTGGCGTCTGTGCGGCAGCACCGTGCGCTTCGCCTGCCATGCGCGTCTTGGACGCGTGCCACGAGAGCAAGTCGTCGCGGAAGAAGAGGCAGAGCTGGTTGCTCAAGATGTCCTCTTCGCTCACGAGCGCCTCTGCAGTCGCCGACATGATGATACTGAACGGGCCTTGGACGCCCGGCCGCGTGACAAAGTTGTGCAAGTTGCGCGTGAGGCGGAACGGCATCGACGATGGCGCTTCGAGGATCCCGCTGCTCGCGTACCCAGGACGCATCTCGGTGCTGCAAATCGATCATAGAGGCATACGTAACAGTGTTAGAGGCGTTCGTGTACTACCAGACAAGCGCTCAGTGCGACAGAGTGAGACAAAGGGAGGGACGTACCTCACAACGCGACCCGTGCGGCGCGAGAAGAGAATCCGATGCGGCGCGCGGTCGCCGACAAAGAGCGCGTACGAGAGGAACGACGAGAGCGCCAAGTGCTTAGTGAACTCGCTCCGGAACTGGAAGAACGCGTCGCTGTTCGCCGAGATGCCGTGGACGTACTTGGACAGCAGCGTCTCAGGCACGTGCGCGTCGCAGATCTCGCGGAACGCTGTCGCTTTTGCCTGCGCGATGCGCTCGTCCTCTTGCTGTGTCGTGTCGTTCACAGCAGCAGCGTACGCTTCACACACGCGCTCGCGGTAGAGCTCGACTGGGAAGTCTGGATCCTTGTCTTCGACCATGCAGTCTTGCTCGTAGATCTACAGCAGCAGTAGGCACAACAACATAGTTAGTACCGACTGGCGTTCTGTGTCTCGACATAGAGAGACTCCGCCACATGCTGGACGCACCTCGCCAAGCGTGACAAAGTCCTGATTGTCTTCGAGCAAGCGCACGCGCGGCGTGAGCGGAATGATCTTTGGGATGTGGAACACCGTGTTGCGCTTGCGCGTCTCCTTCTGGCGCAGGAGCAAGCGGTTGAGCAAGAGGTACATCTGCATCATGCGCTCGTCCGTGCGCGTGATGTGCGTCATGGCGTACTGAACCAAAAAGTAGTACGTCCGGCCGTCGCTGCCGCCGATTGCGACGCGGCGTTGCGTGAAGCCATTGCGCAGGAGGATGTCGACCGTGCTCTCAAAGTGCAAGATGCGCGCGTGGAGGTCCTTGATCGGCTCGCTGTCCGAGATGTACTGCCCCGGGATCTCCATGTTCGAGCTGCTGAGCTCGACCAAGTGGCGACTGCAGTGCTCGAGGTACAGCTTCCCAGCGTTGCGCTTCCCGACCTTCTTCACGCGGAGCTGCAGCAGGTTCTTCCAGTGCTTGAGGCGATTCATGATCTCGTACAGCGTCACTTCGCGCGCTTCGCCGTCCACGTCCATCATCGCAACACTGTCGAGTAAGCATCAAGTGGGTCAGTCAGTCAGTCAGTCAGTCAGTCAATGGGCTCGATACACTCGGTCGGTCCAAACCTTACGCAGTCAAGACAGCACATGGACGACGCACCTGCTCCCATCGTCGTCGCCTGCAGGACTGAAGTCGCGCTCGAACGCGTCCTTGAACTCGTCGACAAACTTGACGTGCTTCTCGTTCTTCTGGTGCGGCAAGAGCACAAAGAGCTTGCGGCACACGCGCGCCAAGGCGGCGCGGAGCATCTTGGGCACCAACTCGGTCTTTGTCAGCCGCGGGAGTTGGTAGCACTTGAGCAAGAGCGCGTGCACGGCAGTCAATAGCTCCTCCTCTGGCTCTGGCCGGAAGCGCGTGATCATCTCTTCGAGCATGCACTCCATCTCGAACGTGAGCGAGTCGTGCGAGCGCCGGAGAAAGTTGAGAAGATCTTCAGTGTACTGCACCGGTCCGACGTCGGCCTTGAGTGCGTCCGCTGGTGCTGCGACCTTGGCTTTCCAGCTCTCGAGCGAGAGAACTGCGCCTGGCGCGACACCAAACGCCGCTGGCGACGGACGCCCTGGACCGACAATGCCCGGAACGTCGTGAAGCTGACTGCTGCTCCAGTTCGACGGAATCGCAACGACGTGGCCCGACTTGGTGCGGTAGTAGAGCACGCTCGCAGCGCCGTCTGCGCTCACAAACGACGTTGCTGTGGCTGTGCCGGACGTTGGTGGCGCTGCGCCAGTCGGCGACGGCCGCGCAGTCGCATCGGCGTTCGCGATCATGGCGTTGTCACGGTTCTCCAAGAAGAACGCGCGCATCGTGTAGTACAGCGCCTGCGGGAACTTGGCCGACAAGCCACGAAGCAAGCCGCGGATCTGTTTGGTGCACGCAAGCAAGTGATGGCAACAACGTCGTTAGACTCTCGCGTCGTCATACACAACGCATCAACACATGATAAGAGGCAGTACCTGAGGCGCTTCTGGTCGCCCAAGCGCCATCAAGAGCTGCGGGATCCAGATGATCCAGATCCAGATCGGCAGCTGCTTGCCGTGCGTCTCGAACGCCTGGATGAGCACGCCGTGGTGGTCGTCCATGCTCAAGAGCCAGAGCACGCGCGCGATCATCAAGCGCGCCGAGTTGCAGCGGTGGTGAATCGCTTGCAAGTAGCACGCGATCGTCTGCGACGCGAACGACAGGTCCTTGCGGTCAAGGAAGAGGCGGTAGCAGTAGTGGCCCCACGAGAGCCAGCCCTTGCCGTAGCTATCGCAGATCTGGAGGCAGTGCGAGAACGTCTGGTTCGCCTCGGGTGCGTGGCCCATGGCTTCGAGGAAGAGACCTTTGAGGCGGAACATCTCGGCCTTTTGCCGGAGCGTGAAGTAGTCCAAGTTGGTGTTGTTGAGGATGCTCAAGCCG
The DNA here is from genome assembly GCA_003730235.1 of Pythium guiyangense. Taxonomy (NCBI): domain Eukaryota; phylum Oomycota; class Peronosporomycetes; order Pythiales; family Pythiaceae; genus Pythium; species Pythium guiyangense. The sequence goes on from QXDM01000101.1 coordinate 59,926, forward strand.
CCTTGGTACTCGGCCGAGCTCTCGTAGCAGATGCTCACTTGTTCGCGGAGCTTCGAGAACGCGTCCTGGACGTCCATGGCCGGGACCGAGTAGAGCTTCGAGAGCGCGCCGAGGCAGACGTCTGGCAAGTGCTGCTTCCGCGCCGTGTGCGCGAGCTTGATCACGGACCACGGACTGTCGTGCATGCTCGCGAGCATCTGCGCGTCGCTCCACGAGAACGTCGTCTTGACGACCTGGAACATGTGCGCGCGCCACGTGAGGATGTCGTCCCAGAGCAGGATCGGCTCCCACTTGTTCGGCAAGCGCTCGCGCCACGTGTTGATCGACGGCTTGAGGTTCGGGAGCGTGTGGAGCTGACTCGCGTGCTTGATGTCCGCCATCATCTGGATCGACTCTTTCACTTCGACAAACTTGTGGAAGAGGTGCATGAGCGGAATGTGCGTGCGCGAGAGCACGCGCGGGAGGCCCTGCCACTGGTGCAGCGCGAGCTCCGACGTCTGCGCAGTCAGCGCGTCGATCGTCGCGCGCTTGTCGCCGTCCAGGATCGCAATGTACAGGCGCTGGAGCCGCGTCTGCGGACACCCGAGGTCTGCGGCCGACAGTATCGTTGGCGACGCCAAGAGCGTCTTTGCTGCGGTCCAGTCCCCACGCTTCCACGCGCAGTCGAGCAGCAGGTCCTGGTTCTGCGTCGTCTTGGCAAAGTCGTGCATGAGCTGCCACTGACAGAGCTGCTTCGCGCAGCCGACCCAGCGCTCTTCCCACAGCCGGAGCTCAAACACGTTGACGTCGTCGACGCTCACGCGGCCGCTCTGGGTCTTCGACAGCGCTTTGTAGTACTCCTCTTGCGCTTCGTGGACGCACCCAAGCGCCTCGAGCGTCAATGCGGTCCGCGTCTCGGGCTGCGCAATGTTCTCGAGGCTCAAGCCAATGCGCAAGTCGTCTTCACTCAGCTGCTTGTAGATCGCACTCAGCGCTTCGATCCAGCGCAAGCGGCTCTCGACACTCAGCGCTGCGTTCTCGACCTGGTGCTCGCAGATGCGCGCCGCGTACGCCCAGACGTCGTGTGCCGACGCGAGGTGGAGCACGAGCTCCGGCGTGAGCATCGGCACACGCGGACTCACGCTCACGATGCCTTTCACGAGCGTCTGGACCGTGTTGATGCGCCACGTCGCGACTGCGAGCGGGACGTTCAGGTCGCGCTTGTTGAACTTGGACGCCAGTGTCTTGGTGAGACTCGTCGTGAGCTGCGCCTGGTCTGGCGGCGCCAAGAGGCTCCACGTCGCAGCGAAGAGGTGCACCCAGAGCTCCTTTGCCAGGTCGAGGTCAATGTGCGCGAGGTCCCGGAGCGACTCGACCAAGTCGCCAGTCTTCACGTCCTTGAATTTGTTCAGCAGCGCCACGTGCGCTGGTGCGAGCGCTGCGATCGTGTCCTGACTGCTGCTGCTTGTGCTACGCACGTGTGGTTCGCGCAAGCGCGGCGCAGCGTCTGGACTCACAGCAGCGAGCAGCGTCTCGATCGCAATCACGGGCCAGTACCGCGTCCCACACGCTTGCCAGTCTTGCCGCAGCAGCGTCTGCAAGCGCTCGACTGGTCCGCTGCCCATGCTCGCGAAGAAGTACGTAAAGAACTTGGCGCGGATCACCGGGTCCGGCGCCAAGAGCCCCGCGAGGAAGTGGCTGTTGGTCGTTTGCGTCGTCGCGCTCGGACAGATGTGCAAGTACGAGTTCTTCGTGTCGCTCGGGTCGCAGAGCTTGAGGATGAGCGCGTAGTACTCTTCGTTGAGCGGCATGGCCGAGATCTCGTTGAGGCGGTCGAACGAGCCCATCTTGCTGAGCATCGTCATCTTGTCCTTGGCCGTGAGGAGCTGTCGCGGGTCTGTCGCAATGAGGTGCCCGACGATGCGCGTCACTTGGAGCAGCAGCGGGATGTTCCACGAGCTCTCGAGGCAGTGCACGAGCAAGTTCGTGTACAGGCGGCGGTGGTCCACGGACGTGAACGAACACTTGGCGAGCAAGTCGTAGCACACGATGAGGAGCTCGATCGACGTCTTCTTTGGCGCACTGCTCGCAGCGCCAGCGAGCGCTTTCTTCTTGCCAGCTGCGACGTTCTTCTGGCTCACGCCATTGCCGCCAGCGCTTACGATGCCACCGGCGCTCGCCATCGGTGCGTTGTCTTTGAGACCCGCGTCGCCGCCGCTACCAACAGAGTTGGCACTGAACGCTGCGCCTGCTTTCTTCTTCACGGGCTGCTTCTCGTCGCGGATCTCGCGCTTCTTGGCGTGGCGCACGACGTTGTTCACCGAGAGGTTCGATCGCCCCGTGAGCATCTGGTTCCACTCGTCGACGATCGCGAGCGCCGGCGTCGCCATCACGCGGTTCCGACCAAACGAGTCGACGCTCGACTGGCTGCTGTCGCCGCTGCTCGCGCTCGCGCCTTGCGCGCTGCTACTGCTCTTGCCACCGGCGCTCACGCCGTGCGCGGCGCTCGACTGGATCAAGTGCTCGCGCGTGAGGCCTTGCGTGAGCTTGAGCAGCGCAGGTGTGAAGTGGTCGACAAAGTCCGGGATCGCTTGACTGAGCGCATTCAGGAGCCGAAGTGCAAACTCGCCCGGCGTGCTCGTCACAGACGCAGGCGCGCCTGGGAGCGAACTAGCGAGCATGCGCATGCGCGTCGCATCTGCGCCAGCGAGGAGCGGGCTCGCGCCTGTTGCTGGCGCCTTTGCACGCTTCGCAGCTGTGCTCTGCGCTTGAGTTGATGCAGCAGACGCTCCGCCACTTGCACTCGACGCAGCAGCAGCGGCGTTTGCTTTCGCTTCGGCTTTCGTCGCACTCGCTGCGAGACTCGCAGCTTTTGCTTTCGCTTTCGAGCCGAGCGTCGATGTTGTGGCACTGGACGACGACGACGACGACGACGCGTTGAGTTCGAGCTGGTACGCCGACGCATTGAGCAAGCGCTCAGTGATGATCTCTTTCAGCCACGGGTAGAATTTGCATGCCACGAGCTGCTGCGGCGCACGCGTCGGTGGGTAGAGCTGCTCAAGACACAAGACAAGAAGTACCAGTACACAGTTCCAACAGCGTTGCGTCAGTCATACACTTTGATACACGCAGCCACACTCACAAACACACAAGGACGCACCTCTGCCATGCGACGCAAGAACGTCGCGAGGCTCGACTGGATCTCTGGGTTGTGCCGATCAAAGCACGGCTCGAGGAGCTTCATGATCCGTGGTGCGTACTGCACGACGTACGGAATCGGCCGGTTCGACTTGGTCACAACCTCTTCTGCCACGAGCGAGTTGAGAATCCCAAGCACTGCGTCGAGGATCGCGAGCGACGACAGCGGCGCGCCTTTCGGGACGGAGAAGAACATTGGCATCACGGGCGGCGATGGCGCTGGTGGCGGCACGACTGGAGCAGCAGACTGTGCGCTGCCAGAAACGTCTGCTGCTGTGCCGTCGCCTTGCTTCACTGCAGCAGCGACGGCTGGTGGCACCGCAGGCTGGAGCTGCTGCTGACGGATCACGGCTTCGGCCGTCACGGCAATGAGCTTGTCAAAGTACGAGAAGCGGATCGCCGCCGACGGCCACAGCCGCAGCGCTTTGTCAAAGAGCTCGCCGCACGTCTTAGACAGTCGACTCGTCTCCTGCTTGTCGGCCGACGCGAGCGCGAATCGGAACGCAAAGTTGATGACCAGGTCGACCATCGCCGCGCTGAGCTCAAAGTCGTCCTCGGCGCCACTCGGACGCGCGAGTTCAGTTGCCGTCTGCATCGCGACGTCGTCGCTCGGCACTGCGCCAGTGGCTGCTGCTTTCGTCTCACTCACGACAACCGCGCCGTCCTCGCCTTCGACCTTGCGCTTCTTCAGCGCTGCTTCGTCGTCACTCGCAGCAGACGGAGTCGCAATATCACTGCTCGCTGGACTCGGACTCGGACGCTTGAGCTCGTTCACCGAGGCGACTGCAGCTGCTGGAGTCTCGACTGTGCGTGCGCTGGCGTCGCTCAGCCGGAGCGCGAGACGCTCTTGCCGCGTCTGCTCCCACGCGATCACGAGGTCGACAATGTTCACTGCGAGCCGGCGGTTGTCTGGCGTGCTGCTCGGTGGGATCGCCAGGCGATTGAGCGAGTTCACCATGAGCGGCACGAACTGGCCGCGGAACGGGTAGAACAGCGCCGGGTGGCGCACAATGAGGAACCAGATGTGCACGAGCTGGCCGAGGATGTGGCCTTCTTCGTACGCGATCTTCTTGGTCCACTTGATCGCTTTGATGAACTCGTTCGAGGGCAAGCGCGTCGGGAGCGCCGGCAAGAGGATGTCAAACGCCTTGCGCACGAGGAAGCGCGAGTCCATGTCGTGCGTCCGCAGCAGCGCGACGTACACTTGGAGCACGATCTTGGGCGGCGTGTCGTAGACCGAGATGAACCGACAGACGTTCACGTACGCCCAGAGCTTGGACGTCAGGTCCGGCGCCTTGAGGTGGTTCCACGCAAACTTGATCACCTCTTTGCGATGGTCCGTCACGTACTTGCTCATGTGCTGAATGAGCAGCGTCCCGAGCTTCAGGAGCTCGATGCGCAGGCCCTGGATCGTGTCGGACGGCAGGTCTTTACTCGCGAGGATCTCGCGGAGCATCCACATGACCGTGTCGGGGTCCATGACATCAATGTTGTTCACCGCCGGGTCTTCAAACGACGTCGTGAGCACTGGCATCACGAGGAGCTGGATCGCCAGCACCTTGAGCTCTTCGGACGCACTCGGTTCGCGGAGCATGCGCAAGAAGAGCCGCACGATGTTGCGCTTGTTCGCAGGCGAGTACGTCACAGCAACTTCGTCGCGGTAGAACGCCTGGAGAAAGCTAAAGTCGAACGACGTGCGCTGGAGGAAGACGCTGACCATGTCAAGCAGCACTTGGACGTCGTCCGGCTTGGCGCGGCAGTACGTGATCATGCACTTGACCAAGAGCTTCGACTCGAGGTGGAACTTGATCGGCAAGCGGTCCTGCGCCACGAGCCGCTGCACGCGCGCCGGCGAGCGCCAGAGCTTCCGGAGACTGTCAATCACGACAGTCTGCGACGCGAGCCAGCTCGGGTGGAGCTTGCTGATCGACCGCACGAGACGCAGACCCTGGTACTGGAGCTCGAGCGCCTCTTGCTGCGCCTTGGACGCAAACCCGCTTGGTGCGCTCAAGTGCGACGCTGCGAGCCCTTGACTCTGTGCGCGCGCCATTTTTGCCTGCGCCTGCGCCTTGGCGCGCTGGACGTACGTCGCTTGGGCTTGCTTGGCTTTCTCCTGCGCTTGGATCGGCTTGAGTCCTTGTGCCTGTGCGGCCGCGAGCGCCTGAGCGTGCACCTTCTGGGCGTTCACTTGGATCTGCGCGTGGAGCTGCTGCGCTTGCTGCTGCGACACGAGCGGACTGATCACAGGGCTTGGCAGCGGACTCTGCAGCGCAGCAGACGACACTTGGCTCTGCGCCTTGGCGATGTAGTCCTTGCTCGCAAACTGCGCTTTCGCCTGCGCCTGGACGAGCGAGAGACCCTGTGCCTGTGCTGCTGCGAGCGTCTGCGCGTGGAGCTTCTGCGCATTCGCTTGGATCTGCACTTGGGACTGCACCTTGAGCGCTTGCTGCGCGTTCACTTGCGCCTGCGCCTTTGCGACGTACGCAGCGCGCGCCTGCATGCCACGTGCTTCCGCGACTGTCGGCGTGAGTCCTTGTGCCTGCGCAGTCGCGACTGCCTGCGCTGCTGCTTTCTGCGCGTTCACTTGGATCTGCGCCTGCATCTTGAGGTCGTCAGACGCATCGGACGGCTTGAGCTCATTGAAGCTCGCAGTCTGGAGCTTGGACGCTGCAACGAACGTCGCAGCAACGAGCGCATCGGCGCCGCCGTCACCTGTGAGGATCGCGCGCAGTGGCGAAGCCTCTGGGAGCTTGATCAGCTGCTGAAAGAGCGACGCGTGCTTCTCTTCCGTCAAGTGCTCGCGCTTGAGGAAGTACGTGATGGTCTGCGACGCGTAGCGATTGAGGAACTTGGTGAGCGGGATGCGGTACGGCGAGCTCATCTTGCCGTAGCTCCCGTACTTGGGCAGCACGGCTTCGAGCTCAACGACGCACGTGATGAGCGCTTCGAGGAACGACTCGCTCGGCGGCAAGAGGTGGAAGAGGTCGACGATCGCAGCTGCGACTGCAGGCTCTTCGCCGCGCTTCCAGATCCCTGCTTTGATGATCCGGTCCGGGTCGCGCCACTGCTTCAAGTGCTCGAGGAGCTTCTCGCCGAGCGTCACGTTGAAGCAGCTGCTCAAGAGCGTGAGCAAGCGCGAGAGGCCTTCGAGCAGCGGCAAGTTGAGCTTGCGGTAGTCTGCGAGGTTCAGCAGCACCGGCCGGAGACACTGCTGGAGCAGCTCCTTTGGCAAGAGCAGGTCCTTGTGCTGCTTGTTCAGCTGGATTACGTCTGTGAGCGCTTGCTGCGCGCTCGCGACGAGCTCAGGCGGATGGCCCGTAAGGAATCGGAAGAAGACGCCGACGAACCGATTGCGCGCGTCGTGGTGCTGGTTGAGCTCGTCCGGTGCGAGCAAGAATGCCGCGCGGAAGAGCTTCACAGCGGCGATGCGGAGCTCACAGCCGTGCGAGAGCCCGAACGGGTACTCTTGCGCCGACGCCGACGCGCCAGAGCTCGGGAGTCCTGCGCTCGCACTCCCAGTCGATGACGATTCGCCACTCGATGATGATGACGATGCGCTGTCGTTGCGACTCAAGCCCGCAACCGGCGCTTCCTCAGAGATCAAGCGCCAGACCTCTTGCAAGAAGAACATGAGCTCTTTCGTGAGCGTCGTGATCGGCGGGTCGAGCGCCAAGCCGTACGCCATCGCATCGACGTATCCCGTGCGCGTGTTCGTCGGGAGCATGCGGATGTTGCAGCCCGTGATCTGCTTCGTCAAGAGGCCGTGGTACGGATACAGCAGCGTCGATGGCGTCGACTCGGACAGCGTCGCAAAGAGCGCGATCGCATCCTTTGCGTACTGCCGCGTCGGGGACTTCGGGCTCATGAACTCGACCACGAACATCTGGAAGAGCTCCGTGTCCTGGAACGCGACGCACGAGAGGAAGCTCTCGGACGTGATGCCGCCGAGCGGCGCCGTCGCGTACCCGCCTTTGACAGTCCACGCTTTCGTCACTGCGAGCAAGAGCGCGTCACCGGCTTCTGCGCTCACAGTCGCGCTCACTTCTGCTGGGTGGTCCGAGAGCACAAAGAACAGCGCCTTGGCGATCGTAAGCTGGTTCTCGTGGCACCACTGTGGCGCGAGCGCAGTCATGAGGAACTCGAGACCCGTCGTGCCGCCGAGCTTCTTGCGCCAGCTGCTCTTGTCGTAGCACGCGTGCGAAAAGACCTCGCACATGCTGTTGAGCACAGCGCCGCCACGGTACATGGCCAGTGCCGGCTCACTGTCGTCGCTGCTGCTGTGCGCGACGACCGTGTCGATGACCCACTGGAGCGCTCGCTTGCCTTGCGCAACGACTGCAGCATCTGATGAGCTGAGCGCTTCGAGGATAGCTTGGTGGAACGTCTCAATCTCGTTCGAGACGTCGTCGTCGCGGATCGATGGAACGCCGTACGCTGCGTGCCGAAGCGTCTCGATGCGGTTCGTCGTCGCCAAGTGGCGACCTGGCGACAGCCCCCGCGTACCAGGGAAGAGCGTCGACGGGTGCAGTGACGCGAGTTCAGCAAAGTTGGCGCTCGAGCGCGCGCAGCTCGCAAGCGCGAGCGCCGTGTAGTGCACTGTGATCGCCTCCATCAGCGTCGCGGCGTCCGATCCCAAGTCAACGTCGACCATTGTCTCGAACAGGACCTGGAGCAGGTCTTTGCGGATCTGCCGCTGCGCTGCGAGCGCGACGATGCGCTTCATCGGCGGACTCGCTTCGGTGCTCATGACAACATCGCCGTCGCTGCTCGCGTCGTCCGAGCGCGTCGCAAAGTCTGCGTCTGCGTCTGTTGGTGCAGACGCAGTCTGCGCGTACTCGCTCGGCTGGTTGAGCTCCATGGCGACGACTGCGGCGCGCGAGACAAACGTGAACGCGCAGCGCTTGTGGTGCAAGATCGACTCGCGGATCTTCTCCATCGTCTTCGCTTCGAGCTCGAGCGTCTTCTCGTCCTTCTCGAGCAAGAACGACGGACCCGCTGTGTCGCTGTCGTCAAACTCGTCGACGTCGACAAGGCGCGAGTCGACTTTGCCGACGTGGACCCACTCGTGCTCGGTCTTGCGCATGTAGCCGCGCAAGACGCGCGTTGCGCGGCGCAAGAGCACGTCCATGTCGACTGGGAATGACGACGCCGATGACGTGGTCGTTGTTGCATCCACTGCCCACGTGAACGCAAACGTCACGCCAGTGACGTAGTGCTCAGCGTACTCGAGGTTGAGCGGGTCCATGATGTACTGCCGGTTCCGCCCGCCGATCTTGCCGAGGATCCGCATCGCGAGCTCGCCGTAGGCGTACGGCGGCGGGATCAAGTGCGTGTTGAGCGCTTCGATGATCTCCGTGAGCAGTCGGTCCTGTGACGTCATGATCGGGTACAGGAAGTCCGGATTGAGGTTGTCGACCCAGAACTCGAGCGTCCGGAGGCCCAAGTACGCGAGCTCGCCGCGCGAGAGGATCGCGCGCACGACCGACTTCATGAGCGACGGCAAGTACTGCAGCAGCGAGCTCAAGCGCGCGGGGATCGTGAGGCAGAGCTCGAGCAAGACCTCTTGCATCGAGAGCTTCCCAATGTGCTTCTGCAAGCGCATGAGCGCTGAGAGAACGCCGGGGAGGAGCGGGAAGACCTCTTTGTAAAAGTTCTCGTACTTGCCGCCCGAGATCGAGCGAAAGAGCGCGCGGAGGAGCAAGAGGTAGTTGTCTGGGTGCTTGGTGAACGTCGCTTCTTTGAGACACGACTCGATGATCGTGCGCAAGTACGGGAACAGCGCCGACTCGTTCGACTTGAACAGCGTCACGGACCCAAACACAATCTTGAACAGCCGGAGCACGATCGACGCGCGATGGACCTTTGGCACGCGCCGCATCGTCTCGAACTGGAGGCTCTCGATCGCAAGGACCTTTGCGACGCGGTCCGTGTCGGGCAAGTCGCCCTCGGCCTGGACGCTCAAGTCGTCCATCTGCGTGATGAGGAACTTGAGGAGGATCTCAGCAAACCAGCAGCTCACGTTCGAGTTCGCGAGGAAGTGCTGCGGGATCGTGAGGATCGCGTGGTCCTGGAGGATGCACTGGTAGAGCAGCTGCATGTTCGAGATGAAGAGGTCGCGAAAGTCCGCGGCTTCGAGGACGGTGAACGCGCCGGCAAAGTGGTCGAGCATCTGCTTCTCCTCTGCGAGCGTGTTGTCCGAGAGCGTGTAGAGGATGAAGCACCGCAAGCCGTTCTGGAGCACCTTGGCGATCAGCTGGCGCTCGTCGTCGGTCAGTGGGTACAGGTGCGTCACGCCGTTCGTCTCTGCGGCGCTCGCACGGAGCGAGTTCGTGAGTTCGAGCGAGTGCACGTTGATCGGCGACGGCGTCATGGCGCCGAGGAGCCCTTGTCCGAGCATCGCATCCGACGCACTCGCATCTACAGTGCTCAAGTCCTTCGCATGTGGGTTGCGGTAGTTCGCCGTGCACCAGATCACAGCGCGAATGCCGAGGATCATCGTGCGCAGCAGCGACTTGATGTCGCGAATGCTCGGCTCTTCGTCGCTGCTCGCGTCGCCAACGCGCGGCGCTTTGATCGACGGCAGCAGCAGCGCATCGAGCTTTTGCTCGTACTCGGTGCGCGGCACGACGTCTTTTGGGAGCATGCTCGACTGCTTGATCTTGTCCATGGCGCCGCCTTCGAGGAGCTCGCCGCTGCGGTCTGCGAGCGCAGTCGGGTGCTTGAGCCCTGTCGCAAGCGCTGCAGGCAAGTTCGCGAGCGTCGTGCCAAACTTCGTTGAGATGATCAAGAGGATGCGCGAGAGCACGTTGCGGCCGCGCCAGCCGTCGACTTCGTCGTTCTTGGCGCTTATGTCGACGAGGTTGAGCAGCAAGCGGATCGACGTTGTCTGGATCGAGATCGGGAGCGTCGGGTCGTGGATGCGCTTGCCGTAGAAGTCGACGATCTTGCTCACTTGCGCGAGCGTGAGCATGTCGCGGACGTGGTGGATCATGTCGGCGAGCGTCGAGTACGCGAGTGGTCGGATCTGGTAGTAGCTACTGCGGCCCTTGCCGACGAGCACGTCGTCGTCCATGAGGACTTCAAGCTGCGCGTAGAAGCCGCGGCGAAAGTCCGTCGAGATGATGTGGCGCGCTGCGACGAAGATGTCTTTGCGCAGCACGAACGCGTCCTTTGGACACGCCATGAGGAGCTTGACCGTGTTCTCGCAGATCGCGTCCTGGAACGGACGCATGAGCGACGCGCAGCCGCGGAGCAAGTACGTCACGAACGACAGCGTCTTGACTTGGCAGTCGAGAAAGTCGACGTAGCGGCTCGGGTGCGTCTTTGCGACGCCGTCCGGTGCGCGCAGTGCGAGCGCAGACATCATGAGCGGCACGAGCACGGGGATGTAGCTCTCGATGTAGTTCGGGTAGCACTGGAAGAGCAGCATGATGATGAGCGGGAGCTCCGAGATCGTCTTGAACGACTCCATGCTGCTGCAGATCGGCTCGTCAGCGCTCCGAGTCGGTCCGATCTCGCCGGCTTCGATCGACACGGCTTCTGTCTCAATGCCGCTCGTCTGCGCGTCAGTTGTAGGCGGCGGCGGTGCAGCAGGTGCAGTCGATGCAGGTGGCTTGACGATCCCAGCGGCATTCGCAGTCGCTGTGCTGCCAGCGACGACGCCAGGGCTCGCTGCCGCTGCACTCGGACCAGCTGTGCTCGAAGTCGCAGCAGTCGTAGTCGCGGGAGTAGTCGTAGTAGCTGGCGTTGGAGGCGCTGCACCGCTCACCACGCCACTTGCTGGAGCTGCTGGTACTGCTGGCGGCGCACTCGCACCTGCAGCCGCTGTCGGAGTCGCTGCTGCTGCTGCGCCAGCGGTTGTCTCTGGTGGCGCTGCAAACTGCTTCTTCATCGTCACTTGGATGTTCCTGTACATCTGCTGGACGAGGTCGAGGAACGGCTGCACTTCGTTGCGCAGACCAGGGCGGTAGTTCCTGTGCAAGTCAAAGAGCGTCTTGAGCGCAATGAGTGCGTTCTCTTCGTTGTCGCGCTGCAGCACGTCCATGAGCAAGTGCAGGAGCTGCGTCACGAACGGCCGGAGCGCATCGTTACTCGGCAAGCGGTTGATCACTTGCAGCAGCACCTTGCGGCACCGGTTGATCTGCGTCGCGCGGAGCTGCGGTGGTAGCTTGCTGTTCTGGAGCAGTAGCGTCTGCCAGACTGGAAAGAGCGCGTCGAGAATGCGCGCGAGCTGCGGCGTGTGCAGGATCTCGGCGCGGCGGTACAGGTCCACGAGCTCCTTGAGCACCGTGTCGCTGTCGCCCTCGAGCAGCTTCTGCCGCACGACCTCGACGTTCATGCTGCTGCTGCTGCAGACGCGCCGACACCAGCGCGCGCTTGATCGCGGTCGTGTGAAAAAGTGCCGCAGATTACGAACAGTACCGCACTTACTGTGAGTTTTCAGTTTATTCACTATCAGATTAAGACTCGAGTCGCAAAAAGACAGAGATCAAACCAAGGTCAATGGATCAATGGATCAAGAGATCAATGGATAGAAGAGCGTGGGCGGCAAACGCATGGACGCCATGGAGACGCATGACATTGACTGCGATTGGTGGTAGTATACATTTGCTACTGCATCGATGCATGCGTGTGTGTTCATGCGGATTCGCACGAGGTCGCGTCGATGCTCTCTTCGCTGCCTTGTCGATTCACAAGCAGCAGCGCTGGCGTTGTTTGCATCGTGTGCTGGTGCGAGAAGACGCTGTGTTGTGTCTTGCGTGGCTCATCGATTGACACGACTGGTTCGATCGCCGTGTGCTTGGAGGTTGTCGACATGTAGCTCGTCGTCGTCGTTGTTGTCGTCATTGTCAGTGGCTGCTCGACATGGACGTACGGACAGGTGTCGCCTCTGCTGCACATTGGGCCGGAGCTGGCGCGGCGACAGATGATCGGCATGTACATCTCGTTGCGAATTGCGTTGTGTGTGCGTGTGTTTGCATTCGCGATCGCATTCGTACAAGCAATGCGTACAAGCAGCAGGCAAGGCACACATACCACAAGCAACAGCAGAGCAGTCGACTCGATAGCACTCGTGAGTGCGAGACTTGCAGTACGCGCATTGCGCTTGCAGCGGTACTCTACAGGCAATGATGCCCTTGGCTGATCCCAGTAGCGAGCAGTGTCACGACGACCCGATGCTCGCGCGTGTTTCGTGCTGGTGCAATCCTCGGCAAGCAAGTCAACTGCGACAACATGGTCATTGCAAGTCAGGCAAAGCAAGTCAAGCAAACCAAGGCAAGACACGACTGCCTACCAACACGCAACAAGTTGCCAAGCGAGTTGATAGGCAGGACGCAACCACATCTGACGCTTTCGAGTTATGTCGTTTGCTCATATGCCTCGAGCGCACCACGACCACGAGCAAGAGCAAGAGCAAGAGCAAGAGCAGCTCAGCTCAGCGCAAGCTCTCCAAAGCTCAGAAGCTATGACACTCAGACCAACAGACAGACAGACAGACACATGATCTCGCACAACGGCTCGTGTTCGTTTGGGTCTATCGATGTAGTGAGTGAGTGATGCAGCAACAACAATGGCGATGATGCTGCTGCTGCTGCTGATAACGTGTGGTGTAGATCGCATCACTCTGGTTGGTCGCGACTCGCAACTCGCGACTCGCAACTCGCGACTCGCAGCTCTAGATCGGCGTGTACCCCTCGCGACGCAGCTTGTGCAAGCGCCGTGCTGCTTGGTAGACCGCAAACACGAGGCACGCGCCGAACGCGACGCCGAGCGCAACGAGCACCCCACTCCACACGCGCGACCACGCACTCTCACTCGCACCATCAGCCGTTGCTCCCGTCGTTGCGCGCGTGGTCGTCTCTGCTGGTACGGCTGCGCCACTTGCCACTGCGGTCTGCTCGAGGTGCTGACTCGCAGGCGCAGCGCTGTAGCCGCAGATATCTTGCCACGTGCCGGTCGCAGCGATGTGGTTCTTGACGATCGCGTTGAACTCGTCGAGCGGACACGCGAGCGCCGAGCACTTGCTGAGCTTCACCTGCTCGCGCGCAGTCTTGGGCGACCAGAGGAACGTCTGCACCGTGTACCGCTCGGCGCCTGTCGCGGCGTCGGCGTCAGCGTGCGCGTGGAGCTCGAACGCGAGCGTCGTCGCAGGGTGGAGCGCCGTCGTGTTGAGCGCCTCCGGGAGACCCTCGAAGTGGAAGTCCCAGCCGACCATCTTCCCGAGACCGTGCAGCAGCTCGCGGTGGCCGTGGTACGAAAAGTACCGGTACTCACTCGGCGCCGGCGAGCTCGGGTTCGCAGCGCCGTTCAGGTTCGCGAGCAACAGGTCGGCAAAGCCGCCGACCCAGTACGTGATCTCGCGGTCGGTCGAGTAGTATCGCTCCATCAAGTGCGTGAACGCCAGGCGCTCAAGTGCAGTGCTCACTTCGGGCGTCAGACCTGCCGCGCGCGGCAGTCCTTCGTCGCGGTCAAAGATGAACATGTCGGCGATGTCCTTCACGCCAAGCACGGTGTCCTCGCCACCCGGCATGCTCGCGATGCGCTCGAACGGCACGCCGCAGACCTTGCCCATCGCGTCGAGCGCTGCGCGGTTCGCCTGCATCAGCTCCTGCGCGCGCGTCGCGCCGTATGTGCTCAGGTCGGCCTTCAGCACGTCCTTGCACGGTCCCTTTGGTGCAGCAAAGTCGTGCTCGTTCGGCAAGAGTTGCATCGTCACCGGCACGGGCTGGCGAGGGAAGCCCGGCGGACCCGTGCCGTCCGGGTACAAGCCGTACCCGAGCGCCGTCGCGCTCTGCGAGCACCGCGTCGCGGCGTCCGCGCGAAAGTACGTCTCAAAGTGCGAGTGGTTCACGCCGTTGAACGACGGCGACAGGAACCGCTTCTCCTCGACGTACACCTTGCGGATGTACTCGCCTGCCGCGAGCATCTGCCGCATCCCGACCTCGGTCAGCTGCTCCAGCGGCACGTTGTACGCGTCCACGCGCGCGGCGTCCGGGCAAATGCGCTCCACGACGCCGTTCGGTGCGCGGCTGCCATGGCGCGACAGCGTCACCAGTCGGCGCAACTCACTGTGCGTGCATGCGCATACAGCAAGCAATGTTAGCACACTTGCGCAAATGAAAACACACTCACGCGCTCGTATATGCATGCACCTATTGGTCGACGACGACGACGACGACGACGACGACGCCTCGGCCGCTGAGCTGCCAGCTGCGAGGCTCAGCACCAGCAGTGCAACAAAGCTCGCGCGCTGCCACATTCTTGTATTTTGTACTGATAGGGTAGGTCGATGAAGGCGAGCGAGCGACGAGTGCTAGTAGACGAGTGCCAGACGAGCGATGAGCTGCTGCTGCTGCTGGACGAGAAGACGAGAAGGCGAGAGGAAGAGCGAGCGAGCGAGCGCCGGCGCTTCGGCTTCACCTTCACGTTTTGGACGGCTGATCGATCGATTTGATCTTCTTGAACTGAGTGAGCGAGCGAAATGGTGGGCGTCTCGACAGCGTCGCCTCGTCACTTTCGACACGTTAGGCACTCATTGTGCCTTGAGCTACGAGCTGCTGTTTTACCCTTTCTGTTTTACACTTGCTCATTCGATACAAACGACTGTTTCCATTGGCTTGCTCACAGAGCAGTCAATCCGTTAACGTCAACGATTGTTCATGGATCTCACGCGACACTTTGACTGTCGGCTTTTTTCGACAGGCTGAAGTGCACGACAATAACGCCAACGCATCCAATTACGTAACCAGATATTCACACTGCAACTGCTCAAACATCTAATGACAAGGTACATAATCCACACGATGATGGCTCAGTCAGTTTGTATGCTCAAATGGTGTCAAACCGTTTACCTTTCTTGTGTATTGAAGAAAACAGAGGTCTCCTCAAAAATAGAGTTATCATTCAAACACAACGGTGTGCTGTGCACTAACCACTCCAAACACCTCAAGAACGAGATTTTTGACAGACAATGCACGTTAGTGCGTCTACAGCGTCTACAGTACTACCTCCGTCTCAAAACCGCTTTACAATTGGGCTGAGATAGATCGCCGTGGCTCGAGATCAACACGCACGAGTGCAGCAATTGGCTTACCTGGTCCGTCTTAGCTAGGCAAGACTAGGATGTGGTGCATGAGCACAACACACGTGCTTTGGTGACGTTAGATGCTTTAAGACGTGTGTGATTTTGCTATCTGATAGCAAATTTTCCGCCACAGTCAAATTTAACTAAATTTCACATTGTGTGGAATGTTTCGATAGAGCAGATTTTTTGTCTTTTCAAAACCATTGCCAGATTTCGCATACAAAGCGTCAATGATTGTTGCGATCGTGTTCAAAAGTCACCACTTTTACGAAAAATCTGTTGCAATTTTTACCAATAAGAGGTCGACAACAAATTAAACTCAGATATATAAACCTGAAAGGTAATTTTTAAACTACTGCTTCAAAGTTCAGTGCGTGCGTCGCGATATCATACGCTAGCTGAGAGCAAACAAGTTGCTGTGGCAGCTCACCTTCTCGAAGCATCTTGTCCTTGCCTAAATGCGGGATCTTGTAGTCCATGCCGCCCTTTTTCAGCATGCTTTCGTGCAACACAGACTGCAGAGTGACAAAGCACTTATCCAGTGTGGCCCGATCAAGCTCGCCGAACGCCTCTTGAACCGCAACAACAAGCGCCTCGATGTCGAACGCGCGCTTGCGATTCTGCAGCGATTGGATCGCGCAGAAGAAGCCGAGATCTAGGTTGTTGTAGTCTGGACTGCGTGCTGGTTGGTTCTCGAAGACGATGTTCATGTCGAGCTTCGAGATCGTCGCGCGCACACTCTCTCCAAACACGACGTTGTGAGCAGCCGCATTGTCCTGCTGAATGACAATTTTGTCTTTGCGTTTCCTAAAATTCATCACACACTGTTAATTTTCGAGTTGTGTGCGCCACACATGGTCAAATTTTAGTATTCACCTGGCCATTTCTCCTTCACTGCTGGCAGTAGCTGCTCGACGACAAAGCGCTCGTACACCGCGCCAGTCACGCTCACGGGTGTGGTCACAAGCGCGCCTGCGGGTCGATTCTTCGATGTCCTCTTTGCTGGCACGTTGTCAATGATCAGCCAGCAGCCGATCTTGTCGTCGAACCAGTCCATCTTGTGGTAGTCGAACCGTGGCTGAGCAACAGCGACCAAGAACATGACCTTTGTAATAAAGCTCTTGTTGATGATGCCGTCTTGCGGTGCTTCTTCAACGTCTGTCAAGTAGAACTTGTTGCGGCTCTTAGGTAGAAAGAATCACTTCTCGTCCACGTGGATCCTGTCAAGCATTGCATTGAAGACGAGATCGTCGCCTCCTGTGCGAATATTAGGAATGAGAGTGCAAAATTTGACAAAACAGAAAGGGAAATTTAGGAATCTTACGTGGCTTCTTGTAGACGAACCACAGTGCGAACTCTAGACGCTTGGACATGTGCTCGCCCGTCAGGTAGGGCAAGAGCGAGCTGTGAGCACAGCGAAGGCCGTCGCCTGCTGCGACGCGGCGCGAAAGCGTGCCGCGTGCAACGCCTGTCGCTGCTTCGAGCGCTCGCAGCGTCGTCCGCTTTCGAACAGGGACAGCAGCAACTGCAGCGCTCACTGCATCGCTTGTCCAGCGACGCGGCCACCCTCCCGCAGAGATGCGCGACGATCTGTCGCGCTCCACACACACGCGCTTCACCATCGGACGAGAGCAGGAGAAGGCTGTAGCAGCAGCAGTAATGGCGCCGCGCTCAAGCTTGCTGTCCGTCTCGCGAGCGCGCAGAAAGCCGAGAATTTGGTTGCGTTTGTCGTTGCGTGTCATCGTGCGTTGTTCGTTGTTGTGTTTTAGTGAGTGTCAACTGAAGAATTGATGGCTTGTGCGCGTTGTGTGCGTAGACTAATCAAATCGATTAGCGCATATGTGTGGACCACACTGAACTGCCCTTTGTGAACAAATTTTGAGACGGAGGTAGTAATACTTAACCTGGCGCATATCACTGAAATTGCACATCCTCTCAAATGCGTTCGAGCATATAATCGCGAAAATGTCGCTCCTGGTCATTCAAACACACGCCTTACAATGCACGTACACTAGCGCACAAACAAAGTGGTCCGGCAAAGCAACTCGCCATCACGCAGAAGCGACAGCCCATCAAGAAGATGGCAACAGAGGCAACGTGGAGCCATGCCCAGCTCGCGAGCTGGACAACTGAACAATTCAAGAGGTAGGTTCAGTGAGTAGACACATGGTGCTGCGCACGTTCAAGAGCGCAGTTAGCACCGACACCTCCCCGCGCGCTGCCGGAAGCTTCGGTCCGATCGCGGAGGTTGATACCTTGCTTTCACGATGGAGGGTTTGGACAGACGAGAAGAAGCCAACCTTAAGAATTGTTAAATTGACATTCTTGGTGACGGGCGCAAGATACGCAAGAACATGCCATAAATTTCGGTATTAGTCGCTTCGACGCATGCGGCGGGTGAAGACGCATTGTCTTGCACGAGCTACGTAGTACGCTTGATGGCGGACAGTACCTTCGACGTGAGCTGATCGAGGTAGTCAGTGCGTGTCTTGTTGCGAGGAGCAAGGATGAGCTCGCCAGAGACCCGTTGCTTGGCAGCAAACAAACATTGGTCTGCTGCGCGCAGATTGGGGCGATGACAGTGGTTGGTCCAATATATTGAGCTACGAAGTAACGAGCTGGGGTCAAAGTCGTCTGCTATTCCTTATGACGCTCAATACGTCTGGCACATATCCAACATACATTCCGACCTATTGTTGTTGTCGTTATAGCTACATCCGCTTCGAGGTTTCAACCTGCCCTCGTCGATGGTCATAGAACGTCAAACGAGGAATGAAATGGTGTACCAAATTGTAAGCAGCTTGAATATCGATCACCAGCCTTGTTTCCGCTATCACACCCTGCAAGATCAGAAAACATACGTCGGGTGTGAGTGTGACTGGTTCCTATGATTGTGGGCAGCGAAAATATGAATGAAGGAATAACTATAAGAAGACTATCGCTGATGCAGGACGAATACATATTTAGAGGCTTCAAGACCAGGAAACTTGTTTTGTTTAGATGGTAGCAGCACATATTGATCATAATCTACGGCACCGAGATCTCGGTACCGTTAGCCTGATAGGTCCGTTTGACTATCCTGCGTTCACGCTCAGAGTCCGCTGCTCACTCAGTTCTCACTCGCGACACGCGGTAGTCACCCATGCTCGCAATGCTGGGTGCGCTCTTGAACGTGCGCAGCACCATGTGTCTACTCACTGAACCTACCTCTTGAATTGTTCAGTTGTCCAGCTCGCGAGCTGGGCATGGCTCCACGTTGCCTCTGTTGCCATCTTCTTGATGGGCTGTCGCTTCTGCGTGATGGCGAGTTGCTTTGCCGGACCACTTTGTTTGTGCGCTAGTGTACGTGCATTGTAAGGCGTGTGTTTGAATGACCAGGAGCGACATTTTCGCGATTATATGCTCGAACGCATTTGAGAGGATGTGCAATTTCAGTGATATGCGCCAGGTTAAGTATTACTACCTCCGTCTCAAAATTTGTTCACAAAGGGCAGTTCAGTGTGGTCCACACATATGCGCTAATCGATTTGATTAGTCTACGCACACAACGCGCACAAGCCATCAATTCTTCAGTTGACACTCACTAAAACACAACAACGAACAACGCACGATGACACGCAACGACAAACGCAACCAAATTCTCGGCTTTCTGCGCGCTCGCGAGACGGACAGCAAGCTTGAGCGCGGCGCCATTACTGCTGCTGCTACAGCCTTCTCCTGCTCTCGTCCGATGGTGAAGCGCGTGTGTGTGGAGCGCGACAGATCGTCGCGCATCTCTGCGGGAGGGTGGCCGCGTCGCTGGACAAGCGATGCAGTGAGCGCTGCAGTTGCTGCTGTCCCTGTTCGAAAGCGGACGACGCTGCGAGCGCTCGAAGCAGCGACAGGCGTTGCACGCGGCACGCTTTCGCGCCGCGTCGCAGCAGGCGACGGCCTTCGCTGTGCTCACAGCTCGCTCTTGCCCTACCTGACGGGCGAGCACATGTCCAAGCGTCTAGAGTTCGCACTGTGGTTCGTCTACAAGAAGCCACGTAAGATTCCTAAATTTCCCTTTCTGTTTTGTCAAATTTTGCACTCTCATTCCTAATATTCGCACAGGAGGCGACGATCTCGTCTTCAATGCAATGCTTGACAGGATCCACGTGGACGAGAAGTGATTCTTTCTACCTAAGAGCCGCAACAAGTTCTACTTGACAGACGTTGAAGAAGCACCGCAAGACGGCATCATCAACAAGAGCTTTATTACAAAGGTCATGTTCTTGGTCGCTGTTGCTCAGCCACGGTTCGACTACCACAAGATGGACTGGTTCGACGACAAGATCGGCTGCTGGCTGATCATTGACAACGTGCCAGCAAAGAGGACATCGAAGAATCGACCCGCAGGCGCGCTTGTGACCACACCCGTGAGCGTGACTGGCGCGGTGTACGAGCGCTTTGTCGTCGAGCAGCTACTGCCAGCAGTGAAGGAGAAATGGCCAGGTGAATACTAAAATTTGACCATGTGTGGCGCACACAACTCGAAAATTAACAGTGTGTGATGAATTTTAGGAAACGCAAAGACAAAATTGTCATTCAGCAGGACAATGCGGCTGCTCACAACGTCGTGTTTGGAGAGAGTGTGCGCGCGACGATCTCGAAGCTCGACATGAACATCGTCTTCGAGAACCAACCAGCACGCAGTCCAGACTACAACAACCTAGATCTCGGCTTCTTCTGCGCGATCCAATCGCTGCAGAATCGCAAGCGCGCGTTCGACATCGAGGCGCTTGTTGTTGCGGTTCAAGAGGCGTTCGGCGAGCTTGATCGGGCCACACTGGATAAGTGCTTTGTCACTCTGCAGTCTGTGTTGCACGAAAGCATGCTGAAAAAGGGCGGCATGGACTACAAGATCCCGCATTTAGGCAAGGACAAGATGCTTCGAGAAGGTGAGCTGCCACAGCAACTTGTTTGCTCTCAGCTAGCGTATGATATCGCGACGCACGCACTGAACTTTGAAGCAGTAGTTTAAAAATTACCTTTCAGGTTTATATATCTGAGTTTAATTTGTTGTCGACCTCTTATTGGTAAAAATTGCAACAGATTTTTCGTAAAAGTGGTGACTTTTGAACACGATCGCAACAATCATTGACGCTTTGTATGCGAAATCTGGCAATGGTTTTGAAAAGACAAAAATCTGCTCTATCGAAACATTCCACACAATGTGAAATTTAGTTAAATTTGACTGTGGCGGAAAATTTGCTATCAGATAGCAAAATCACACACGTCTTAAAGCATCTAACGTCACCAAAGCACGTGTGTTGTGCTCATGCACCACATCCTAGTCTTGCCTAGCTAAGACGGACCAGGTAAGCCAATTGCTGCACTCGTGCGTGTTGATCTCGAGCCACGGCGATCTATCTCAGCCCAATTGTAAAGCGGTTTTGAGACGGAGGTAGTACTGTAGACGCTGTAGACGCACTAACGTGCATTGTCTGTCAAAAATCTCGTTCTTGAGGTGTTTGGAGTGGTTAGTGCACAGCACACCGTTGTGTTTGAATGATAACTCTATTTTTGAGGAGACCTCTGTTTTCTTCAATACACAAGAAAGGTAAACGGTTTGACACCATTTGAGCATACAAACTGACTGAGCCATCATCGTGTGGATTATGTACCTTGTCATTAGATGTTTGAGCAGTTGCAGTGTGAATATCTGGTTACGTAATTGGATGCGTTGGCGTTATTGTCGTGCACTTCAGCCTGTCGAAAAAAGCCGACAGTCAAAGTGTCGCGTGAGATCCATGAACAATCGTTGACGTTAACGGATTGACTGCTCTGTGAGCAAGCCAATGGAAACAGTCGTTTGTATCGAATGAGCAAGTGTAAAACAGAAAGGGTAAAACAGCAGCTCGTAGCTCAAGGCACAATGAGTGCCTAACGTGTCGAAAGTGACGAGGCGACGCTGTCGAGACGCCCACCATTTCGCTCGCTCACTCAGTTCAAGAAGATCAAATCGATCGATCAGCCGTCCAAAACGTGAAGGTGAAGCCGAAGCGCCGGCGCTCGCTCGCTCGCTCTTCCTCTCGCCTTCTCGTCTTCTCGTCCAGCAGCAGCAGCAGCTCATCGCTCGTCTGGCACTCGTCTACTAGCACTCGTCGCTCGCTCGCCTTCATCGACCTACCCTATCAGTACAAAATACAAGAATGTGGCAGCGCGCGAGCTTTGTTGCACTGCTGGTGCTGAGCCTCGCAGCTGGCAGCTCAGCGGCCGAGGCGTCGTCGTCGTCGTCGTCGACCAATAGGTGCATGCATATACGAGCGCGTGAGTGTGTTTTCATTTGCGCAAGTGTGCTAACATTGCTTGCTGTATGCGCATGCACGCACAGTGAGTTGCGCCGACTGGTGACGCTGTCGCGCCATGGCAGCCGCGCACCGAACGGCGTCGTGGAGCGCATTTGCCCGGACGCCGCGCGCGTGGACGCGTACAACGTGCCGCTGGAGCAGCTGACCGAGGTCGGGATGCGGCAGATGCTCGCGGCAGGCGAGTACATCCGCAAGGTGTACGTCGAGGAGAAGCGGTTCCTGTCGCCGTCGTTCAACGGCGTGAACCACTCGCACTTTGAGACGTACTTTCGCGCGGACGCCGCGACGCGGTGCTCGCAGAGCGCGACGGCGCTCGGGTACGGCTTGTACCCGGACGGCACGGGTCCGCCGGGCTTCCCTCGCCAGCCCGTGCCGGTGACGATGCAACTCTTGCCGAACGAGCACGACTTTGCTGCACCAAAGGGACCGTGCAAGGACGTGCTGAAGGCCGACCTGAGCACATACGGCGCGACGCGCGCGCAGGAGCTGATGCAGGCGAACCGCGCAGCGCTCGACGCGATGGGCAAGGTCTGCGGCGTGCCGTTCGAGCGCATCGCGAGCATGCCGGGTGGCGAGGACACCGTGCTTGGCGTGAAGGACATCGCCGACATGTTCATCTTTGACCGCGACGAAGGACTGCCGCGCGCGGCAGGTCTGACGCCCGAAGTGAGCACTGCACTTGAGCGCCTGGCGTTCACGCACTTGATGGAGCGATACTACTCGACCGACCGCGAGATCACGTACTGGGTCGGCGGCTTTGCCGACCTGTTGCTCGCGAACCTGAACGGCGCTGCGAACCCGAGCTCGCCGGCGCCGAGTGAGTACCGGTACTTTTCGTACCACGGCCACCGCGAGCTGCTGCACGGTCTCGGGAAGATGGTCGGCTGGGACTTCCACTTCGAGGGTCTCCCGGAGGCGCTCAACACGACGGCGCTCCACCCTGCGACGACGCTCGCGTTCGAGCTCCACGCGCACGCTGACGCCGACGCCGCGACAGGCGCCGAGCGGTACACGGTGCAGACGTTCCTCTGGTCGCCCAAGACTGCGCGCGAGCAGGTGAAGCTCAGCAAGTGCTCGGCGCTCGCGTGTCCGCTCGACGAGTTCAACGCGATCGTCAAGAACCACATCGCTGCGACCGGCACGTGGCAAGATATCTGCGGCTACAGCGCTGCGCCTGCGAGTCAGCACCTCGAGCAGACCGCAGTGGCAAGTGGCGCAGCCGTACCAGCAGAGACGACCACGCGCGCAACGACGGGAGCAACGGCTGATGGTGCGAGTGAGAGTGCGTGGTCGCGCGTGTGGAGTGGGGTGCTCGTTGCGCTCGGCGTCGCGTTCGGCGCGTGCCTCGTGTTTGCGGTCTACCAAGCAGCACGGCGCTTGCACAAGCTGCGTCGCGAGGGGTACACGCCGATCTAGAGCTGCGAGTCGCGAGTTGCGAGTCGCGAGTTGCGAGTCGCGAGTTGCGAGTCGCGACCAACCAGAGTGATGCGATCTACACCACACGTTATCAGCAGCAGCAGCAGCAGCATCATCGCCATTGTTGTTGCTGCATCACTCACTCACTACATCGATAGACCCAAACGAACACGAGCCATTGTGCGAGATCATGTGTTTGTCTGTCTGTCTGTTGGTCTGAGTGTCATAGCTTCTGAGCTTTGGAGAGCTTGCGCTGAGCTGAGCTGCTCTTGCTCTTGCTCTTGCTCGTGGTCGTGGTGCGCTCGAGGCATATGAGCAAACGACATAACTCGAAAGCGTCAGATGTGGTTGCGTCCTGCCTATCAACTCGCTTGGCAACTTGTTGCGTGTTGGTAGGCAGTCGTGTCTTGCCTTGGTTTGCTTGACTTGCTTTGCCTGACTTGCAATGACCATGTTGTCGCAGTTGACTTGCTTGCCGAGGATTGCACCAGCACGAAACACGCGCGAGCATCGGGTCGTCGTGACACTGCTCGCTACTGGGATCAGCCAAGGGCATCATTGCCTGTAGAGTACCGCTGCAAGCGCAATGCGCGTACTGCAAGTCTCGCACTCACGAGTGCTATCGAGTCGACTGCTCTGCTGTTGCTTGTGGTATGTGTGCCTTGCCTGCTGCTTGTACGCATTGCTTGTACGAATGCGATCGCGAATGCAAACACACGCACACACAACGCAATTCGCAACGAGATGTACATGCCGATCATCTGTCGCCGCGCCAGCTCCGGCCCAATGTGCAGCAGAGGCGACACCTGTCCGTACGTCCATGTCGAGCAGCCACTGACAATGACGACAACAACGACGACGACGAGCTACATGTCGACAACCTCCAAGCACACGGCGATCGAACCAGTCGTGTCAATCGATGAGCCACGCAAGACACAACACAGCGTCTTCTCGCACCAGCACACGATGCAAACAACGCCAGCGCTGCTGCTCGTGAATCGACAAGGCAGCGAAGAGAGCATCGACGCGACCTCGTGCGAATCCACATGAGCCATGAGCACCACTCATGAACGCATCGATGTAGCATCAAGTGCATACCACCGATCACAGTCAATGTCATTCGTGTACTTCACGTTGTCATGTGGTCTCTCTTGCTCTGTTCTCCTCGACATGTGCTACATGCACGCTCACAAGTTCAGGTTGAGCCGATTGATCGATGCGTCCGTGAACTCGACGCGGCGTGCCAGCACCTCTTTCACGCGCGCAGGCGAGAGCTTCCACTCGACACCGCGCGCACGACGTCCGACAAAGTCGAGCACGTCGTCTGGCGCATCGACTGTGAGCACACTTGCAGTCTGCGCCAGCGCTGCAAAGACTTCGCGGCAGTCGCAGCGCTCGCTGAAGAACGCGCTGAGCACGCGAACGTCTTTGTCGAACTGGAGCGCGCCGAGCTGGTTGAACCGCGGGTGGCGCGCACTTGCGAACCACTGCTCGATGATCGCGACTGTGCAGCGCGCACACGTCTCGACGAGGCTGCTGCTGTTGGACGGCGAGAGCGTCGTGAGGAACGGCGCGAGGAGCGCGCGCAGACTCGCGACGAACTGGCGCGCGAATGGATCGTTCGCCTCGTTGAACGTGAACATCTCTTCCGTGAGTTCGTACGTCACGACTGGCGCAGACCGGCGCGTCGCTGACGCCGGTGCGAGCAACGGACTCAGGAACAGCACGAGCTTTGGCTCCAAGAGCTTGCAGAGCTTCTTGCACGACGCACCGAGGAGCTGCGTGAGCTCTGCAGACGAGTCTTCTAGACCGCTCAAGCACGTGAGGATGTGGCGCGGCACGTCTTCGCCAAAGTCCTGTGGCAGCTCGCGCTCGAACTCGCGCTTGAGCTGCGCAATGTACGTCGCTGTGGTCTCGAGACTGTTCATCACGACATCGGGACCGAGCTCCTTGCGCACTTCTGGCGCGTTCGCTGCGCCGCTAGTCGCAGCTGTAGAGGACGCTGTCGCAGCGAGCTGGATCGGCCCCATGTTCTTGCTCAGCTTTGCGAGGTGCTGCTGCAGCTGGCTGGACGCGCCGCCGAGGAGACTCGCGCTGCTGTCGCTTTCGTCCACGAGCTTCACGTGCGCTGACATGTTGCGAATGCGCATGCGCATCGTGTCGCCAAGGGCGTCGCGCAAGACCGTGTTGATCATGTTGAGCACACCGGCGGCGCAGTCGACGTGACCCGTTGCGAGCGCCCGCAGTCCAGAGTTGCGCGCGACGTACAGGATCTCGTCGATCGCAGACGAGATCGGGAACGTCTGGATAGCGGTCGCGTCGCTACTCATGCTGCTCGACACGGTCGCGCTCGTGCCAGACGAGTACCGGAGCTCTTCCCACTGGAACGCCTTGCGCGCTGCTTGGTTCAGCAGGTCGTTCTCAAAGAAGCAGTAGTACCCAGCGAGCTCCTGCACCGTGCGGCCGAGCTCGCTCTCGTGGCTCAGCGGCAGCACGTGCTCGCTCGCTTGCTGCTGCAGCTGCTCGGAAGTATCGTCATTGCTGCTTGTCAGTACGACGCGCGACCGCATGAAGCGCTCGTACGTCTGCGTGTGCTGGATCACGAGCGCAACTTCGTTTAGCTGCTCGTTCAGCACTGCGATCGCGTCTTCTGCTGCAGCGCTGCTGCTGTGTGCCGAGCTGCTCGCGTCTGTGCGCAGCGTCTGCGATGTCTGCGACGTCCGCGGCGTTGCGCCACTAACGCCACTCTGCGCTGCAGCAGACTCGGTCGCGACCTCGAGCGTCTGCATGCGGTCGCGGAACCGCCGCTGCTGCATGTACGCGCTCAGGACTGCGACTGCGCAGCGCTCGCCGAGTGCGTAGAGCGCTTGCGTGAGTCGATTCGCGCCGTCGACGCGGCGAAAGCAGCGCTGTGCGAGCGCGTCGTACTCTTGCGAGACTGCAGCGACTCGGTTGAACACGGTCGTGAGGTGGTCCATCTGCTCGCGCGTGCTGAACGACCCGGTCGTCATGCCACTGAGCTGCGCACTGAGCGACTCGCGCACGTGTGACAGCAACTGCTGCACGCCGCGCTCTTCGTAGTCGCGACCGATGGCTTGGAAGAGCGGTGCGTACGTCTGCACCGTCGCGCGGTCGCCGTCGCGCAGTCCTTGCTCGAATGCGCTCTCGATCACGCCTTTGAGGTCGTTCTCGATCGTGTCCATGCGCAGTTTGTCTGCGACGTCGAGCGCCATGAGCTCCTCGATCGCTTTGAGCTCTTGGAGAAAGCGCGCAGCGTCTGGGTAGTCGCGCCGCTGCATCGCGCGGCGGATCCCGATCATCGCGTTGCGCAAGTTGAGCAGCTGACTCGACTGCGCGAGGCACGTGCGCATGCGCGACTGGATCACGTCGATGCGGCGCACTTCGCGCGTCATCTTCTCGGCCACGTCGTTCGCGTTCGCGATGCGCTCGACGACGCCGCCAGTCTGCGCACTCAATGCAGCGACTTCAGGCGTGAGCTGAAGGAGCTCCCGCAGCGACGTGTGCGCTGCGACCTTCTCTGGCGCAACAGGGTCACGCACAAACGTCTGCGCATCGCGCTCGAGCGCCTGCTGCTGCGCTCGGACGTCAGCGAGCTGCGCGAGGAGCTCCGCGTGGCGCTGCTCGCGTCGCCCCCTCTGCCCGACGACCATCACGCCGTCAATGCTCGCAACGTATCTCTCTTGTGTGTGAAAAGCAAAATGAGACTCAGAAGACTCGGAAAAAGTATACTTGAGGACGTACGACACTCGCCCTCACATTCGTCACTACTACTTGGCAAGGCAAGATGGACGTGACGCAGCACGTCGCGCTCTGCACGCGCCTCTCGCGCTTTGTGCAGCTCCAGACGCTCTCAGAGCAGGACGCGACGCTCCTCTGCTCTGTCTGTAGCGACCTCGTCGCACTCTACGACCGCGAAGACGCTGCAGCAGCAAGCAGTCTGCAGGCAAAGGATGACACAAGCGCCAGCGCGAGTCTGCTCGGTGGCGTCGTCTCGAGCGCAACGATGGACGACATCGTGCTGCTCGCGACGCAAAAGCTCCTGCTCGGCGTCGTTTCCGAGAGCGAGGCGCGCGTGAAAGAGAGCGTGCTGCTCGTGCTCGCGCGCACACTCGCGCGCTGCGAGCGCCAAGTGCAGGCGTTCAATGAGCAGAAGCTCCTCGGGTTTCTCCAGAGCTGCGCGCTGTACTTGCCTGTGCCAGACGCTGCAACAGATCGCAGCGCGACTGCGAGTCGCACGAGCGAGAGCGAGCAGCGCCAGCACGCGAGTCGGTCGCTGCAGACGCAGTCCGAGGAGCTGCGGCTGCACGTGCTCACGAGTCTCGATACACTCCTGCGCTACCGATCGCCCGCGCTGCTCCTCTCGACAAACAGCAACGCTTCAGACACCTCAGGCTCAGATCGCGTCCACTTCTTTGCGTACGTCGTGTCGAGTCTGCTCCACATTGCGCAGTACGACCGGTGTCGCGCAGCAGCGCTGCTCGCAGTGCAGACGCTCACGCACGTCGTCGCGTTTCTCCAGGACGCTGCGCTGCTACGTCAGTTCTTCCCAGGCGTCTCAGTCGGCGTGTGGCGCACTGTGAACGCGCCGCAGCAGTCGTCCAAAGTCGTCGCCGCAGCGCTGCGGTGCCTCGCGCAGAGCATCACGCTCTGCATCAGTGACGCCGCCAATCCAACTAGCGCTGCAGCGAGCGCACCGGCGTTCTCGCTCGAAGGACTGCGCGCGCTGGCTCAGCAGCAGCAGCAGCGCAGCCGTAACGACGAGAGCGACAGTGAGCCGACAACGCTGTCGACGCCAGCGGATCCGTGGCTCGACGAGACTGCAGTGAACGTCGACACGATCCTGTCCAAGCTCTTGCGCTCGCAGCTGTACCAGCGATCGTGGCGCATCCGCGATGCAATGGTCGAGCTCTGCGGCGCTGTCGTGCTCTCGAGCCGCGCGACGCTGCACGACTCGTTCTTCCGGTGCTACGAAGAGCTCCTCGTCTTCCGCGTCGACGCGATTGCCGACGTCGCAGCGAACGCACAGCGCGTGCTCACATCGCTCCAGACGGCGCTGTCGACGGCCGAGTGGCTCGAGATGGTGCCCATGCTCGCGGGTCGCTTCGAGATGCACCTCTCGACGCTCTCGCTCCAGTGCGGCACGGACCACGAGAGCGCGAGCGTGAGCGTCATGCGCAAGCTCATCGGGTACGTCCGGTTCCTCGGCAAGCGCCTCGGCGCGCACTTGGACACTGCGATCGACTCGGTCTACGCTGCGCTCTGCCACGTCCTCGAGTTCGACGCGATCGACATTGACCTCGTGCTGCACCAGACGCTGCGCGCTGCGGATGACGCGACTAGTTCGCTCACGACGTCGCAGTTCCAGAAGCGACTTCGGTTCTTCCACGAGCAAGACTCGGTCGACGCCGTGACCGAGCTCCTGCTTGCGATCGGCTCGGTCACAACACCTGCGCTGTTCATTGACTGCGCGTTCACGCAGCTCAGTCACGTAGCTCCGAGTTGCGGCGCAGAGGTCTTTGTCGTACTCAACGGCTTCTTGCGCGCGCACGTCCCACCGAGTCCACGAGTCGCGAGCGCTGATGCGAGTTCGGCGCTGTGGAGCGACGAGAGTGCGCGCGCGGCAGTGGACGTGCACCTCGTCGGTCGCATCCTCGAAGACCTCCTCGAGCTCGACAGCTGGAGCGAGCACAGTCACACCAACAGTCAGCAGCAATCGCTGACGTACAAGCGACGCAAGGCGGACGTCGCACAGCGCGCGCTCATAGTCGAGTGCATCGGCGTGTGCGTCGAGATCCTGGAGCGCGACTTCAGCGTCTTCCTCCTCCACACGCTCTACCCGCTTGTCGAGAAGCTCGGGTCGCCAGACGTCGAAGTCGAGCGCGCGGCGCTCGAGACGCTCCGCAAGATCGCGTTCTTTGGCGCGTACGCGTCGCTCGAAGCGCTCCTGGAGGCGAACATGGACTACTTTGTCGACGCGCTGTGTTCGCGTCTTGAGCACCTCGACGCGTACCCGCTCACGGCGCGCGTCGTCGAAGGCTTGCTGCGCCACACGAAGATCGCGGCGCTCCCGCTCGTCGACGAAGTCGCAAACTCGCTGCTCCAGAGCGTCGATCTGCATCAGGATTCGCCGCACATTGGTAGTCTCCTGCGCGCAGTCAAGCTCCTGCTGTCGAGTATGGCGGCGGACGATACAGACGTGACAGTGAAGCAGCCGAGCCCAGCAGCAGCCGTGTCGTTTGGTACAGCGCTCGTGCTCGAGCCGCCCGGGTCGCTACTCGCGCAGTTCATCCAAGAGGTGCGCACGCTGAGCGGCGAGAGCTCCGCCGCCGACTACGAGGACGCTGACGACGACAAGGACAAGGACGCGCAGTCGCCGAGATCGATCGAAGAGATCGACGGAGAGCTCGATGGCGACGACGACGGCCGGAGCGTGAGCGACGACGTCAAGATGAAAGGCGCAATGCCCGTCGAGTACGGCGAGTCGAGTCCAATCGACAGTCGCGACGGCGACGGCGAGCAAGCGTCGGAGACACCGACGTCGCCGTACACGGCGCTGATCGTCGAGATCCTGGATCGGTCGGGCCACTTCCTGTCCGAGTCGGAGCCGATCGCGTGTTGCCTCGTGCTCTCGATCATCGACGAAGGCGCCGTGCTGCTCCAGGACGCGCGCAAAGAGCTCTTGCCGCTCATCCACCGACTCTGGTCGGCGATCCTCCACCGCCTCAACGTCACGAACAAGCCGATCTTGACTGCGACCGTGCGGCTCGTGACGACGCTCGCAGTCGTCGCAGGCGACTTCATCGGCGACCGGTTCGTCGAGACGGTCTGGCCAGCGCTGCGACCGCACTTGAGCGCGCTCGAGCCGAGAGCGAGCACCAGCGCTACGAAGCTGACGCGGTCGATGCTGCTGCTCTCGTCGCCATCAGCATCGTTATCGGCTGAGCCTGGTGCTGCAGATGATAGGGCAGAAGACGATGGCGAAGAGGCAGCGCACAACAGCAACGCGATCGCACTGGAGCGTGCCACGCCGTCACGTGGCGAGACGCTCGAGACTGCGACGCACGCGCGACGGACGCTCGACTCGCAGCTCTTGCTCGCGTCGCTCGAGTGCATCACGACCGTCGCGCGCAAGTCGAGCGCCGTGACGCAGATCGTCCCAGAGATCGCTGCGGTCTGCCGCCAGTTCCTCAGTTCGCAGTACCCAAGCGACGTCGTCGACGCGGCCAAGACGCTGTTCCAAGCACTCGCTGCGCTCAACGGCGACGAAGTGCTCTGTGCGCTCGCACCGCTCGCGGCGTGGACACCGCCCGCGCCGCCAAGTGCGCGCTTCCCAGCGTTCTCACGCGACGCAACAGCGGCGTTCTACCGCGCACAGCTGCAGCACCAGTCGAGCCATAGCAGCACTGGACGCGCGAGCGACTCGACTGCGCTCACACGCGAGAACGCTGCGTGGCTGATCCGCGAGCTCCAGCGGCGTCCGTGAGCGTCATGAAGACAAGTGCAAGAGCGATCGAGAGAGAGAGAGAGAGAGCGGCAATCGCACAGTCGAACGAACGCAGCGAGTGGTCCGTTTAGAGCGAGCGGTGTGTGCTGCGCTCGATCGCGTCTGAGTGCGTCCTCGTTGCGATCGAGTGCCAACTGATCCGACAGATGCAGCAACGTGCGTGCAACTACACTGCGAAACAGACCACGCGCACGCAGACGCAGTGCGCTCGCCCGCAACTGTGTGCCTGGATGAGCAGCTTTCTAACCAAACATGCCGCCCATGTTACCGGCATATGCCATCGGACGGATCGGTGGGTGTTCCTGCGCCATCGTAGACATCGTACGAGCGTGTGAGGACGTCTCTCGCTCTCTCATGAATCGCAAGAGAAGACACCGCAAGAGGACGCAGTGCAGGACGTACCACGGCCGTGAACTGTGTAAACCGCGGCTTCATGTCCTTCTCGAAGCGAATGAACGCGCCCTTGTTCCCCATCTGGTCGCAGTAGTTCGGCGCACTGAAGACTGTGATGCACTTGCCGTCGTGCTCGACCAAGTACCCTTCGTCTTTGACTTCGTGCGACCGCACGAGGAGCTCTGGTCACACACAAGCGAAGGCTCTCAGTCAGTCCACTGCCCACTCGCACGCATCCACAGCGACAGACACACAGAGATCATCGGACGCACCGAGGTTGTTGTGCGCCAGGAACGCCTTTGTCACGTCCGGTCCGAACGAGAGACCGATGCCGCGCTTGCTCGGACCGCGACCTGGGAACGGCTGCGGGTCGCTCCACATGAGGTCGCTCATGAGTCCGCTCTCCGGTGGCTCGCGGTTCCGGTCGATCTTCTCAATGTCTGCGAGCGTGACGTTCTCGTCGCTAAAGAGCCCGCCGTGGACCACGAGCACCTTGTTCTCGATCGCCGCAGCGAGCGGGAGCCAGTTGAAGACTTCCGTGAAGAGCTGCATGACCGTGTCGTCGTACTTGTGCTTGACCTCGCCCTCAAAGCCGTAGATCTTGTTCATGTTCTTCGACTCGTGGTTCCCGCGGAGCAAGTGCACGTGCTGCGGGTACACGAGCTTCATCGCAAAGAGCGTGAGCACGACTTCGAACGAGAACGACCCGCGGTCGACAAAGTCGCCGTTGAACAGGTACGGGTTCGTCTCGGACGGCATGCCGTTGAGCGCAAAGATGTTGCACACGTCGTAGAACTGGCCGTGCGTGTCGCCGCAGACTGTGATGTGCGCGTCCGGCGTGTCTGGGAGCGCAATGCGCAAGAGCGACGGGAGGCTCGCAAACGTCTGCTTCATCGCCAAGAGGATCTGCACGACGTACTTGCGATGGAGGAGCTTCCCGCGCTTGAACCGGTCCATGAGCGCGACGAGGAAGTCCGGCTTTGTCGCGCTCGGCTCGGCTGCGAGGTGCGGACCGTCGTACGACGCGTCGACGACTACGAGCATCAGTGAAACGAAGACACGCGCCAGTCAAAGTGCAGTCGGTCAGACAGAGAGAGAGAGAGAGACGATCGGAGCAAGAGCAAACGCACCGATGGCGTTCACGTCGATCGTCTCCGAGAGCGGGAGGTTCCGCTCCGACTGGATCGCAGCTGCGAACGCGGCTTCTTTGATGATCTTCTCGCACAGCTTGAGCTTTGCGCGCGCGTCCTTGTCCGACGGCTTCATGCGCACGACGAGCTTAAAGTCCTTGATCGCCTTCTTGTGGTGCCCAAGCGCCAGCTCTGCCGACCCGCGGCGGTAGTACGCTGCACAGAACAACACATATACACATGTGTAAGCGACTCGAACTGCAAGCTCAAGTGCTAGTCTGTGCTGCGCTTTGTGCGTGCGCAACTGTGGCTCGAGACCACTCGCGACAGCACAGGCAGATGCACCCAAACGACGAACCTTTGATGTAGCTCGGCTCGAGCTCAATCGCAGCAGACGCGTCGTCGATCGCGAGGCCGTAGCTCTCGGTCTTCATGTGCGCTGCAGCGCGGTTCGCGTAATAGATCGCAGTCGGGTACAGCGCGATCGCAGCCGAGTAGAGCTCGACTGCTGCTGGGAATCGGAACGCCGCGAGCGCAGCGTTGCCCTCTGTCTTGAGCTCATCGGCGCGCATCTTCGTGGCATCCGAGACTGCGTGGCGGTCGCCAGTCGTGACGGTGTTAGCGGTCGCGTCGCTGCTGCTCATTGTGGTGGTGCTGCTGCTGCTTCTGCTCGTCGTGCGTGTGCTCGTCCGAGTTGGCGCTTGTGGTCGAGACGTTCTGGATCGATCGACCGAAGGATACGAGCAGTCTGTCTGTTCCCTCTTGTACGCGATGTAATTCCCTCTATTAACGAATGCACACACTTGCATACATTTTACAAGTGTAAGTGAATGTACCTCTCTATTAGAATCTGTTAAACATTGAATGAATTGAACAGGTTTGCAGCATGTCATGCGCTGATTCAGGTAATCCCTGCTATTAAGCATAAACGAACCCACCGCAACAAAGAGACTCAAACAAGAGACTGGGTAAATCCCAAAACTTGGACTGACAACCAAATATTAAAACATGGATGACACCCTTACCATAACATGGACCATGGACCTTATCAAAAATCTAGATCTGTTACAGAGTGTGTGTTTGAAACGTCTAATGGAGTGTTGATGTTGAGCATGAGGCTCGGCAAATCTCGCAGCGATCGAGACGACGGACACGATCAGTCAGCTCGACATCATCCACAAACTTGCGTCCGCCGGTTGGTCGAGCTGTCTGGCGGTACACCTACCTTCACGCAGATGATCTTCACATACCAACAGAAGACGTGCACTTGGCGAGCGTGCGACCGACATGGAGTGATTCGGCGAGTGTATCGCAGGAATATCGGAGGTCGCTCCACAAAGCGCTCAAGGCGTCGTGATGTGCGCTCGCACTCGTCCTCAACGCTGCGACGGCGCTCATGCTCGCAAGGTCATTCAGCCGTATGACTGGCAAGTCATTCGCTCGAGCGTCGTCGTGCCGCCAGCGCGCTCGGCGTCACTGGACACAGCGAGTCTCTTTGCGCCTGCGAACGACTCGAGGACAGGCAACAAAGTCGCCGACATCCGCAGCGTGCACCCGCTCGCGCCGCCAAGCGTCGTCATTGCTCATTCGCAGACCCGGTTGAACCGCGTCGAGATGCCCCGGCGCGTGCTCATGCACGTCGCTGTGTTGAACGCCGTGTTACTCTACCTCCACATCGCATAGAGTCTTCGGCTTGTGGAGCAGTACGAGTTTCTGCTTTTCGCATCCGTGAGTGTCGTGCTCAAGTTCGCGATACAAGAGGTCTCGAGGAACGCTCAGCTCCGGTGCGACGCCGCCGCGAGTCGCAAGCCCTCGGAGCGCGCGAATCACGTCGGCATGACGGTCCCAATCGACTCGCAGATCCGCGTGGTGTTCATCCAGAACGGCGGCGGGCAGTCGATCGTCGAGATCTCGATCGCGAAGATCCTGCGGCTGCACTACAACACGATCGCGAATTGCCTCGCCGAGCGCAAAGGCATGCAGTACATCCTCAAGCGCGTCAACGCGAAGCTCGCAGTCCGCGACGCCGGCAGGGCGAGCGACTAGTCTCTTCACGTGTGTGTCCTGCTGTCTCTCGGTCACCTCGGCGCGATATATAGTGCGACGACGCCGGCAGTCGCTTCTCGCTCTCGCTTCTCGCTCTCGCTAATCGCTTCTGTCTAGCGTCTTGTAGTGCCTTGTCTGCAACACTCGCGCACTTGAGCGTCGCTGCCATGGCGTCTGGAGGTCGATAGCGTCGACAACTAAGGTCTCCTCTTACTTAGATAGCATCCTCGGCGCCTGCAGATGCTAGCTGTGAGCGCGCACATGGGCGGTGTGGCGATGGAGGTAAGTGCGAGCGCGACAATGTTGTTCTCACAGCGATAGGGTCTTCTCTGTTGCTGGATTTTCAAATACGCACTCTGTAACAGATCTAGATTTTTGATAAGGTCTATGTTTTGGGATTTACCCAACAAGACTCACAACAACAAGATGGCATCGATATCATCAGGAGCAGCAACGACGACGATGGACATGGACGCGTGGGTCAACGGCCCTGCTGTCATCACGCGCACGTCGACCTCGCAGCAAGAATCGACGCTGGAGCAAGAGCGCTCGAGTGCTGGTTCACAGAGCGATGCAGCTGACGCCAGCGCGACGCGCAATCGCCGGTCGATGGACATCAAAGATCTACCGTCGCTCACGTCGTTCAAAGACAACGCGTGGGTGCGCAAGCTCGCACCTGGCGGTCGCAAGACATCAGCGCAAACGCAGCCATCTACAGCAGCAGTCACTGCAAGTGGAAATGACGCCGCGAACGGCAGCAGCGCACGCGAACGGAGCGCTCGCGACACAGATCGCACTCGTTCCGCGTCGATGCGACGTCGCTCCGACGCGTCGCCATCGCGATCGCCGCGCATTGTACGTCTGTATCTACGATGCATTGTTCATCTATGCACTCATGTAAAGAGCTGATGCATGTGCTGTTGCTTCGCTTGCAATCGACAGAACGCACAGTCGGTGCTCGTGCCAGCGTACGACGACGACATCCTCGCGACGCTCGATCCGCGCTTCTTCACCGAGAGCTTTGACGCCGTCGCGCATGTGCTGGTGCGTAGGAGCAGTGTGTAGAGGTTCTGTGTGTCTCCACAAGCTCACTCTATCTGGACACACCTGACTAGGACATCCTTCCATCGAGTCGCGACGACCTCGACGCGTTCCTGCGAACGGAGATCAGCGCGGTGGACGTCGCAAAGGACGTGATCGTCGCAAAGCTCGCAGACGACGTGCGCGCGAACCACGACGCGTTCATTGTCGGCATGAAGCAGGTGCAAGAGGTCGACTTGGACCTCGTGCGCGCACAGATCCACGTGAAGAACGGTCGGCGGCTGCTCATGTCTGCGAAGAACGACCTCATCATCACGTGCGTTTGTAGCAGCGCAGTCTCTACGATCAGCACACCGTTGCTCAGCAGAGACTGACTGATGGACTGGTTGACTATCGTCTCAATCGCGACGGACGCACTGCTGCAGGTCGCTAGAGATCGTCAAGATCAAGCGCAACCGCGATCGTGTCGAAGAGGTGCGAGCTGCTACTGTTTGATCGAGTGGCAGACTCTCCATGGCTCACACTCACGCGCTGTTCATGGTGCGCGCGCGCGTGTAGATCATCGACCACGGGAACCACGTGCTGCAGTACTTTGAAGAGGAGCAGCGCATGAACCACGCGCTGCAGACAAACAGCTTCACGACTGCAGTACGAGCAACTGACTCTCCTCACTAGCTGCTGCTGCTGCTATCAAGTGAAGACAGTAGAGAGAGAGGAGACTGAGCTGCTGGACTGTCATGTGCGCAGGTGGACATCTGCATCGGCTTGAGGAAGCAGCTCGCGAGTGCGAACTTGGAGAAGCTCCAGATCCTCAAGAAGCTCACGCACCGGATCCAGGACTTCATCCCAGAGCTCCGGCAGCAGTTTGACAAAGTGCGTCTCTCACTCTCTTGCTCTCTGGCTATGGCGTTCGCTGTACGAGTCTGTGACGCTGGAGCTAACCCCCATGACATCTTGTGATGCACCGCACGCAGTCGCTGCGCAAAGTGGCCGAGCACTTTGATCCGCTGCAGTACAAAGAGCTCCTGCACGCGTACATCACGCTCGCAGAGCACTCGGAGAACCTCGGGTTTGAGTTCTCAGCCGCGAGTCTCAGCGACGTGCTCGCGAACATCCCTGACGTCGTCGTGCGCTGCATTGACGACCTCACGCGGCAGTTCCTGTCCGAGCTCTTCACGAACCAGCAGCAGCAGCAGTCGCCAGCGCATAGGAAGAGCAAGAAGGCGAGAGCCAAGAAGCTCAAAGCAAGTGGTGCTACGACCACAACAGCGTCTGCAGGTGCGCAGGCAACGCAGAAGCCGTCGAAGAAGAGCGCGAGTCCGAGCAATGCGCTGTCGAGCGCTGCAAAGGCGATTGAAGACGTGACGCGCGGCTTTGAGCGCTTGACCGACCTCATGCACACGTACTACTTGCTCGTGCAGTGGCACCGCGACCCGTTCAATCCGCGGAACGACGACGTCGCGTACCTCCATCGCTGCGGTATTGACGACGACGATGATGATGACGACGACGATGACGACGACGCGCTCGATGAGCACGAGCAGCAGCAGCTGAACGACGCAGCAGCGAGCGACAAGAGCTCGAGTGCGAGCGCAAAGCTGAAGAAGCTCCTGTCGCCGCGCGTGAAGCGCAGCAGCAGCGTCTCGAGCGACACGAGCGCGAGTGGCTCAACAGCGCCACTCTCTGCGTCGCTGTCGCAGCGCTCGCCGTACAGTCAAGTGCTGTGCGAGACGGGCATGACGCTCTTGCGCTACCGCAAGATCGTGTGGGAGAACATGCAGCAGACAGTCATGGAAGTGCTCGACCGCCTCGACATGACCTACGGTGCGTCTGCTATAGGCGCCGTCTCTGTCCGTCACGCACGCACATGATGCGTCTAGAGTCATGCAAGTCCTCGCTCACCTTCACACTCGCATGGCGGTCTGTGCGTCGCAGGCTTCAAGATGGAGCACATCATCGCGCTCTCGCACGCCACGAGCACGTTCATTGAGATTGGCGAAGAGTTCACTGGCGCAGCGACGACCAAGTGCGTGTCGCTTGATGGTCTTGACGATGAGAAGGGCATCTGAGAGAAGCACTGGCGATAGTACTCACACCCACACACACGCTGTTGTTGTGGCAATGAACGTGTGGTGAACGACAGACTCCGGTCGTGCATCCGCACCAAGTGCGAGCAGTACTTGAACGCTCTCCATGACGACAACATGGAGCTCATGCGCATGCTCCTGGACACGGAGAACTGGCAGCGCGTGATGACGTACTTGGAAGACGGCGACGACGACGCAGGGCTCCTGCGCGTGATCGAGAAGCGCAGCGGCTACCGCTTTGTGAAGAAAGCGCGCGACGAGTTTGCGCTCAATCCGATCTACACGCGGCGCGTGTTCCCGTCGTTCGCAACGGACGGCAATCCGTTCAACGCTGCGAACTCGAGCGCGTGGCTCTCGCTCGAGAACGGCATTCGGTTCCAGTACGAGACACGTCCAACTCGCAGTGGCGATGCAAAGGACGCTAGTGCGTCTACATCAAACGATCCGAGTGAGAGGACGAACCAAGACGCATCAGATGACGACGTAGTAGTCGACAGTCCGCGCGAGATCGTGCTCAACTCGTCGACACTGTCGGGCTACATCCGGTACGGACTCGTGGCATGGACAGAGGTGGCTTAGCGCTTGCCGTGGCACTGTCGTCGACGCACTCACTCACACGATACACCTATTGCTTTGCAGGTTCTGTGGCGTGTACCTCAAGATGATGGAGCACTTGCCGACGATAGCGTGGGACATCCTGCTCATGCTCAACCGCATCTTTGAGTTCTACGCCTACGCCGTGTTCACGAGCTTCACGGATCGTGACGCGCTGCTGGCGCTCTTGCACAGCCGCGGCGACGACGACGGCACCGACTTGTGGCGCTGGAGCGGCTTGAAGCACAACGTGTGTCGGATCGCAGACGACATGCTCACGGGCGAGACGTACGTCCAGACATCTGTGGCGCTGAGTCTGTCGGCGGACGCGATGAAGACGTCGCGCACAGCGCCGCGCGCGACAAACAGCTCTGTGACGGAGAGGACAATGACGCTCCGACGCATCACACGCGTGCCGATGGCAGTCGAAGACGCGAGCGAGAGCACGCTGTTTGCGCTCGCAGAGCGCTGCATCGCTGCTGAAGTTGTCTGTACGCACGTGCGGCTGCTGAAAGCAATCGAAGCGATAGCGCGGTCGTACTTGCCAGAGCGGTACCACTGCCTCATGGACGACATGTACGCGCGCAACGCAGTGCTTGCAGACGAGCTCCGGAGCTTCACGTACCGGCGCCTTGCGATCAAGCTCGTGGACCCACCGAGTCTCTTGCGTGCGATCGAGCGCGTGACGTGGGACATTGCGTACATGCGCGAGCAGCCGAACGAGTACGTCGTGGTCGTGGTGCAAAAGTGCGGCGAAGCGTGGGGCGGACTCCAGATCCTCGCTGACGGCTCGATCCCCGTCGATGCGCGCGACGAGATCTGGTCTGCGATGGTCCAGACTGTCATGGAGACGCTCTTGCGCGGCTTCTCGACCGTGCCCAAGTGCACATCGCAAGGTCGCGCGCTCATGTCGATGGACTTGCTCGCGCTCCAGAACGGCTTGGACTTGATCAACCACGTGAGCGCAACGGCCGTGCTGCGCGGCCGCGAGTACGTGAACAACTACATCAAGGCGTTCTACTACACGGACGCAGCAGACGTACTTGCGTGGATCCGAGCGAACAAGGTACAGCATCTGCTGTGATGATCGGCTCGAGAGACGCAGTCGTGCTGACTCTCCTTGCATGCTGTGGCTCTCGCTCTCTTGTTGCTCTAGCGCACGTACACGAAGCTCGAGTTCGTGAACCTAATCAAGCACGGCGTGGGCCCCAAGATGGACAAGAAAGACCTCCGGGCGTTTGTGCTCCAGGTCGACGACGCACTCACTGCGTCACCGTAGCACTCTTTCTCTCTCTCTCTCTCTCTCTCTTGCATACAGTATATTCGATCACACCATCTTACGCTACGATCGTCCTATGGTCCCACCACGCAGTGTGTGCGAGGGCGCCGTCATGGAGCGACTCTTCTATCGAGACACTCGGACCCCACCTCGCTCTCTCTCTCTTCTCTCTTCACTCTTCTGTGTCGCCACGTACGCGTCTCCACGCAACGCGACGCGACGCGACGCGACGCGACGCGACGACGACGCTCCATCATCACGCATCGAGCCACGGCGCACTCGTTCAGCCGATCTCTGATGGCTCAGTCGCTCGCTCGCAACTGTCGAGCGCATGGAGACGCTGCTGCAGTCGAGAGCGTGTTAAATAGCGAGGACGTCGCGCAGCTCGCGCTGGACGTGCGGCAGCGGCACGACGTCAGCGACGAGGAGCAGGATGTCGTGCGCGTCGTGGCGACCAAACGTCGCGCGCACAAACGCAACAAACTGCGTCGTCGTCATCTCCTGGTTCCCGAGCGCCTTGGCAGCGACTTTGAACGACGCAATGTGCTCGTCGTTCCCGCGCGCCGACTTGTGCACGCGCGCCATGATCTCTTTGCTGCTCTGCTTGCGCGAGAGCTTCGTCGCCGTGGTAGGATGCAGGCCGCTACTGCCCGTGCGCTGCATCTGGAGCTTGGCTCGCCGTGCTTTTGCTTTTCGACTCGCAGCATCGTCGTCATCGTCGTTGTCGTCGCCATTTGGCACCGACAGCATCGCGTCGCGATCTGCTGCGCGCAGCGCTGCAGTCTTCTCGGCTTGCTTGACCGTCACG
This sequence comes from Pythium guiyangense, assembly GCA_003730235.1. Taxonomy (NCBI): domain Eukaryota; phylum Oomycota; class Peronosporomycetes; order Pythiales; family Pythiaceae; genus Pythium; species Pythium guiyangense. Next base: position 99,842 of record QXDM01000101.1, read on the forward strand.
ATGAACTTTTGCAGGAGCCACGACGCAAAGTCGTTGTCAAAGTCGTGCGCGACGTACGTGACAAAGCCCTGCGCCGCGACGCTCGGGTCGTTCTCTTTCCGGAACGCCCGCGCGCGCTTCCGGAAGCGCTTGAGCGCGTGCTCGCCGCCGCGCAGTGCGACTTCGTCCTCGATCTCTTGCTTTACGACTTTGCGCATCGACACGTTCGCAGTCGCGCTACTGCCGCTCGTGCTGCTGCTGCGCTTGTGGTCAAACGACCGCGACGTCGCGCTCGACGACGCGTACGAGCTCGCAGGCGAGAACGCTGCGTGCATGTCGACGTTCAGCGTCCGCAGCGCTTCGCGCGAGTGCTGCTCGAGCAGCTGCGACGTCGGTGAGAGCGCCGACGACACGGACGCGCGGTCGAGCGCAAAGAGCCGACTGCAGTCCACGTGCTGGTCTGCGGCGAGGAACGCGGCGAGCACGCGCGAGCCAGTGCCAGCGACGAACTCGCTCACGCCAGAGAAGAGCAAGATGCGCTGCATGTAGTAGTCGAGCTCCTTCTGGCGCTTCTCGAGGAACCGCGCGGTCTGGTCCTGGTGGAAGAACATGCGCACGCGGTGCTCCGGCGCGAATGTGACCGTGACCATCATTTTGGCAAACTTGCAGTGCTTCTGCGCGCGGAGCTCCGTGTCGAGCGCTTGGAACGCGTCGTACGTGCGCCAGACGCTCCACTCCGTGTACGTGAACGAGTCGTCGGGCTTGAGCGTCTCGTTGCGCCAGCGGCAGAAGAGCTCGTACTGCGCGTGCGAGTGCGTGGATGGATGGATGGATGGATGGAGAGCAGTGCGTGTGTGGATGTGTTAGCAACAAGTGTATGCATGTACGATAGGATGTCAGTCGTTCGCACGATGTACGCACCATCGGAGCAGCGCCATCAGGTTGCGTTGCGCTGCGGACGTGCAGCTTGAGCGGCACGATGCGCAGGAGCTCGGGCATCATCGTTCTTGCTGTCATCGTTCGAGTTGGTATCGTCGCGTATGTCTGTAAGTGAGTGTGTGTGTGTCTGTGCGTGCGTGCGTGCGTGCGTGTGCGAGCGAGCGAAGCGGTGCTGCAGTCCGCAATAGAGATCGCGGGCTTCCTCCTCCTGCGCTTGCTGCTGCGCTTGCTGTCGTCGCGCTCGCCTTCGTCGTCGTCGCCTTCGCTGGTGTTTTTGTGGGCGAGTTGGCTAATTGGAGAACAAGTCGCTTTGAACTGTCGTGCGTTTGTTTGTCCACAGAATGACTTGAGATTTGTATGCAAGATACCGCGCTGAATAGAGGCGCGGTCGCAGGAAGAGTCAGCGCTCGCACCGGACGCTTTGACTCGATGCGAGTATGCGAGTGTCTCGCGGCAAGAGAAAGTGATGCGTCGCCGCAGCGACGAGCAAGCTCAACATGCGCTCTTGAGGTCTGCTCATGCTACACGTATGTGTGTACATGTGTGGGCATGTATGAGCAGTGGAGCGAGTCGCACATACTCCACGCACGTGTCGAGCGCATGCTTGCTTGCTTGCTTTGCGACTTGCTTGCCACGACGACTTGCTCGATTCGAGCAAGCGAGAGTGGCTTCGAAAGTCAGACACCTGATTCGAACGATCCAAGGAGCGTGCCAGTTGCGTGCCACGAACCACGAGCAACAAGCTTGCCTTTGCTCTCGGCTTGCCGGCGTCCAGGACAGCATACATGCGCCTCGAGTTCGCACGGTGCTTCTTCTTCATACACGAGCCAGCGATCGCCGAAGGAGCGAGCGAGCGAGTGAGCGCGTGTGCGCTGGACGTGCGCGCGCGTACTTCATTGCCAAGTCTTGAGTGTAGGGGGAAGCAACTCGCGCGCGCTTGAAGGTAGCACACCAGGATGCGACGACCGACATTCGACTGCGGCTGTCGATCGACTAACGCAAGCACGTCTCGGCGAAGCGCATCAAACGAGCGACTTGCGCAAGAGATCTCCGCCAAGTTGTTCTCGCACTCACTCGCTCGCTCGCCAAGGGCATCGCGCGTGATGCAACGATCGACAATGTGGGCGTGCTGCTTCTCAATGAGTGAGGAACTCGACAGCGTTGTGAGTCTAGGCCAAGTGGTGAATGCTTCTCGTGCTGTTATCTGCCTCCAGTAAAGGACGCAACGTCGATCATGACATTGCGCTTTGATAGACCAACGACGTAAGGACAGCAAGAGTGACTTAAAGCCCACGATGGCACTAACTGCTTCATCAAGAACTGTACCTGAGCAGCGCCTGCGAGCAGAACGCGACGCGCATGGGAGTATCTCGGACATTGTGAACTACAAGGACGTCATGTGTGCAAAGCGCGACATCATTGAGTTACAAGGATCGATAGAGTCGCAGACCATGTGAGTCGACTTCAGCCGCTCGTTATGTTGCGTCTCCAATTCCACGCATCTCATTGCATGACTTGATCAACCTAACACGGCTGCACAGTCATAGCATGTATCACGATGAAGGCAATGATCTTGTGGTCACTCGCACACTTAAGACTCGATCGGCGTCGTTCTCGCACACAGCGATCAACATCACACACACAGACAAGGTTCTTTCGCAAAGGGTGGTGTTGAAAAACACCAGAGTAGAGAGTGGAGCGCACGTGTGACCATGCGCTCCGAGAGTGCGTCGAGTGGAGACGAGTGGATTACTCGCACTGCTTTGTGGAAGCAGCACAAGCTACCACTCGCTCACTCGACAGGCACTCGCTTGATCGTCATTGGCGCTGTTGCTGCTGCAGTTGTTGCTGCTACGACGACGACGACGGCGCGCTTGCGACATCAGTCAGACGCTTACGCCGACGACGTGTACTTGGTCACGGCCTTCGTGCCCTCCGACACGGCGTGCTTCGCGAGCTCACCCGGGAGCATGAGGCGCACCGCCGTCTGGATCTCGCGCGACGAAAGCGTCGACTTCTTGTTGTAGCGCGAGAGCTTGCCGGCCTCCGACGCAATGCGCTCGAAGATGTCGTTGATGAACGAGTTCATGATCGACATGCCGCGCTTCGAGATACCCGTCTCCGGGTGCACCTGGCGCAGCACCTTGTAGATGTACGACGAGTACGACTCGACGCGCTTCTTGCCCTTGCCCTTGCCGCCCTTCGCGCCGGCCTTCGCCACGGTCTTTGCCGCCTTCTTGCTAGGAGTCTTCGCCATTGTTGCTGATGGAGTTAGTTGTAGTGGTGGTGGTTGATGCTCAGTGAATCGCTGAATGAAGCTTCGAGTGCGAGCAGCTCCGGATTTTCGTCTCACTGTCCACACAAAACAACAGCAGCATACAAACACCAAGATATCGTCCTCGTTCCCGCCATTCCTTCGGCTCAAATTGCTTGCAGTCGCACAAGGCTCGCAACGGCGGTTATTCGCTCTCGTATTGGCGGAACGTTTTCAACACGCCTGTGATTGGCTATAAGCTGAAATGAGTGCATAAACAAACCCAATCCGCCGTAAACTATCACTTTAGCGTGAATTCTATCGCAGCGAGACGCGCAAAGAGGTGCAGCAACTGTGTAGCCATCAATGCCAAGCTGCGCGCTCGATCCTTGCGTCGCCTCTTGACCTCTTGCCCTCTTGCGCGCTGGACGCTCTCAAGACCGACATCGAGCGTACATGGCAGCACACTACCGCTACGACGACCACTACTACCACTGCAGATAGGAGAGAGAAGCAACTAGAAGTCGGAATGAAAGGTATTATGCAAGTGGCGATATATATCTACACACTCCGGCGGCGAGAAACAAAGGCACTCTGTCCCTCACTCGTTCACTCGTCGCGCGCTCTCGTTCTCTCGCTCTCTCTCTCTCGCCAAAGCCGGTAGCTAATAAGATGATGTGTCGGTCGTCGTGCTCGTCGCCTCTGCGCGTGCGATCCGTTGTCCTCGTCGTCGTTGTCGTTGCTGTGTCCTACATGAAGCCGGAGCCCTTGATGTTCTGCTTCAAAATGATGTCCTTGCATGCGTTGAACACGACCTGGACGTTCTGCGAGTCGGTCGCGCACGTCACGTGGTGGTAGATCTCTTTCTCCGGCTGGCGGTTCATCTCCATGAACTTGCCGAGGAAGTACTGAACGCCGAGGTCATAGTCGCCGAGCCCACCTGGGAAGTCCTTGAACACCTCGACGCTCTTCGGATCGACCTTCTTGATCTTGTCCTGGAACAAGTCCTTCTTGTTCAGGAACAGGATCATGGCCGAGTTGAGGAAGAACTTGTTGTTGATGATTTCGTCAAAGAGCGTGATGGCCTCGATCATGCGGTTCGTTGACGCGTCTTCGTACAGCGACTGGTCGTACTCGCTCAGCGCTGCGACGAAGATCACGGCTGTGACGTCTTCGAAGCAGTGGATCCACTTCTTGCGCTCATTGCGCTGCCCGCCGACGTCGTACATGACGAACGTCGCACCATCGATCTGGTACCGCTCTTCGACAATGCCGGACGTCCGCACACGGGCGTAGAGCATGTCTTGCTGCGTCGCCGAGTAGTCGTCGCGCATGATCCGATCGATGTCGTTGAAGTAGTACTTGACCGACTCGATGATCTGGAACTCGGCTCGTCGCGTCCACGTCGCGACGATGCCCGGGTCTGACCAGAGGTTCTTCACCTTTTGCCCGACGACGGGCGTCACCTCTGCTTCGTCGCTGATCGCGCGGACGTCGTCAAAGTCCTGCACGCACTGCACCTCGCCCTTGAGCTTGAGCTCTATGCACTGCTCGATCAGGATCTTCATCGACGTGATGACGTTGTTATAGATAATCGGTGTGCAATGCCGCTTCTCTTCCTCTGTGAGCGGCGCGCCGTACAGGATCTGTTGTCGATCAACATTGTGTGTGTGTGCAAAGAGCAGAGTCGACATGTGTCAGTGGTGGTGCTCAATCAGAACACAACCCGAGACATCGGCATTGATGGGCTCATGCAGAGGACATACCTTCATCTGCTTGAAGACTGTGCTCTTGCCCGACTCACCAGCTCCAAGGAGCAGGAGCTTGACCTTCTCCTGCTCGGCGCGGTGTGCTTCTTCATTCTTCGCGTCGAGCTCCCGCGACTTGGCGTACGCAGCTTTGTCGCCCTCTGCGAGGTTCGATGCGCAGAGCCCCATTCTTCGGCGCGGTGCTCACGTGGGCAACGGCGCAAGCACGCTCTCTCTCTCTGTGTCTGTCTCTCGTAGCGCGCGCGTTCTCTGTGCGCGACCTCGCGGAGCCGCTGGAACCGAGTGACGCTGATGTAGTGCGCGCAAGCGACGCAGACGACGACGGGTGCTCGCTTCGCAGGAGACTTGCAACTGCTGCTGCGTGAAGGGGCGAGTGCGTCTGCAAGTTTAAAACTGATGCACCGAGGAGCGCGCGTGCGATTGAGATCGGTGCAACGAAGTCGACGCGATCCGCGCGTGCGTGATTGGTCGCTATCTCTGTCATGGCGACAAGAATAGCAGGAGTCGAGATGTCCGCTCGCGCCGATGCACGTGCGAGTCGCGCTGTCCGGTCCGCTGCACTCGTCTGTGTCGCCCCACCCGCGCGATATGAGTGCACCTTGTCCGCTCCGCCGCGTACTTGTCCGAGCCATGTGCGAGTCGAGTTGGCCGCACGTCGGCTTGTCGCGCATACTCGCAGACATTGACTATCTTCAGTGCACTTGGACGCGAATAGGCAAGGTGTCGATTCTCAAGCACGGACATCAGCACCGACGACGACGACGACGCATCTGTGTCCTGGGCAGCTGCTTCTTCATCTTGTCGTCGTCCACGTATACATGCTAGCTTGCGAGTTTGATGTCGCTCGAAACGAGAGACCAGACGTCGAGCGTGTAGGATGCAGTCCAAGGGAGCCTGCAGTACACAGCGCGCGCAATCTGTCGGATCACCACGCACACATCCGGCAGTTCTGGTCGTTGTCAGTGCCTCCAGTCGACTGTGTTGGCTCCACGAACATGAACTCTGTCCCGGGTCTCAAGAGATCGACCACGCCAATAGAGTCTGCCTTGGCTCGAAGTAGCAAGAGCGAGAGACATCGCTGACTGATGCATAGTAGAGTGTGCGCACCAGGGTGTCATGAAGCCCTGAGGCTCCGAACTACACGAGTGTGATCACGTTCAAGAACCGTGTCTGCGTGAAGGAAGCGACGCGACGTGCTGCCACGAAGCGTCGCAGTGGTTGAGCACTGCAAGTGGGCACGCGCAGCTCGACATCAGACAACACGAAGCAGGCGCGAGTCCGCGAGCAGCGTGATGAATGCGGCCACGAGCGCATTGCTCGCGCTGTGTGCAAGCTTGCTCCCGCACACCGCAACGAGTGCAAAGCGCCACCCACAAGCGATCTCGTCGATGGAGGAGTTCTGGTGGTTCATCGGCACGGTGTACGCGCTCTTGATTCTGCCTGTCGTGATCTACTTTCTCTACAAACTCGTCCAAGACCCAGCAGCGCGGGACATCCCACCGCTCATGAAGGAGTGGGCAAAGCAGCGACTGTGCGGCTTCCTCAGCTCACAGCGAAGCACTGCGATCCGCGACCGCGAGTTCATCGACGCCACCGGTATCCGATCCAGGAACATCAGCTCTCAAGGCGTGCGATCCAAGCAACTCTGACGTAACGCAACGCGACACGAACATCGTCGAGTCAAGCAGATAGCGATATACCACGTGCAATCACACACAGAGAGAGACTTGTCTTTATGTGCAGTGCACAGTGCAAAGTGTGTGGAGCTTGTACGCATGACGTCGATCAATCCTGTTGTGAACGAGTGTAGCCATGTCCTGTAATGTATGTGGCGCACATTACGCTGCCGTACTTTAGCGGCGACTTTCTGTCGCTCATTCAAATCGCGCGCGAAGTTGCTCAAGCAACGTCGCAATGGCCAAGAGAGGACGTGTGCTCGTCGAGCGCACGCGCAAGCAAAAGCACGCGCGGCAGCGTACGTGCAACGTGATGCTTTTGTATATAGGTGTGCGCTTGCGTTGCTGATGTGCGTATATGTGCGTTCGATGCTCGACCAGGCGTCGAAGAGACGAAAGCAGAGGACAGCGAAGACGACGAGCATTCGCTCTCGGACGACAGCGACGTCGCGACGCAGTCTGTAAACGCGCGCTCCCAACGCACACAGAACATCAGTGGCGACGATGACGACGACGGCGATGATGATGACAATGGCGTCGTAGATGTCGATGGTGATGACGAAGACGACAACGTGCTTGACTTCACACAGCCAGACTACGCGCTGCAGCTCTCTGAGAGCCAAGCGCTCGCAAACACACAGGAGAGCAGCGACGCAAGCAAGGCCAAGGCGAACGCAATGCCAGCGCGTATTGGGCAGATGTCGACCAAGACCGTTGAAGACCTCACTGCGCTGCTCATGCGGTACTTGCTCTACAAAGCGAGCCAGAAGCTCCCGATCAAGTTTGCTGACATTAGCAAAGACGTCTTCCCCAAGTACAAGAACGTCTCGAGGTACGCTGCGTGAACAACGTGCCAGAGACCTGCAACAGTGAGTCCTCACTACTGGTTTGCTCGCTTGTCCACGCTGGTCCAGATACTTCTTTGTCAAAGCCAAGCAGCAGCTCGAGAGCGTGTTTGGGTACCCGCGTCGTCGCAGTCGACGAGTCTGCGACAAAGGAGCTGTACCTCGTGCTGAACGCGCAGACGTCGCAGGAGCACTTGCTCTTGATGAACAAGAACGGCAAGTCGCCCACGCGCGGGTTCCTCATGATGGTCCTCGGGCTGCTCTGGTGCGCGCCAGGTCGCCGGCTCTCAGAAGGTGCGTCCTTGCATCGACACGACGCGGTGAACTACGGAATCGGCCATGAGTGTGTCAGAGGTGCTCACAACGGCTTCTCGATGTATGTATGGGTGTGTGCGTTGCAGACGATCTGTGGAAGCAGCTCGCGCTCCTCGACGCTGCGATCAAACCGACGCGCGATCACCCGCAGCTCGGCGACATTGCGACGTTGCTCAAGACGTTTGAGAACCAATTGTACGTCATCTGGCGTGTGTGTAGGACCACGTGAGTGTGGCGACCGTGCAGTTGACTGACTGATTGACGTCCCGACGTCCCGACGTCCCGTGGTCCTAGATATTTACATGCGAGCTCCGAGATCGACGTGGACCTGAAGAAGGTCAAGTTGTACGCCTACGGCGCACGCACGCTGCTCGAAGTGGGCAAAGTCCAGATCCTCAACTTTGTGTGCAAGGTGCGAGCAATGTTGTCGTCTTTGTGCTCCTCGTCGTGCTCATGTTGCTCATTCATGGATGCGTATGGTGCTCTTGCTCTTGCGCTCGTTGCGTGAACTCGACAATGTGCCAATGCAGCTCGTCACGGGACGTCCGCCGACAGACGCGCAAGTGGACGAGCTTGCGCTCGAGGACCAGTAGGTAGGCAGACAGACAGACGCTCTGTAGTAGTCGTAGGTAGCAGCACACTCGAACTCAATCCATTGATCGTCGTGCGCTGTGCTGTCGTTGTTGGTGCTGGTCTGAGGCGACCGACCCCGCGAAAGCCGATTCAGTTGTCGACAAGAGATCACGATGGACTCGATCGCAGCGCTGTATGCGTCCGAGACATCGTCGTCGTCCTCTTCTTCATCGTCTGAGAGCTCGAGCTCGAGCGACGAAGCCGCAGTCGCCAGCAGAAGCAGTGGCGAGAGCAGCGTGCGCCGCAAGCGCAAGCGCGACGACAACGAGACGCTGCCAAAGTGGACGCGAGCGTTCGCGCACGTGGATGGCAATTGGCCGAGCCACGTGAGCATTGCGATCGAATGCGACGACAAGCTGCGCGCTGCGTGCAGCCGCATCATCGAGCGCGCGCAGCAGCGCATCACCGACGCAGATACTGTGCTTGTCCCGATCGTTCGCGACGACAACGACAGCAGCAGTAGCAGCAGCTCTTTCCACTTGAGCCTCTCGCGGCCATTCGTGCTCCGGTTTGAGCAGATCCAGCCGTTTGTCGACGAGCTCCGCGCGGCGCTCAAGTGGCGACGGCGGTTCATCCTTTCGCTCGCAGGCGCGGCGGTCCTCGTCAACGACGAGCGCACCCGCTCGTTCCTCGCACTGCGCGTCGCACGTGGCGAGAGCGACGTGCTCGCGACTGTGCGGTGCGTCGATCAGTGCATGCGGCACTTTGGACTGCCAGTCTACTACGAGGTACGATAAGCATAGAACGATCGATGTGTGACTGTGTGGCTTCGTGTTGCGGTCAGTCGCACGTGAGCACATGGTGGGAACTGTCTGTTGACGATGGCGGTCGTGCACGCGTCGTGACTGCAGGACCCCATTGCGCACGTGAGCATTGCGTCATGTGTCGGCGATGCGCTCCCGGCACACCTGCCGCACGACCAAGTCCAGACGCTCTTCGTGGATGGGGACGACGGCGCGCTGTGGCACTCTGCAGTCACGATGGTGCACGTCGCCATCGGCAACAAACAGTTCCAGCTCCCTCTCCAGTCGTAGACGCCTAGCACTAGCTCGTCGGATCCGACAGAGAGCAACGCCTCAGTTGCTCTCCGAGTCGGACGCCAAGTCAATGACTGTGATCGCCGCAGCGAGCTTTGTCGCCTGTGGCGGCGCTGCGCCGTACTTCCTGTCATCGTCGTCCGAGTCGGTGTTGCTGACGTCAGACATTGCGAACGAGAGTGGCGCTGTTGGGATGCGCCGACTCACGTCCTCGCTCGCTCTTGACGCAGCAGAAGGTGGCGCACCTAGAGCAGTCGTCGATGACCAGGTGAGGATCACACACATGCAGAGTCTTGCGAACAAACACTGTTGAAGGCAGGCGGCTGGAAGACGTACCGAGCACTCCAGGTTGGCGCGAATCTGCACTGCGCGAGTCTTGCCCGTCCTGCTCGTCTGTGCGGAAGTCTCCTGTGAATCGAGAGCAGCAGCAAGGTCAGTCATTCGCGATCGATACATCGACTCATCGGTGTACGACGACGCACCGTTGCGCTGGCGCTTGCCTCGCACCGACCCGCGAGTGTTTCGATGCTGTGAGCGATTGTCGTCGCGTCCAGCACCACGTCCAGAAGCGCGTCCGCCGCTCAAGACGCGAGGCGGACGCGAGACACTGCTGTTGTCGACGTAGCCTTGCTCCAGCTCGCGAAGACGCGAAGGGGCATCGCCGAGCACAGCATCGGGCGAAAGCACGCTGTTTCCATGCCGCGGCGACGCATTCGCCGACCCACCACCTCGTCTCGTGTCGAGCTCAGTCTTTGACGACTGCGAGTCGCTTCGTGGACGTTGCTGTTGACCGCTGCCTCGAGTAGCATCGTCGCCAGTTGCATGTTGCGACGCGCCTTGCAGTCGCGAGCGACCACGTAGCTGTTGAGCGTTGCTTGATACACTCGACGCTTGACGACTGCCTCGAGAAGAGCCGTCGCCCGTATCAACTGTCGGCTTTGAAGCGCCACTACGTGGACGAGAGCGACTTCGGTCGCGTCGCTGTCTGCTCTCTTTCGTCACTTGGACGTGGCGATCGCTTCGATTGCGCTTCCGCTGTCCTCGACGCGAGGCTTGCTCCTCTTCACTCACTTCGCCCTCTTCCTCCGACTCCATTAGCGGAGCTGCAGCGACTGCTCCTGACGACGCACTGGCCATCTGAATGCTTGGCCAGAGGTCTTCGACCCACATGACGTGAGACGCCAACTGCTGAAGGTCAGCAGAGATCGTGTTGCGAAAGCCTTGTGTTGCGAGGGAGACACACATGTAAGCTCTTGGATGAGACGACGGCGTAGCACAGGATGCTCTTGGCACAGATGGCGACGCACCGACGACCCACAGGTCCTTCCGCAGCACGTTCTTGATCTGATTGAGCGAGTCGTAGAAGTCACCATCGCCTGCAAGCACCCACGCACGTCCGTGAATGCACGACTCCAAGGCAGTATGGACGCACGAGCGACACCAAACAGCGAGCGCAAGAGCAAACCAGCAAACAAGATGAATCGGTCGCAGATCTGCAGTCGCACCAGCACAAGCAGCAGTAATCGCAGTGTGAGTCATTCAGACACTGTATCATCTGATCAAGAGACGCAGCGAGAGCAGCCTCACGTACATTCTCGTATGCCAGCGACAGGATCTTCGTCGCGATGCTAGTGGCATACGTGGTAGTACAGGAGCCACGCAGTAAGACACTTGATGAACACAGTCAGGCGCACTTAGTGACGCTAGTGCGAACTTACCCATTGTCGACACCTTTCTGCACAAGCTGGTGGAACTGATGGCCGCACTTGCGGCAGTGGCACTGGTATTTCTTCATGGCATACAGCCGCAGCTGGAACTGAATGACAAGAGAGCAAGGCAAAGAGCAACACAGATGAGCTCGCAGCAATGGCTTAGGTCGTTGTATGGAAGCTCAACTGTGCACGAACCTGCGGTCCATGGGGCGGTGCGAGCTTCAGCGCAGTGTACTGCGCACTGAGGCTCTGATGCGCGGAGCGCTGTGCGATCGGCTCTTGATCAAAGAACCAGCACTCTGCAGTAACAGGTACATGCGCATATATACGCATACGTTAGCGTCGAGTCATTCACACGGTGCGCTCATCGCGTGCAATGACGTAGAAGCAGTAACGGAGCGGACGCACCTCGAAGACGCGAGCCAGCAGACTCTTCGAGCACGCTGCGGAGCTTGGTGTAGTTGATCTTGCTCCCCTCCTGTGAGCGAAAGCGTCCAAACACGAATGGTCTGCAGCGTGAGAACATGCGCGACGACACGCATGCATCACACTCAAGAGCACGCAGCAGCAACAGAGAACGCACCAGCCGCCGCGCGCCAATCTGAGCATACGCGCCATCTGTCGTTTGTTGTTGGCATTCACGTAGCCACCGAGAGCAGCAACAGAGCAGTGAGCGTGAGACGAGAGACCGTCGTGGTGGAGTCGGCATTGTCAATCGAGCACTTGGAACATCGATCGACAACACTGGACGGAGCGAGCGAGCGCACCAATGATGAGGACAGTGCGGGTCGTGTCTGTCGGCATGAGTGGTGTTGCTGCTTGTGGTATCGGAGTTGTTGTACTTGCGGCATTCGTTCTTGCTGTCGCGGCCGTCGTCGTCGCGAGCGGCACGTCGTCTGCCATGCTGCCTCGCTTATTGGTCTTGATTGTGCTTTGGCGTCACACAGGTCGACACAAAGTGACTTGCATCCACTATAGGTCATTCAAAAAGGACGTACTAGTAGTGAAAAATAGGAGGTTGTAGTGTGTGTGGTCCACATGGTGTTCAAAACCATGTGGTTCACACACAAATTCAACGTCGTCTCGCCTCAAGTGCATCATCTCGCCTCGATGCGATCCTTCTGTCGATTGTGACTGGCGTTCAGTATCCGAATGTTCATGGGTTGATGTGACTCGAGTTTTGTATACTTGTGGTTTAGTTTGAGAAAGTTGCGAGCGAAATGCTTCACAACATAAAATGCTTTCGAGTCGACTCCTTGCACCTATTTCAATGTAGTAAATCCATTGAGTCTGCACATTGCTTTTGCACACTGAACGAATGTGCGAGGGGGCGGTTCGGGCTCGCACGCTTTCGAGCGGCAGTTGCGATTTCGCCGACAAGCCCGCAGACACCGCCACCAGCCGCCGCACTCGCGCCGCTCCAGCACCACCACCAGCAGTCAGTCGTCGCTGTTGTTGTTGTTGTAGCCGCCGTCCAGCACACCACCACTACTACTACCACTACTACTACTTCAGAAAGATCGCAGCCATGACCGCGGAAGAGAACAAGGAGTTCGACGAGGAGTTGGTCGACTACGAGGAGGAGGAGGAGACGAACAACGACGACGCCGCGAAGGGGGCCGAGGGCAAGGACGCCAAGAAGTAAGCACCTGCGTACCTGCCTGCCTGTACACACACATGCAAACATCATTGGTGGCCCCGAGCATCCGAGAGCCCGCGCGCGCGCGACGCAGCGGTAGACTCCTCCCTCCCTCCCCACCACGTATCCGCGTCTCAGCCGCATCTACCACACCCACACCCACACAGCGAACCGCCCCGCCGATCACAGCTGCGTCGTCGTCGCCATCACTGGTCTGTTCCGACGGACTGGTGGACGCGCGCACGGTTGGTTCGGCGCCACTGAGAGCGGCAGATCTCTGGATCCGTCGGCTCGTGGCACAGTTCACGACATCAAGCAAACACAAACACACATGCTTGACGCGCTCGTACGCACTCTTGAGTGGCGCGAGCGACGTTCAACGCGTTGGTGACGACGGCAACAACGACGAGGACCGGCGCCTGGCGCTGCGACTTGTCGGACGTTGTCTATCGGAGTGCTTTGCCTGCCCGCCTGTCCGCGACTCGATCGCGTCGACGGCGGAGCGTGGAGCCGTTTGCTCACGCGACCCGTGTGCGTATGCACGTGGGCCGGCTGTGGGCGAACGAGACGCGCGCAAGCGTGCAAGGGGACGCGACGAGCACGCGATCGTGCGAGGGAGAGCGAGCGAGACCGATGGGATCGATTGACCGAGGGAGCGAGCGAGCGAGCAAACGAACGCACGGCGGCCACCACGTGTGTGCGTGTGGGAGTGTCGATACACTGCTCACACGCGCACTCGATCCATCCATCCACGCGAGAGCGAAGATCCGGCATGTGTTAACTTCTTCTGCTCTCTTCTGTCGCTGCGCGTCGACGATTCGCGACGACATCGGCGCGACCGGCTCGTTGTTGTGAATGTGCAGAGGTCACTATGTCGGCATCCACAGCTCCGGTTTCCGCGACTTTATCCTGAAGCCTGAGTGTCTTCGCGCCGTCGTGGACTGCGGTTTCGAGCACCCGTCGGAAGGTGCGTCCTCTTGTCATTGCTGAGCTGTGGTGTTGGGATGTCGCGTCTTGCCAGCATCTCTGCTTGTGTAGAGCACATCCGACTGACGCGTTGGTCTTGTGGTTGTGTCTTGATGCAGTGCAACACGAGTGCATTCCGCAGGCCGTGCTCGGCATGGACATCATTTGCCAGGCCAAGTCGGGTATGGGCAAGACTGCTGTGTTCGTCCTCGCGACGCTGCACCAGGTACGCCTTTGTTGCGAGTTCGAATGCCGATGCTCGCATTGGGCTAGCACATGTGCATTCAGTCGGATGACTGATGTGACCTCTCTCTCTGTGCGTGTCGTGACATGCAGATCGAGCCGGTCGCGGGTCAGATCAGCGTGGTTGTGCTGTGCCACACGCGCGAGCTCGCGTTCCAGATCTCGCACGAGTACGAGCGCTTCAGCAAGTACCTGCTTGACGTGAAGACTGCGGTGTTCTACGGCGGCATTCCGATCGCGCAGAACCGCGAGACGCTCAAGAACAACCCGCCGCACATCCTTGTCGGCACGCCTGGCCGTGTGCTCGGTCTGCTCCGCGAGAAGACGCTGAAGCTCGACAAGGTCAAGCACTTTGTCATGGACGAGTGTGACAAGATGCTTGAAGCCGTCGGTACGTCCTTGTGTCTGCGCTGATGATGCTAGTGTGTTTGCCTGTGTTTTTCACGATCGACCGCCATGACTGACCGTGCTGCTGCTTGCGCTTGCTGTTTGTCTGTAGACATGCGCCGCGACGTGCAGGAGATCTTCCGCTCGACGCCGCACGACAAGCAAGTGATGATGTTCTCGGCGACGCTGAGCAAGGAGATTCGCCCAGTGTGCCGCAAGTTCTGCCAAGACGTACGTCTTCTTTTGCAGCTCAATGTGGCATCGTCATCCTCTGTCTTGTTCATCGCACTCACACTCGATGATGTGTTGATGCCACTCATTAGCCGATGGAGATCTACGTCGACGACGAGACGAAGCTGACGCTCCACGGTCTCCAGCAGTACTTCATCAAGCTCGAAGAGTCGGAGAAGAACCGCAAGCTGAACGACCTGCTCGACGCGCTCGAGTTCAACCAGGTCGTGATCTTCGTGTCGAAGAAGAACCGCGCACGCGAGCTCAACCGTCTGTTGAACGAGTGCAACTTCCCGTCGATCTGCATCACGTCGGACTTGACGCAAGAGGAGCGTATCAAGCGCTACCAGAGCTTCAAGGACTTCCAGAAGCGCATCCTCGTCACGACGGACCTCTTCGGCCGTGGCATGGACATTGAGCGCGTGAACATTGTGATCAACTACGACTTCCCGAACGACAGCGACCAGTACCTCCACCGCGTCGGTCGCGCCGGTCGCTTCGGCACGAAGGGTCTGTCGATCAGCTTCATCTCGTCGGACGAGGACACGGAGATGCTCGCGAAGGTCCAGTCGCGCTTCGAAGTCAACATCCCGGAGCTCCCGGACCAGATTGACATCTCGACGTACATGAGCACGTAAGCAGCTGTCGTCACGGTCGTTCGACTTCAGCAGCAGAGCTGACTGCCATTCGCCAGCAGTAGAGCTGACTGGCACGAGGCAGCAGCGTCGCTGACTGACAAGACGTCGACGAACGAGCGATTGCGACACGATGCACGTGTGTCTGAATACATGATCTGTTTGCTGAGCTACACGCAGGAGTTCGCGGTTGAATGTATGAAGCTTTGAGCTCTGGCTTTTGTTTGTCGTTGCGTGAAGTCGTGAGCCGCCATTGAGACCATTGAGACTCACTCTTTCTTCCGCCGCTTGAGCGAACCGTCGATGTCGCGCACGCCGCTGAGTTTGTTCTTGAACTTTGCGCGAATGCTGCAGACGATGACAGGAGCACATGAGTCTCACGATGCCACACAACAAGCGCTTCCTTTCGTCCATGGAGCAGCATCCTGTAATGACAGACGTACGTGTCGTTGCGAGCCCAGAGCGAGTCGCGCTGCGACGTGTCTTGATCCGCCAAGTGCGTGTACTTGGACCTGACAAGCGGCACGAACGGCATCAGTACGCAGACTGACGCACCAAAGCGAGAGACACACGACAGATCCACTCGCATGGTTGCAAGCAGCGACAGAGACGACGTACTGTCCAGAGCGACCAAAGTTCTTGACCTGCATCACCTTGGGCAGCATCTCCTTGTTAAACTTGTCCTCGAGCGTCGCGCCCGACACGTCTCGGTTGCGCACATCGTCCTTGTCGCGCACGCTCGTCTCGTCGACGTAGAACACGCCCTTGTGGTGGTACTTTTGCATGAACTTCCACTTCGGCTTCTCCTTGGGCACGTCCTTCTGGAGCTTCCTGTTGGTCATCAAGCACATACACACACATACGCATCCACTTCAGTCCTGTCGCTGCCATGACACCACCACCACCACACAAGCGCACCTGTCTTCTGCTTCGCGCTCCTCGGCTGTCATGTTGCGCCGACGCAAGACCTCTTCGGCTTCGAGGCGCTTCTGCTCCTTGCGATCGCGATCACTGCAGTATCCGTCAGCAGCAGACGACGACCCGTGAGTCCATACGCTCCAGTATACTCACCATAGGAACCAGTCAGACTGTCGCCAGTGACACACACACGCACCGCTTGATCCGCCGCATCTCACGGAGCTCCCAGTCGCGATACTCTTGGTCCGGATCAACGCCATCCGTGTCATCAGGCATCTCGACGTCTGTCGAGTCGCCACTCGTGCCTCCGCGCGCGCTCTCTTCCTGCTCACGACGGATCTCCTCTGCAACGAGCTTGCGCGTCTCGAGCTTCCGAGCTTCGAGTCGCGCTGCCTCGAGCTGCCGCTTGCGCTCTTCCTCTGCGGCTTCCGCTTCCTGTCGCTTGAGCGTCTCGCGTGCTTTCTTCGGGACAAACACAGGCTTGAGGAGCTGGCCGTCAGCGTCCGAGTCGTCCGTGTCGGTCTCCCACTCCGACTCGCTCGAGCCACCAGACGACTCGGTGCCTTGTGCTGCAGCGACAGCAGCAGACGCACTCGATTGCTTGAGGATCTGCGGCGCCACAGGCTGTTCATCGTACAGCACAAGCACAAGCAGTGTCATGTGAGCAGGAGAATCCCCTGAGCGTCTGCTTGACTGTACATCGGACACAACAGAGTCCACTATCCGCACAAGAACGCACCTTGCGCTCGGTCGCTGGAGCCGCTGCTGCTACCTCAGCGTCTGGACCGCGCTGCGCTTTCTCTGCAAGCTTGTTGCGCAAGAGACGTCTGCGTCGATCGAACGCTTCGTCGTCTTCGTCTGAACTCGAGTCTTTGAGCGCGTCTGCAGCGTTGCCGTCGCTTGATGAGCCGCTGTCGTCGTCTGACAGTGCGCCACGACGGCAACCGCTACTGCGGCGAGGCGGCGACGCGTCGGACGCTTTCGACTTGGCCGAGACAACCTGCGCCTCGAAGCGTCTGCGCGGCGCAGCAGCAGTTGCCGCGCTACTCGCGCTCTTGACCTCGATGCCGCGCTTCGCCTTTTGCGGCAGCGCACTGCGCACTTGGCTGTTTGCAGTCACGAACCCGCGGTCGTCTTCGTACCCGTTCGCAAAGTGCGGGACTTGTCCTGCGCGGTATCGCGTCACTTTCGTCGACGGATCGATCTTGGGCTTGAGCGGCTCAAACACATCCGTTGCTTCTCTGCATATGTGCACGCAGCCGCATGAGCGAGTGACACACACGCACGAAGCGCTCGCGTTAGTTGTCGGCGCAAGCACTGATGCGCAAGCAAGCGAGTGAGCAAAAGAGATAGAAGTAAGTGCGCTAAACGACGCACTTGGTCTTTGTGTGGCGCAGCGACACTGGGTCGCCTGGTGTGTCGTCCGGCAGGTGGAGCCCCAGGTCCTTCTTCGTGAACAGCGCCATTGTTCTGAGCTTGCTGGTGTCAGTGCAATCGTGTCTTTCGATGCCATAAGACAATCAGCGATAGTGAAGTAATTCAGTGCAAGTAGAGCCTCCCCTCATTTTTGTCACGCTCGCTAAAGCGCTGTCAAGCCAGACACGTCAATCATCGCACCATCATGGCGTTCCGCATGCCGCAGACGCCGATGTCGGCGCTCGGGCTCTCGCAGACGCTCCCGCGTGTCGCTGCACAGGCGCAGCGCGAACGGAACGAGGAGCGGCGGCGGCGCAAGCGCGTTGTGCTCGTCGTTGTCGCAGTCTGCAGCCTCGTGCTGCTGTACGAACTCGCGCAATGGACAATCGGCGGCGCGCTTGCAGCAGCGCAGCGCAGAGCGACGCAGCGCGCAGTCGACGACATGCGTCTGAAGCGGCAGCAAGGCATCTCGCAGCTCGAGGCAGAGCAGATGCAAGCCGCTCAGCGCGGCCGCGCGAGCAAGGGCTTCCGCGACAACAAGAAGATCGTGCTGCTGGTCACGAACTTTCGCGACTCGCACGCGTGCGGTCGGATGCTGACGGAAGCGCACACACTCGCGTACTTGCCTGCGCGCGTGCACTTCCGCGTGCTCGATGAAGTCGACCTCGGCGAGGATGACACGTGCGTGAAGGTGTTCTGCGATGCGCTGCCAGACGCGTGCTTGTCGCTCATGCGATCCAGGCAGCTGCGCTTTGCGACGCGGGACGCATCAGGGGCGCTGGGCGTGACGGTCGCGAAGCACCTCGTCGAGAGCATGGTGTCCCGCACAGAGTTTGGCGACGACTTCTACGTCTCGGTCGACCCGAGCGTGTCGTTCACGCAGGACTGGGACCTCGCCCTCCTCAAGCAGTGGCACAGCATCGGGAACGACATGGCGATCCTGAGCGTCGCCCCCAAGGCGTTGCAGCTCAAGGGCCGCGCGAGCAGCGTGACGACGATTCTGCTGCAGTGCTCTGCGCGCATCCACTCCAAGTCGCGCGACGCTGTCGTCGTGTTCAATGCGCCAGAGCCCAAGCCCAAGGTCCAGAGTGCGCTCTTTGCGCCAGTGCTCCAGGCGCAGTACTCGGAGCTTTTCCACTTTGGTCCAGTCGGAGCGCTGCTCGCGATCCGGTCAGACCCGCACACGCCGCACATCGCAGTCGGTCACGAGTACGCGCGCGCGACGCGGTTCTGGACCCACGGCTACGACTTCTACGCGCCAGTCGACGACATCGTGTTTGCGACGTACGCGTGGCGTCCGTTGGCTGTCGGGACTGAACACGGCGACGGCGGCAAAGTCCTCGGCAGCGACGCAGCACTGCAAGCACTCGTGGAGCGATCGAACCGGCGCATTCGTCGCTTGATGCAGCTCCCAGTGTCGTCGGCTGCGTCCGAACCGCTCGTGGACGAACACAAGTATGCGCTCGGGTCGCGCCGCGCGATGGCGCAGTGGCAGAGCTTCTCGCACATTGACCCTCGAGCACCGTACAACGAGTCAACGACGAACCAGTTCGTCGCGTGTGACGCACGGCTGCAGTTTGTGAGGTACGACTTTTGAACACCTAGTGTCGTTGCTACTGCGTCTGTAGTGTTGTCGAGTGAAGAGAGAGAGAGCAAGCGCATAGAGGAGCGTCCATTGCTGGAGTTGAACACGACCATCGCTTGGACACTGCGCGCGCTGAGTGACGTGAGATCAACTACCATTGAGACCGAGATGCGAGACGTCTCTTGATGTCGTTGCCGCACATTGCCTGGTGCTCTGCGACGCAGAAAGACTTGACCCTGTCAGCACTCGCTCGAGACGAGCTCGCCGTGCCAACTCCAAACCACGTGGACATTGCGCTTCACGACTCAGCGTTCCGCCGTGAAAGTGGTCACTCCATCCAGCTCCAGACGATTGAGTCTTTGCGTTCTAGGACAAAGCCACGACGCTCGGCAAGCTCGATGCGCTCGTCTTGAGACTCACAGAGCTGCGAGTCGCAGAGGCATAGAGCAACCGTAGTTGGATCAATGGATCAAGGGATGAAGAGCAGATAGCAGCATCATCAGATACACGAATGGCATCGATTGTGATCGATGGTATGCACTTGATGCTACATCGATGCGTTCATGAGTGGTGCTCATGGCTCATGTGGATTCGCACGAGGTCGCGTCGATGCTCTCTTCGCTGCCTTGTCGATTCACGAGCAGCAGCGCTGGCGTTGTTTGCATCGTGTGCTGGTGCGAGAAGACGCTGTGTTGTGTCTTGCGTGGCTCATCGATTGACACGACTGGTTCGATCGCCGTGTGCTTGGAGGTTGTCGACATGTAGCTCGTCGTCGTCGTTGTTGTCGTCATTGTCAGTGGCTGCTCGACATGGACGTACGGACAGGTGTCGCCTCTGCTGCACATTGGGCCGGAGCTGGCGCGGCGACAGATGATCGGCATGTACATCTCGTTGCGAATTGCGTTGTGTGTGCGTGTGTTTGCATTCGCGATCGCATTCGTACAAGCAATGCGTACAAGCAGCAGGCAAGGCACACATACCACAAGCAACAGCAGAGCAGTCGACTCGATAGCACTCGTGAGTGCGAGACTTGCAGTACGCGCATTGCGCTTGCAGCGGTACTCTACAGGCAATGATGCCCTTGGCTGATCCCAGTAGCGAGCAGTGTCACGACGACCCGATGCTCGCGCGTGTTTCGTGCTGGTGCAATCCTCGGCAAGCAAGTCAACTGCGACAACATGGTCATTGCAAGTCAGGCAAAGCAAGTCAAGCAAACCAAGGCAAGACACGACTGCCTACCAACACGCAACAAGTTGCCAAGCGAGTTGATAGGCAGGACGCAACCACATCTGACGCTTTCGAGTTATGTCGTTTGCTCATATGCCTCGAGCGCACCACGACCACGAGCAAGAGCAAGAGCAAGAGCAGCTCAGCTCAGCGCAAGCTCTCCAAAGCTCAGAAGCTATGACACTCAGACCAACAGACAGACAGACAAACACATGATCTCGCACAATGGCTCGTGTTCGTTTGGGTCTATCGATGTAGTGAGTGAGTGATGCAGCAACAACAATGGCGATGCTGCTGCTGCTGCTGCTGCTGATAACGTGTGGTGTAGATCGCATCACTCTGGTTGGTCGCGACTCGCAACTCGCGACTCGCAACTCGCGACTCGCAGCTCTAGATCGGCGTGTACCCCTCGCGACGCAGCTTGTGCAAGCGCCGTGCTGCTTGGTAGACCGCAAACACGAGGCACGCGCCGAACGCGACGCCGAGCGCAACGAGCACCCCACTCCACACGCGCGACCACGCACTCTCACTCGCACCATCAGCCGTTGCTCCCGTCGTTGCGCGCGTGGTCGTCTCTGCTGGTACGGCTGCGCCACTTGCCACTGCGGTCTGCTCGAGGTGCTGACTCGCAGGCGCAGCGCTGTAGCCGCAGATATCTTGCCACGTGCCGGTCGCAGCGATGTGGTTCTTGACGATCGCGTTGAACTCGTCGAGCGGACACGCGAGCGCCGAGCACTTGCTGAGCTTCACCTGCTCGCGCGCAGTCTTGGGCGACCAGAGGAACGTCTGCACCGTGTACCGCTCGGCGCCTGTCGCGGCGTCGGCGTCAGCGTGCGCGTGGAGCTCGAACGCGAGCGTCGTCGCAGGGTGGAGCGCCGTCATGTTGAGCGCCTCCGGGAGACCCTCGAAGTGGAAGTCCCAGCCGACCATCTTCCCGAGACCGTGCAGCAGCTCGCGGTGGCCGTGGTACGAAAAGTACCGGTACTCACTCGACGCCGGCGAGCTCGGGTTCGCAGCGCCGTTCAGGTTCGCGAGCAACAGGTCGGCAAAGCCGCCGACCCAGTACGTGATCTCGCGGTCGGTCGAGTAGTATCGCTCCATCAAGTGCGTGAACGCCAGGCGCTCAAGCGCAGTGCTCACTTCGGGCGTCAGACCTGCCGCGCGCGGCAGTCCTTCGTCGCGGTCAAAGATGAACATGTCGGCGATGTCCTTCACGCCAAGCACGGTGTCCTCGCCACCCGGCATGCTCGCGATGCGCTCGAACGGCACGCCGCAGACCTTGCCCATCGCGTCGAGCGCTGCGCGGTTCGCCTGCATCAGCTCCTGCGCGCGCGTCGCGCCGTATGTGCTCAGGTCGGCCTTCAGCACGTCCTTGCACGGTCCCTTTGGTGCAGCAAAGTCGTGCTCGTTCGGCAAGAGTTGCATCGTCACCGGCACGGGCTGGCGAGGGAAGCCCGGCGGACCCGTGCCGTCCGGGTACAAGCCGTACCCGAGCGCCGTCGCGCTCTGCGAGCACCGCGTCGCGGCGTCCGCGCGAAAGTACGTCTCAAAGTGCGAGTGGTTCACGCCGTTGAACGACGGCGACAGGAACCGCTTCTCCTCGACGTACACCTTGCGGATGTACTCGCCTGCCGCGAGCATCTGCCGCATCCCGACCTCGGTCAGCTGCTCCAGCGGCACGTTGTACGCGTCCACGCGCGCGGCGTCCGGGCAAATGCGCTCCACGACGCCGTTCGGTGCGCGGCTGCCATGGCGCGACAGCGTCACCAGTCGGCGCAACTCACTGTGCGTGCATGCGCATACAGCAAGCAATGTTAGCACACTTGCGCAAATGAAAACACACTCACGCGCTCGTATATGCATGCACCTATTGGTCGACGACGACGACGACGACGCCTCGGCCGCTGAGCTGCCAGCTGCGAGGCTCAGCACCAGCAGTGCAACAAAGCTCGCGCGCTGCCACATTCTTGTATTTTGTACTGATAGGGTAGGTCGATGAAGGCGAGCGAGCGACGAGTGCTAGTAGACGAGTGCCAGACGAGCGATGAGCTGCTGCTGCTGCTGGACGAGAAGACGAGAAGGCGAGAGGAAGAGCGAGCGAGCGAGCGCCGGCGCTTCGGCTTCACCTTCACGTTTTGGACGGCTGATCGATCGATTTGATCTTCTTGAACTGAGTGAGCGAGCGAAATGGTGGGCGTCTCGACAGCGTCGCCTCGTCACTTTCGACACGTTAGGCACTCATTGTGCCTTGAGCTGCCACCAGCAAGCTCAATTGGCAGTCAAACTGTTAAGGACAAAGATCATGCATGGATCTCATACGACGACACTTGACTTGTAAGTCTTCTTTTTCGACAGATCCATGCGTTTGACAATAAAACGCACACACATCCAAAGTGCTTCAAATACACTTCCATTATGCTTGTGGACCAGATCGACACCAGAGATATATTCACACCTCAACTGCTCACACAGCATTATTTTGCACCAGCAATCAATGATCCTGTGCTAGATCACCACAAATATCGACATCACGACAGTACTTGTAAGAGATACGCCACATATCAAATACGAGATATCGACACAACTTGCAAGAAAGACGAACGCGAAAGAGTCATGAACACATACTGTCCAAGGTTATCGATACACTAGCTACAGCCACACGACAACCTCAAGTTGTCTCAAGTGTCATCACATCAATATCATTGAATACAAATGCTTAGAATCATCTGTTTAAGTGCTTGAGGCTTTCAGTGGCTTCGTGAGCTATAGCATTTTAGTTTGTCAACATGCCATTTGTCCGGTGTCCTCATGTAGAAGAGCTCTTTGATGTCGCGTTCGACGTGTGCGTTCACATTGTCATTGTGTGTCGGCGCAAGACAGCGGTTATGGTCAATAATACCTATATATCGTCTACTTTGGTTGTTGTGCCCGTCAGGTCATTTATATATGTGGTACATTGAAGCAAAATTGACGGAGCTATTGCTGGATATGTCTTGATGTTTGTTTTACTGTCCATGACCTACAGTTTGCTTGTATACAAGCTTGTGTAAAGCGTCTAATCGTGTTGTGTGTTTGACTTCTTGTCAGAAGTGTGTGGATATATTTGCGTGTGTACGTTACTTCATATGCATCGCTATCCATCACACTTTGACAAAACATATGACCAGTCTGTTCAATTTGTGGTGTTCTCTTGACAAGCAAGCCAAGTCACAATACCGGCATGTATGATGCCTAAGCTGGCGATTAAGTATATCGTGGATGCGCTACTCCTCGAATACTTCATTCACTCAATGAATCGTCGTAGTTTCTACGTGTAAGGAAATCAGCTAGAATGAGTCTCCGATAGAAAATATACATTTTCTTAAGCAAGAAGAGAGCAACGCCCGACTTGCTTAACTAGTACAACATGAGCTGTTCCTGCTCAGTACGCACGCCGCAAGGCCATGCAAAACACCCAACCACACACGAGACGGTCCAGGTTTTGCGTGTCAATAGCTCGCTTCGAGGCGCGAGCGTAGCGGCTCGTGTGACCAAAGCGCACCAGAACAGCAAAAACAGCAAGTGTATGATTGGACGTTTAAGTGA
Organism: Pythium guiyangense; assembly: GCA_003730235.1. Lineage (NCBI taxonomy): Eukaryota > Oomycota > Peronosporomycetes > Pythiales > Pythiaceae > Pythium > Pythium guiyangense. Next base: position 123,833 of record QXDM01000101.1, read on the forward strand.
AAATGATAAAAAAATATTGATTGGTGAATGAGCTTCAAAAATGCAATATCCAAGTGTTCAAGAACCTAGATGTAGCGACAAGTTAGTTGTAAGAAGAATGGATGAATTGTACGATTATGTCGGCGAGTTTATCGAAATAAACCTGAGACGCCAATCAACCCTGTATGTATGAGGTTCTGTATTCGCCCGCGACACAACGTTGAACACAACTTTCATTCATTCGCGAGACCCGGTCTTCGACTTGAGACAGTTTATGATCGATCTTCTCGTTGCTTCCGACTGGTGCAAAGTTTGGACTGTGATTTGAACAGCCGTTGGCATATCCAGTCAAACTTCGGGTATGCGCTAACACCCGCTCCATGACAGGTTGGTTGCGCTTATTGTATTGGTTTGTCGCTGCGATCCGCGCTGTGTACACACCGTTCATCTTGGCTATACAAAAGACGCCAGGGTCACAAACTTGCAGTTCCCATACAGTGATTGCATGCACTTTCTCGTCGTTTCGTTTCATAAAATATTCTATGTGTGGTATTGATGTGATGACACTTGAGACAACTTGAGGTTGTCGTGTGGCTGTAGCTAGTGTATCGATAACCTTGGACAGTATGTGTTCATGACTCTTTCGCGTTCGTCTTTCTTGCAAGTTGTGTCGATATCTCGTATTTGATATGTGGCGTATCTCTTACAAGTACTGTCGTGATGTCGATATTTGTGGTGATCTAGCACAGGATCATTGATTGCTGGTGCAAAATAATGCTGTGTGAGCAGTTGAGGTGTGAATATATCTCTGGTGTCGATCTGGTCCACAAGCATAATGGAAGTGTATTTGAAGCACTTTGGATGTGTGTGCGTTTTATTGTCAAACGCATGGATCTGTCGAAAAAGAAGACTTACAAGTCAAGTGTCGTCGTATGAGATCCATGCATGATCTTTGTCCTTAACAGTTTGACTGCCAATTGAGCTTGCTGGTGGCAGCTCAAGGCACAATGAGTGCCTAACGTGTCGAAAGTGACGAGGCGACGCTGTCGAGACGCCCACCATTTCGCTCGCTCACTCAGTTCAAGAAGATCAAATCGATCGATCAGCCGTCCAAAACGTGAAGGTGAAGCCGAAGCGCCGGCGCTCGCTCGCTCGCTCTTCCTCTCGCCTTCTCGTCTTCTCGTCCAGCAGCAGCAGCAGCTCATCGCTCGTCTGGCACTCGTCTACTAGCACTCGTCGCTCGCTCGCCTTCATCGACCTACCCTATCAGTACAAAATACAAGAATGTGGCAGCGCGCGAGCTTTGTTGCACTGCTGGTGCTGAGCCTCGCAGCTGGCAGCTCAGCGGCCGAGGCGTCGTCGTCGTCGTCGTCGACCAATAGGTGCATGCATATACGAGCGCGTGAGTGTGTTTTCATTTGCGCAAGTGTGCTAACATTGCTTGCTGTATGCGCATGCACGCACAGTGAGTTGCGCCGACTGGTGACGCTGTCGCGCCATGGCAGCCGCGCACCGAACGGCGTCGTGGAGCGCATTTGCCCGGACGCCGCGCGCGTGGACGCGTACAACGTGCCGCTGGAGCAGCTGACCGAGGTCGGGATGCGGCAGATGCTCGCGGCAGGCGAGTACATCCGCAAGGTGTACGTCGAGGAGAAGCGGTTCCTGTCGCCGTCGTTCAACGGCGTGAACCACTCGCACTTTGAGACGTACTTTCGCGCGGACGCCGCGACGCGGTGCTCGCAGAGCGCGACGGCGCTCGGGTACGGCTTGTACCCGGACGGCACGGGTCCGCCGGGCTTCCCTCGCCAGCCCGTGCCGGTGACGATGCAACTCTTGCCGAACGAGCACGACTTTGCTGCACCAAAGGGACCGTGCAAGGACGTGCTGAAGGCCGACCTGAGCACATACGGCGCGACGCGCGCGCAGGAGCTGATGCAGGCGAACCGCGCAGCGCTCGACGCGATGGGCAAGGTCTGCGGCGTGCCGTTCGAGCGCATCGCGAGCATGCCGGGTGGCGAGGACACCGTGCTTGGCGTGAAGGACATCGCCGACATGTTCATCTTTGACCGCGACGAAGGACTGCCGCGCGCGGCAGGTCTGACGCCCGAAGTGAGCACTGCGCTTGAGCGCCTGGCGTTCACGCACTTGATGGAGCGATACTACTCGACCGACCGCGAGATCACGTACTGGGTCGGCGGCTTTGCCGACCTGTTGCTCGCGAACCTGAACGGCGCTGCGAACCCGAGCTCGCCGGCGTCGAGTGAGTACCGGTACTTTTCGTACCACGGCCACCGCGAGCTGCTGCACGGTCTCGGGAAGATGGTCGGCTGGGACTTCCACTTCGAGGGTCTCCCGGAGGCGCTCAACATGACGGCGCTCCACCCTGCGACGACGCTCGCGTTCGAGCTCCACGCGCACGCTGACGCCGACGCCGCGACAGGCGCCGAGCGGTACACGGTGCAGACGTTCCTCTGGTCGCCCAAGACTGCGCGCGAGCAGGTGAAGCTCAGCAAGTGCTCGGCGCTCGCGTGTCCGCTCGACGAGTTCAACGCGATCGTCAAGAACCACATCGCTGCGACCGGCACGTGGCAAGATATCTGCGGCTACAGCGCTGCGCCTGCGAGTCAGCACCTCGAGCAGACCGCAGTGGCAAGTGGCGCAGCCGTACCAGCAGAGACGACCACGCGCGCAACGACGGGAGCAACGGCTGATGGTGCGAGTGAGAGTGCGTGGTCGCGCGTGTGGAGTGGGGTGCTCGTTGCGCTCGGCGTCGCGTTCGGCGCGTGCCTCGTGTTTGCGGTCTACCAAGCAGCACGGCGCTTGCACAAGCTGCGTCGCGAGGGGTACACGCCGATCTAGAGCTGCGAGTCGCGAGTTGCGAGTCGCGAGTTGCGAGTCGCGACCAACCAGAGTGATGCGATCTACACCACACGTTATCAGCAGCAGCAGCAGCAGCAGCATCGCCATTGTTGCTGCTGCATCACTCACTCACTACATCGATAGACCCAAACGAACACGAGCCATTGTGCGAGATCATGTGTTTGTCTGTCTGTCTGTTGGTCTGAGTGTCATAGCTTCTGAGCTTTGGAGAGCTTGCGCTGAGCTGAGCTGCTCTTGCTCTTGCTCTTGCTCGTGGTCGTGGTGCGCTCGAGGCATATGAGCAAACGACATAACTCGAAAGCGTCAGATGTGGTTGCGTCCTGCCTATCAACTCGCTTGGCAACTTGTTGCGTGTTGGTAGGCAGTCGTGTCTTGCCTTGGTTTGCTTGACTTGCTTTGCCTGACTTGCAATGACCATGTTGTCGCAGTTGACTTGCTTGCCGAGGATTGCACCAGCACGAAACACGCGCGAGCATCGGGTCGTCGTGACACTGCTCGCTACTGGGATCAGCCAAGGGCATCATTGCCTGTAGAGTACCGCTGCAAGCGCAATGCGCGTACTGCAAGTCTCGCACTCACGAGTGCTATCGAGTCGACTGCTCTGCTGTTGCTTGTGGTATGTGTGCCTTGCCTGCTGCTTGTACGCATTGCTTGTACGAATGCGATCGCGAATGCAAACACACGCACACACAACGCAATTCGCAACGAGATGTACATGCCGATCATCTGTCGCCGCGCCAGCTCCGGCCCAATGTGCAGCAGAGGCGACACCTGTCCGTACGTCCATGTCGAGCAGCCACTGACAATGACGACAACAACGACGACGATGAGCTACATGTCGACAACCTCCAAGCACACGGCGATCGAACCAGTCGTGTCAATCGATGAGCCACGCAAGACACAACACAGCGTCTTCTCGCACCAGCACACGATGCAAACAACGCCAGCGCTGCTGCTCGTGAATCGACACAGCAGCAAAGAGAGCATCGACGCGACCTCGTGCGAATCCACATGAGCCGTGAGCACCACTCATGAACGCATCGATGTAGCATCAAGTGCATACCATCGATCACAATCGATGCCATTCGTGTATCTGATGATGCTGCTATCTGCTCTTCATCCCTTGATCCATTGATCCAACTACGGTTGCTCTATGCCTCTGCGACTCGCAGCTCGGTGAGTCTCGCGACGAGCGCATCGAGGTTGCCGAGCGCCTTGGCTTTGCCCTGGAACACGCCGTTCTTGCCGCCGCCGCCCTTGCCGTCGACGAGCTGTGCTGCTTCGCGGCCGTGCTGCAGCACAAATGGTGCAGGACCTGCGAGCACGAACGTGCCTTCGCTGCGCGCATCGCCAGCCGCGAGCACGAACACAGTATGGTCCTTGGCGTCACCAAGATGCGCCAAGATCGCCTGCAAGAAGACCAGGTCGCCGTCCGCGCGGTGGTAGCGCACCACCGGCACAGACGCGCCGTCGCTCGAGCGACTCTGTGCGAACAGCTGCGCTGCGATGCTCGTTGCGAGCTCCTGCTGCAAACTCTTGATCTCCTTGAGACTCGCCTTCTGCGCCTGAAGCAGCTTCTCCGTGCGTGCCGCGTGCTCGTCTGGACCACAGCTCAGCACTTTCACGAGCGCCTGCTCGCGCCGGAACATGCGCGCGAACTCGCGGTTCACGCGCTCGCCCGCGACGAACCACACACGTGTCGCGCCGCGCGCAGCCTCGACGTTCAGGATGCGCAGCGAGCGCAGCAGCGAGAGGTTCGGCACGTGCGTGCCGCAGCACGGGTTCGCGTCGAGTCCGTCGATGCACACGACGCGCATGGCGGCCGGCGCGGCGTCGGCGCTGAACTTGGCGGCGATCGCAGCCCACTCGGCGGTGCCAGGCGTCGCGAACGTCGGTGTCATCGCGAGTCCCGCGAGGATCGCTGCGTTCACCTCGGCTTCGATCTGCAGCAGCACGTCAGCCGGCACGAGCTTGAGCTTGTGCTCGCGATGCGCCGCCGCAGCGGCCGAGTCAGCGAACGGCACGAGCTCGACGTTGTTGCGCTCGTCGCCCATGGACCACGTTGTCGTGTCGTAGCCGTGCTTCTCGGCGATCGCGCTCAGCAAGTGCTGCGCAGAGTGCTGCTGCATGTGGTCGAAGCGCCGGTCCCAGTCGAGCGTCACGACCACGTCCTGCTCGGGCTCGAACCGCGGCAGCTGCGCTGTTGTTGCGTCTGCATCTGCTGCTGATAGTGACGGCACTGGCACGCGGTGCAGACACCGACCGTCGCGGACGTACACCTTGTCGACGACTGTGCTGTCGATGCGCCCAGTGTCCCACGGCTGGCCGCCGCCTTCAGGGAAGAGCACGGTGTCGTAGAGCTCGATCTCCAAGTACCGCGCCGCAGGCGTCTTCTTCGTCGCAGGCACGACGACCTCGTCGCACGCGAGCACGCGTGTTGCGAGCGACTGCAGCGTCGAGTCTTTCTGGCACTGCAGTGCACCTGGCGGCGCACGCTCGAGCTTCGTCGACGACATCTTGATCTCAATCGCTCAAGTTAAATCGTGTTGTGTGATTGCAATTTTGGCGGTTCAATTGTTGACAATTATGGGCACAATTACGACACTCATCGAAATGGTGTGATTGGAAGATATTATATACATTTCGACAAATGCATATACGTGTGTACTTTGACAACTCATCCATAACAGTTATCAACACAAGTTCGATAGCACATCCGAAGCTTGGATCGACATATCAGTGACACAAATTTCGACACATCAACTACCAATATTGATTTTACTTAGGAAAATCACTCTTCTTTCTTACGCTATTATGTATGTCAAACTATTGAACAATCAGTTCCACCATAAAACAAGAAATTCGATTAAATACGCTGGCGGATATTAAGTTTGGGTGCTTGGGCATTGGTGACTTGGTTACGTGTGGGAGCTTCTACTCGTTCGTGATCTGTGACTATAATACAAGCGTAAGTGTTAGTAAGACGTCCGATAGATCACGAGCGACAGTCTTTAAGCCTATACTTACCGTTTGAGATCGAATGTACGCAGTTCGCTTGACTACCCATTTGCCAATTGAGCCGTTTGTTTATCACGGAGCTTTGAAAGAGAATGCGCGCAACTTGCTTCTCCCGCAGGTCCAACGTGTCTGCAGATGCGCTCATCGCTGTCAAAGACACATTGGTCGATGCATCACGCGCTATCTGTTATACTGTAGCTTTCGCCCTTTCTGCTGCAGACTCGTCGACAAATGCTTTCGCCATTGACGCCAGCGAACGCATTGTGCTTATCCCGCTGACAGGTCTAACTTGTTTGTAGATGCGCTCATCGCAGTCCAAGACGGGCTGGTTGATGCGTCACGCCGTTTCTGTGATGCTGCCAGTATCGCATTTGCTGCTAAAGGTGTGTCGACAGATGCTTCGTCACCAACGCCTGCGAACACGTCGCGGAAAAGGAATGATCACCGAACCTTCGATTTCTCTCGGGTTGCTGATTGAGGCTCTCGCCTATGAGGGATAGATATTTCGACTCCCAAAATGTGACCTTCTCCACAAGCGCATCGTAGAACCGATGTGGGTAGCTGTGTCCGCGCAGGAGCTCCAGCCTGTTTGCTATCATTGAATATAGTACAATCTTGAGTGTTAGTGAAAATTCGAGTAATCAAGCACGAAAGGCTCCTAGCCCAGACTTACCGTTTGGGATCGGATGTACGCAGCTCGCGTGTCTAATCACCAGTTACGCTGCTATTGCGTCATCCTGAATCCTGATCACCACAAAGCGTCCTCGTTTGGACGCCTCAATGTCGCCGATGGTGACCTTTGACGTGCGGACAAACGTGCCCTCTGCGTCTCGGTACTTCTGGAGATCGTCTCCGCTGCGGATACTCTCGCGCCACTCTGACCCACTTCACACAGCGTCTTTACACACAATGCCCTCGCTTACAACGCGCACACACTGACCTTCATCTCGAGGGTGGTATTGACGAGAGCGTAGACCTAGGCAACGCACACGGCAATCTCGATCAGCCACAACGCACAAATACAACCAATCCACGAGAAGATGCGAACCGTGTGTGAACCATGGTTGTTGATTCTAACGTTCAAGAGTGACTTCTACTGCGAGCAAACGACTACACCCTCTTCTATGGGCTTCACAGCTTTGCGCTACGTTACCGACTCTCTCATGAGCGAATGTGATCCACTTGGCGAGCGTGAGTCGTTTGTCTGTTAGACGCGACCCTTGAGGCGAGCAGAAGTGGTCTTGCTTGCATGAGTTGTCTGACAGGCATATATCTTGCTGCAAGCTGGATCGCAATACCAACGACTTTTGGGCATTGCAACTCAACAATGAATATGTTATATGACCGTACCGGACACAAAAGAGTGAGACTCAATCGATCTTTATCACTGCAGTGACATCGAATCATAACGTTGAGGATCAAGAGTTCGTATTTAGTAATCTGCGACTCGCTTGTGGCGCCATTTATAGTCTATGCCCCTGAGCACGCTTGTAGGTTTGCCGTTTATAGTCGATCATGATCCTGGTGAGGTGTGGTGTTGGTTGAGCATTTAACAAGACACTGGACATCACAAACAACTCGAGTAGCTTCAGGCGAAAGTCAAGGCAGCCAGAATTCAACCATTTATTTATTCTATAACTTTAGTCCTGATTTTTTACTCTCTATCAACGCCCATTTGCACAACCCGACCGAACCATATTGTTGTGATGCAAAAGGTGTACTTTGTGGCCTGAAATTTACCGAATCAAGCCCGTAAGAACCCCATTAAATCGAAAGTGAAATTCTCAACTTCACTCACAACCTTGACCGCAAACGTTCATTTATTTGCTTAGTTTAAGATACGTGCAGTATTCTGCGCCAAAATTTGCAAACCAGAGTTTGTCGATGTATTATTGAAAAGTTAACCTCATTCGACATTTATACAAAGGACTCGAGAGCAAGGGACAGCAGCGACACTTGGCGTGACGCCAAGCTCGAGTGGCTGAAGCGGATCAACGACTGCCGCGCAGTAGCCGACAGCAATGCTGCAACAAAAAGCGATGATTGTCGCTCGTGCTGTGGGCGTGCTGCCGAATTTTGTTGCGTCATGGTGCTATCGGCGCGGGTCTTTCGCCGCCATCAACTTACCTTTCGAGCAAAGACACTCCAAGGCCATATCTCCCCGGCAGACGCCACCGACCGCACCACCATGTTTACTGCAGAGCTCCGCCAGCGCATTTTTGAGCTTGGCGTCGACCGCGTCTACAACACGGATAAGACTCCTGTGTTCTTTGAGCACATCCCGTACAAAAAGATCGCAAGAAAGGGGCTGCGTACGGTCTGGATACGCTTGGCAGGGCGAAGCAAAGAGCGGCCCACCTACATGCTGCTTGTGGAATTGCTTAGTGCCAAGTACCAAATCTATAATACCGTAATACCCTTTCTTCCTAGGTTTGAACCATATTGTCGACGACTCTCTGGATGGCGCGCTTTGACAGTGTTTTCGTATGCTCACCTTGTATGTTCATTTGCTTTCTTACATAGCAGCTCTCTCATATCTATAGCTCACTGCCAAAACATGTTATTGAGAGCATACATGCAAAACAAAAAGGTTTTCGCTGCTGACGCAGTCGAACGGCTCTGCGGGCGTCTCGCTCGAGCACTCGGGCACCCGACATCCTCTAGCCAAGTAGATTAGTTAATTGCAAAAATAGGAAGCTAAGGTTGGATATTTACATATGTAGCCCTGTCCGAGTTACTCAATAGCAGAGGTCGCGTTTTGGCTCGGTTTTTGCTATGTAAACTTTGTGAGCCATTCGCTGTTTGAAGCTGTCGACTTCAAAAGTCGACAGTTTGTTCGAGCCATTTCTATTTGAAACTCGATAGGTCTTATACATATTGCGACGTGTCACTAATGCGAGGGAACCTCTTTATCTTGATATCTGGATCCGCAATGCGATTCAAGCCGCATAGTGTATTCAAGTTCAACAGCACTTGATTCATTTTTCCTTTCGGTGTGTGCAAACATAAATTCAAACTCACGGTAGTGGTTTTTACTTGACGTGACAATGCTGCGCACTTATAAGAGCTAATTACTGTACGCTGTTTTCTGCTTGGTGTCGTTATGTTTTTGTATAATATACTAACCACAAGATTAACCGAAAGTGAGCCGACAAAACGTCTACTTCACACCACTTCGCCTCTTCCCCTTCAGCAGCAGCAGCACACCAGCCACAACAACGAGCAGTTGAGCCACACACGCACGCCATGAGCTCGTCCGCGACCGACCCGCAGCAGCAAGAGCAACTCGAGAAGCAAGCGGCGTTCCAGCAGGAGCATGCCGCGTCGCCGTTCTTCCAGAAGCACCCAAAGGGCTTTGGCGACATGGTGCTGCTCGAAGAAGTGACGATCACGCGCACGTACTTGCTGCCTGTGCCGAACTTGGCCGAGTGGCTCCCGCAGCTCCATCGCCAGGCGAGCAACCAGCGCAAGATCGACACGCAGGACCCGACTGGTGAGTGTCCGCGCAAGAGCACGTACAACAAGATCATGGGCTCGACCGACGTGATCCTCGGCGACATCCGCCGCAACGACCACCAAGAGGCCGTTTCGCGCGCGTACGTCCGCGCCGGTCCGCGCGCGTCGCTGTACTTTGACCCGCTTAAGGTGAAAGCCGCGGTGGTGACGTGCGGCGGGCTCTGTCCGGGTCTGAACAACGTCGTGCGCGACATCACGCTCAGTCTGTGGAACTTATACGGCGTGCGCGAGATCTACGGCATTCGCATGGGCTTCGAGGGCTTCTACAACTGGACATCCATGGACCAGAAGCAGGCACCGATCATGCTCACGCCCAAGTCGGTCGAGAACATCCACCACTCGGGCGGCACGATCCTCGGCGCGAACCGCGGCGGCTTTGACCTCGAAAAGATCATCGAGTTCCTCACGACGCGCGGCGTCTCGCAGCTCTTTGTCATTGGCGGCGACGGCACGCACCGCGCAGCGAACAAGATCTCGGACGAGTGCAAGAAGCGCAAGCTCCCGATCGCAGTCGCAGGCATCCCAAAGACCATTGACAACGACGTCGACTTGCTCGACCGGAGCTTTGGCTTTAACACTGCAGTCGAAGAGGCGCAGCGCGCGATCCGGTCGGCCAACACCGAGTCCAAGTGCGTGCCGAACGGCATTGGTATTGTCAAGCTCATGGGTCGCAGCGCCGGCTTCATCGCTGCACACGCGACGCTCTCGAGCGGCGACGTCGACCTGTGCTTGATCCCAGAGGTGCCCATTGAGCTGCACGGCGCGCGCAGCTGCTTGGACCACCTCGAGCGCGTGATCGAAGAGAAGGGCCACGGCGTCGTCGTTGTCGCGGAAGGCGCTGGTGAAGAGCTCTTGGGCACGTCGGTGATCACGGACGCCGGTGGGAACAAGAAGCTCCCGCCGATCGGCGAGTTCATGAAGCAGCAGGTGCAGGCGCACTTTGCGGCAAAGGGCAAGGAGTGCACGGTCAAGTACATTGACCCGTCGTACATGATCCGGAGCGTGCCTGCGAACGCCGCCGACAGTCTCTACTGCATGATGCTGGCGCAGAACGCAGTGCACGGCGCAATGGCCGGCTACACGGGCTTCACGGTCGGCTTGAGCGCAAACCGCGTCGTGTACTTCCCGATCACCGCAATCACGCAGAACTCGCCGCGGTCGATGGATCCGTTCGGCCGGACGTGGGAGCGCGTGCTGTGCTTGACGCGCCAGCCGAACACGGTGCCAGACGAGTCGAAGAAGGCGAAAGGCGCCGTGAGCTCGGACTGAGCACCGAGCGAGCGCATGAGTGCGTCACAAGAGCGACATCGTACGAGCAGCAGCAGCAGCGACAGTTGTAGTCGTCACTCTCACATTCACACTCAGAGAGACCAATGACCACCATCCCATTTGATTTGCTTGCGTGTCATTATTGGAGCTCCTGCTGCGGCCATGCGCTTGCTCCAGTGCGCTCGAGAGCTCGCACCAACGCTACGAGCGACGCTCAGACGGCCTCGACGCGGACTCTATGAGCCGTTGCTGCACCTCCCGTGCGTGGCTTCGCGGCTCAGCAGTAGTGCTGCAGCACCACCTGGTGCACTGCAGTGCCAGAAAGACTCGACGCTGCAGTCGCTCGCAACGCGCGTGCTCGCGTGCGACGAGGTCGTCGTGCCTGCGACGAAGAAGACGCCTGCGGCGCGGTACTTGGAGATCGAGCTCTACGACACCGTGCTCTTCCCTGAAGGCGGCGGCCAGCCGTGGGACACTGGGCGCATCGACAGCACAGTCGTCGACAAGGTGTACGTCCGCGACGGTCGGTGTCTGCACCGCGTGCCAGTGCCGTCACTATCAGCAGCAGATGCAGACGCAACAACAGCGCAGCTGCCGCGGTTCGAGCCCGAGCAGGACGTGGTCGTGACGCTCGACTGGGACCGGCGCTTCGACCACATGCAGCAGCACTCTGCGCAGCACTTGCTGAGCGCGATCGCCGAGAAGCACGGCTACGACACGACAACGTGGTCCATGGGCGACGAGCGCAACAACGTCGAGCTCGTGCCGTTCGCTGACTCGGCCGCTGCGGCGGCGCATCGCGAGCACAAGCTCAAGCTCGTGCCGGCTGACGTGCTGCTGCAGATCGAAGCCGAGGTGAACGCAGCGATCCTCGCGGGACTCGCGATGACACCGACGTTCGCGACGCCTGGCACCGCCGAGTGGGCTGCGATCGCCGCCAAGTTCAGCGCCGACGCCGCGCCGGCCGCCATGCGCGTCGTGTGCATCGACGGACTCGACGCGAACCCGTGCTGCGGCACGCACGTGCCGAACCTCTCGCTGCTGCGCTCGCTGCGCATCCTGAACGTCGAGGCTGCGCGCGGCGCGACACGTGTGTGGTTCGTCGCGGGCGAGCGCGTGAACCGCGAGTTCGCGCGCATGTTCCGGCGCGAGCAGGCGCTCGTGAAAGTGCTGAGCTGTGGTCCAGACGAGCACGCGGCACGCACGGAGAAGCTGCTTCAGGCGCAGAAGGCGAGTCTCAAGGAGATCAAGAGTTTGCAGCAGGAGCTCGCAACGAGCATCGCAGCGCAGCTGTTCGCACAGAGTCGCTCGAGCGACGGCGCGTCTGTGCCGGTGGTGCGCTACCACCGCGCGGACGGCGACCTGGTCTTCTTGCAGGCGATCTTGGCGCATCTTGGTGACGCCAAGGACCATACTGTGTTCGTGCTCGCGGCTGGCGATGCGCGCAGCGAAGGCACGTTCGTGCTCGCAGGTCCTGCACCATTTGTGCTGCAGCACGGCCGCGAAGCAGCACAGCTCGTCGACGGCAAGGGCGGCGGCGGCAAGAACGGCGTGTTCCAGGGCAAAGCCAAGGCGCTCGGCAACCTCGATGCGCTCGTCGCGAGACTCACCGAGCTGCGAGTCGCAGAGGCATAGAGTGACTACCCAAAAGAGCTACAGACCCCACCGAGTCGTGAAAGGAGCATGTTGATACGATAGACGACATTGCTTTTGCAGATGTCTAGCTCTGATCGTGCAAGAGCACAGTCTGTCGGTTGCGAACACGAATGCTCGCTGTCTAGTTCGCTGTGTCGTCGTCCTTCTTCGTGGCGTCTGATATGGTCTCGATAAGCTCTGCGTCGCCCTGGAACTGCTCCGAGAAGCCCGCGTAGCCGTCCGTGAGCACCTGGATGCTCGGCTTCTTGTCGGCGTCTGGGAGCAGCGCGTCGAGGCGCTCGAGGAAGCGCCGCGCGCAGAACGGACCGCGCACTTGGCTCAGCTGGCAGTGGAACACGATCGTCTCTTCGCCGCGGTACTTGTGCACGAGCGCGTCGACGTGGGCGTCGTCGTGGAAGCCCGGCTCCGGGTGGTTCACGGCCGACGCGATGTGTCCGGCGTTGTAGTCGTCGCCGCGCACGTCGATGATGAGTGGTCGCGCAGTCGCAGCTGTCGGTGCGCTCGCGCTCCGGAGCGTCTCGGCGAGCTGCGCTGGCACGATGCGCTCGAACGCGTCTGGCTTGGTGGTGGTGGTAGCGTCAGTCGGAGTCGCGTGCGTGGCCATTGTGTGTCTTGTGTCTTGTCTTGTGTGTGAAAGAGGTGGAGGAGGTCCGCTGGTGCTGGAGCGCGCGTGTTGGCAAGTGAGCACTTGTTTGAGCAGACAACTCGCACTCCCACGTGCGTTCACGCACTCACGCACTCACTCTCACGAGCACTCTCACTCTCACGAGCACTTGCTCGCTCGCTTGGTTTGACAAGCAACGAGTGAGTCATGAGCGAGTGAATGCTTCGTAGTGAACCCATGGGGCGAGAGATGGTGTAGTGAATGGGTCGGTCAAGGTAGTGCGAGTGCGAGCCGGCACGCGGTGCGCCAGTGAGCGCGCGCGAAGAGGCAGACGTGGCATTTCGAGTGCGTCTTCGCGCCGCGAGCGAGCGTGCAGCAGTCGAGTCATTGCTGTGTCGAGCAGCGCGCAAGGCGTTCGTCTATCGTCCGTCGGCTGCTTGTGTGTTGGCTTGCGCATGCCGCAGATGCGAGCACGAGGCGCTGAGCGCATCGAGAGCAGCGACGACGAGACTGCGAACGAGAACGCGCCATCTCGCGTCAATCGAGCCGCAACGGCAGCGCATGGAGCAACACATGGAGCAGACCAAGCGCGAGCAAGTGCGTGGAGCAGCAGCAGCAGCCATGCACGTCTGCTCAAGCACACACAGGTGCGTCTCTCTCTTTGCTTGTGGTGCACTGACACTCGTCGTCATAGACGCTGGCGATCGCTGCGGCTCGCGTTGAGCGAGTTCCTTTGTGCAAGTGGTCGCCTCACACGAGACGTCATGTGTGTCTGTGTGTGTTGCGATCGTAGATGAAGCTCGACAGTGGCAATGCGCGCTGTCTTGACAATCACAAGACACGAGATACCGTTGCTTGTGACGATGCCTTGGACTCGGACGTGCACGACAGCAGCGCCGCATTCAGCGCATCCGATGATGATCATGAGTTCAACACACTTGACGACGACAAGGACACGGACGAGCAGCAGGAGCAGCGACTGCAGCTCCAGGTCGCGCGCGAGTTGCGCTGTCTGCGCTCGCAGCTTGCAGCCGCAGACGCCGCGAACACGCAGCTGCGCAACGCAGTTGATACACTCACAGAGCGCCTCGAACAGACGACAGCAGAGCTCGCGCGGCGCGCGGCGCTCTTCAGCAGCAGCGCGGCGCAGATCGAGTGCCTCGAGGAGCAGGTCGCAGACGCGAAGAAGACGTTGCTGACGAAAGAGCTGCAGCTCCATGGACTCACGCAAGAGCGCCGGTCGATGCGCACTGAGCTCGCCGGCAGCGACAGCGAGCGACAGCTCTGGGAGACCGAGCTCCAGCGCACAAACGAGGAGCTGCGCGAGTGCACGCAGCGCTGCAGCGCGCTCCGCGACGCGAACGAGGCACTCGCGCGCGAGACGCAGACGTGGAAGCGCGAGACCAAGCGCGCACTGCGCACAGTCGACGCGCTCACGAAGCGTCTGGACGAGCAGCGCCGCCGCGACGCCGCGCTACTTCAGACTGCACAGGACACACAGAAAGCCGAGACCGAGCAATGGCACGCAGCAACAGCCGAGCTGCAGCAGCACGTATGCGCGCTCGAACGAGAGCTGGACGAGCTGCGCGCTTCTGCCAGCCGCGCGCAGGACAAAGCGCAACAGACTCATGTGCGGGACGCAACGCGCTGCTCGACGCTCTCGACACAGCTCCGAGAGGCGCAGACAAACGCGGAACAACTGCGTGGCGCGCTGCAGGAAGCGACCGAGACGCTCGAGCAGACCAGAGTCCGCGAGATGCTGCTGCAGCGCGAGACGCGACGGCTGCGCGAAGAGCTGCTGCTGTCCGAGGCGCAGCGCGAGAGCGAGCAGCGTCGCGCGCAGCAGGTCGTGCGCGGGAAAGACCAGGAGGTCGCGTTCATCTGGCGCAAGTTTGAGCGCGTCGTGGACTCGAATGCGCGTGTCGCGTGCGCAGACCGTGATCGAGCGTCGAGTGCGCGCAGACGTCGTCGTGACAGCGCTGGTCCAGGTGTCGACCAAAGTGGTCGAGGTTGTAGTGATAGAGGTGATAGCAGTCGAAGTAGCATCAGCAGTCGAAGTAGTAGCAGTAGTCGTCGTGATGATGCGGCTGGCGATGCAGATGATAGAGGTCGCGACGACGGTGGTGGTGGCAGTGGCGACACCACCAAGTGAGCCGACATCACAAGCTCGAGTGTGTCGACAGAGCAGACATGGCGCTGTTCGTTGCTACTCGTGAGTACGACCTGATCGTGGCTTGCAAGCTGTCTTGCGTGAGCATAGGTGTGTGTGTGTGTGAAAGTGCTCTCGGATGGCGGTGCAAGTCGCTACTCGTGAGTACGACTCGACCGTTCCTCTCACTGGTTGTTTTGTGTTAGTATAGTCTCATCTACTGACGAACACGAACACAGGCAAGCACAGTAAGCACAACAAGAGCAAGACTAGTCTGTGCGAGCTTGGACATCAGCAGTAAGACTTGTGAATACACTGTACCTGGAGGCGCGACTAGCGAGGGCCAACAAGACTAGCAAGCGAATACAACAAACACAAGTCGGAACGAAACGAGGAGAAGCACCGGTGGTGGCAGTGTGAGCTACTAGTAGTGGGGAGGAGGAGAGGACTAGAGCCAAGCTCTCGCAGTACTCGACGCATTGAGCGTCTTGGGTCTTGCTTGCGCGAACGCCATGGCCATGAACAAGGCTTGGTGACCGACGTTCGTTCACATGCCGAATTTGACCAAGTTGAAGTTGTTCGCGGCGCAAGGATATGCAAGGTGCCGCGGATTCATTCGTTGCTTCGTCGAGGTCGCTGAGCCTGAGGTCGTGTTCTCATGTTCTCACGTTCGCAGAGCGCTCGATACCCAATGCTCGATGCTAACAGCACAGAAAGCTCGCACGACCAGCAACCAGCAATCGGTCGTCGCGACTCGCAGTAGCAAGCAGCAGCTACACATCCGAGTTCCCTTGCATGGCTCGTCCTGCTGTTTGTTGGCTTGCTTGTCGTACTGAAACGAGCGGTGCTGCGTTATTCGAATGCGACGTCGCAATTGGCTGAAATATTGACAATAATCGATGTCTTGAATGCCATGATTCGCTGAAATACTGTCGAACGACCAGTGATTGGCCAAAACGCAACTTGAACGCTCTGAATAGTAGCCTAAAGCAATGCGCCTCCTTCCAAACAACCCCAGCTCATAATCGGTCAAAACCCGATCTGCGTCGAGGTCGCCAAGCGCCAAGAGATCGTTCCAGCTCTCTCTCTCTGCAACATCGTCGTCGCTGCTGTCCCTACTCGTCGTCGTCGCTGAGCTCCACACACACCACACACACGCACTGCTGCTCTCGCCACGCACTGCAAACGCCACCTCTCACACTCACACGCACCTCCATCTCTCGCAACTCGTGACGCAATAATGTTCAACCGCTCTGTCGTGCGCGCCGTCGCAGCGTCGACTGCACAGCAGCAGCAGCGCAGCCTCGCTGTGCTCACGCGCGAATCGATCAACCCGCGCGTGCTCGAAGCCGAGTACGCCGTGCGCGGGCCGCTCGTGCTGCGCTCGGTCGAGTACACAAAGCGTCTGCAAAAGGGCGACACGTCGCTGCCGTTCGACAAGGTCATTCCGTGCAACATTGGCAACCCACTCGTGCTCAAGCAGGAGCCGATCGAGTTCCACCGCCAGGTGCTTGCGCTCGTGAACGTCCCGGGCCTTGTCGACGCACCAGAGGCGAAGAAGCTCTTCCAGCCGGACGCGATCGCGCGCGCCAAGTTCTACATTGACAACATCCCTGGCGGCACTGGCGCGTACGGCCACAGCAAGGGCTCCGAGGTCGTGCGCATCGAAGTCGCTGACTTCCTCGAGCGCCGCGACGGCTACGCAGCCGACCCAGAGGACATTTTCCTCACGGACGGCGCGAGTCCAGCGGTCCAGAACACGCTCCTCGCGCTCATTCGCGACAGCAACGACGCGATCCTCGCGCCGATTCCGCAGTACCCGCTCTACTCGGCGGCGATTGCGCTCAACGGCGGCACGCTCACGGGCTATTACTTGGACGAGAGCAAGACGTGGGCGTCGACGGTCGAGGAGCTCACGCGCGCGACGAACGAAGCGCGCCAGCAGGGCAAGACTGTGCGCGCCGTCGCCGTGATCAACCCGGGCAACCCCACGGGCCAGTGCCTCACGACTGAGAACATCCAGGAGATCATCAAGTTTGCGCAGAAGGAGAACGTCGTGATCCTCGCAGACGAGGTGTACCAAGAGAACGTGTACGCGGCCGGCAAGTCGTTCGTGTCGTTCCGCAAGGTGCTCAAGGACATGGGCCCGAGCTACAACAACGTCGAGCTCATTTCGTTCCACTCGACGTCGAAGGGCTTCACGGGCGAGTGCGGACGCCGCGGCGGGTACATGGAGCTCGTCAACATCTCTGAGTGCGCGAAGGAGCAGTTCTACAAGCTCATGTCGGTGAACCTCTGCTCGAACATTGAGGGGCAGCTCATGGTCGGGATGATGACGAACCCACCAAAGGAAGGCGATGCGTCGTACCCGCGGTACGCGCAGCAGCGCGACGCGACGCTCAGCTCGCTCAAGCGCCGCGCCGTGAAGCTCGTGAAGGCGTTCAACGAGCTCGAAGGCGTGACGTGCAACGAGACTGAAGGCGCGATGTACACGTTCCCGCGCATCACGCTCTCGCCCAAGGCCGTCGCTGCTGCGAAGGCCGCGGGTCTCGCTCCGGATGCGTTCTACTGCATGGAGATGCTCGACATGACCGGCATTGTCGTCGTTCCAGGCTCGGGCTTTGAGCAGGAGAAGGGCACGTGGCACTTCCGCTCGACGATCCTGCCGCCAGAGGAGGCGATCGACGAGGTGATTGAGAAGACGTCCAAGTTCCACGCGGCGTTCATGGACAAGTACCGGTAAGCAGTCGGCGTCTCGCGCATGGACAGAGTCGTCAGTCGTGCGTTCGAGCGTCTACGAGCGACCGAGTTCGCCTGCGCAAGTCATTGGAACACAGTCGACGACTCGCTCGCCTCTTGCCTCTCGCTCTCTCTCTCTTACTCGCTTGTCTCTCTGTCTGGTTGGTTGGTGGGCGGCTCGCTGCCTGTTGGTCTGGTGCTGGGACGGCTCCTCACCGTCGCGCAGTCGTCGGTGCCGTCGCTTTGGGCTTGGCGCTGCTGCTACTGCTAGCGCTACTGCTGCTCTCTATTGTGCCTAGTCGACTGCTGCTGGCAGACGACATGCTCCCGATCATCGAGCTGGTGCCTATGGACCCGCTGCTGCTAGGCTTCGTGCCGGTCGACGGACTGTTCTCGCGCTTCGCTGGCGCCGTCGGCCGGATGATCGGGATCTTGGTCATCGCGCCAGTGTCCTTCGGCAGTCCCGTGCCGCTGCGGATCGTCGCAGCAGTCGTCTTGCCTGTCGTCGTCGCCGTGAGCTTGCCGGTCGAGCCCATGACCTTGATCGTCTGCGGCGCCTTGGTGTTCGTTGGTCGCACCGGCGCGCAGTTCGGCAACGTCGTGAGCGGCGGACTCGGCTTGTTCGGCGTCTTTGGTGCGCTCTTGCCTCGGTTTGGGTCCACTTTCGTCGCCATGCCGATCGTGAGCGCGCCGCTCCCGACACCGCCCATGCCGATGCTGCTCATCATGCCACTGCTGCTATTGCCGCCAGCGCCTCGCCCAGTGTCCTTGCCCTGTGTCCGCGTGAGCTTGTTCACGAGATCGAGCGACTTGACGCGCGCGCGGCGCACCACTTGGCCGTCCTTGCCGACCACGAGCGTGTACTCGAGCATGCTCGACCACTTGGAGTCGGCGGACGAGTCTTCGTGGTCCGACACAAGTCCGAGATTCTCCTCCTCGCTCACGCGGCGCTTGTCGTCCGAGTCTTCGTGTGGCCGTCGCTGCCCGAGCTCACTCGCTTCAATCGCGCTCTTGGCTTCGACAACAGCGTTCGCGACATCGCGGTCCGAGTCGGCCGTGGCGTCGTCGAGGAACTGCCGAATGCGCTCGAGCATCTTGTCGTCGCTCAAGTGCGTGAGGACGTCGCGCCACTGCGGCACGAGCGTCGCGGCTTTGAATCGGACGTTCGGGATCGGGTCTTCGAGCAAGTCGATCGCGATGTCGAGGAAGTTGAGGCGGCAGTACTGCCGACTGTTGACTTGGAGCGCGAACGTGCAGGCGTCGAGGTAGAGGATGCGGCGCCAATAGCTCTTGGCGTGGCCAAACTCGTTGCGGATCTTGCTCAAGAGCGAGTACCGATGGCTCGACACGTCGTTCTTGCGAATGCACTTGACGAGCACGTGCATCGCAAGGAGCTGCACCGGTCGCGCGCCGTCTTCGATCAAGTCGAGGAGGATCGGAATGACCATCTCGTACATCTGCATGGACGAGCAGAACGACGGGAAGCTCTCGAGCGTATCGACGAACGCCGCTTGCTCGCGATTCCGACTCGGTGGGAGGATGCTGTGGAACTGGATGACCGACTTGATCGCGGCGTCGAGCATCGCTGCCTGCGCATGTGGAGTCAACACGCTCTTGCGATCAGCAGCCGACCATCACCACGTCCGATGCGAACAGCAAGCAACCGACGAGAGGACACACGCACCTTTGTGTCTTCGTCGCCAGCGACGCCAAACATCGCCGCCATGATGTGCGGAATGCGCGAGATCGCTGCGCCTTGTACGAGCGACGAGTCGTCTTTCAAGAGCGTGATGAAGAGCGGCTTGACGTAGCGCTGCGCGCGTTGCTGGCCCAGGAGCGTCACGATCTCGTGGATCCCTGCTGCGACGTGGTGGCGAACCTGTGTACTCGCAATTGACACAACGAGCAGTAGTGAGTGAGAGGTTCTGGTTGTACACGTGAGGTTCTTGATCATCGAATGCACGCACCTTCTCGACTGGGTCATTGCAGAGTTTCACGAGCAAGTCGTCCATGAGCAGCGGGACGTAGGACCCACCGAACGCCTTGACGATCGCAGGAAAGTTGTACGCGCAGTGCTGTCGGATCTGAATGTCGTCGCGCGAGCAGAGCTTTGCGTAGCTCTGCAGGAACGCTGGGGCGTTGTCGCTCCCGAGGTGGTTCAGCGTCGCGAGCTTCGTCACGAGCACGCCGTAGTGCTCCGCCATCGACAGGACGAGGTACTCGGGCTGCGACTCGACCATGTTGAGGAACTCGGGAATCACGCGCTTTATTCTCTCGGCCGCGGGGAAGAAGTCGAGGAGCGAGAGCAGAGCGAGGAACGCCGTCTGCTTCACCTGTGCGACGATCGACAGATAGACACCAAGCATACACAGTGTCAGACTCACAGTGGCTTCAGTTCTGAATGTGGCAGAACTGCGCACCTGCTCTTCTTCGTCTTGAAGGAGTTCGAGCAGCTCTGGCAGCAGCTCTGAGCACGCTCTATCCTCGCTAATGGTTCGTTCACCATTCAAACAAGGCGCGGACATGTCAACACGCTGTCTTGACGAACTACCTCGCGTGACAGAAGCAGTAAGAGTGTCGTACCCAACTGCTCGTGCGAGTGCATCGAGTTGAATGCACATGCACTTGCGGACTTCAGCGTCCGTGTCTTGGCAGAGCGCCATCATCTAGCACCGCGTATCAGTGCGTCAGGCAAAGTTGTTTGGTGTGGAGTCAGCCTCTTCTTGTCAGCGTCGCACCTTCTGGAAAAAGAGCCCTTCGATGTCTTGAGACGAGAGCATGCTCTGCGCCGTGACAGCGCCGAGCAGCAGACAGCAGATCAGTCGTGAGCCAGGAGGCTGCGAGACGTCGCCTTTGTCGATCGCGACGCGAAGGATCTGCGAGTGTGTGGGTGAGAGAGAGGAAGGGATGCGTGAGGACGACTGTGGACCTCGCTGCTGAAGAGAGAGTACTGATGGCGCCATTGCGATCGCCACCATTGCTACGATGTCTGCCGTACCTGCGTCTTCTTGAGTGCGCTACCGAGGCGTGTGAGCGACGCGATCACTGCCATGCTCGCGGTCTCGGCGTAGTCTTTCTGCTGGATCTCAGCGACCATGTCGAGCGCCAGCGGCACGAGCAACTTCGCGACCTGCTCGTCCGAGAGCAGGAACACCGCGTGCTTCTTCTCTTCGCGACTTGCGTCCATCTGCTGCGTGTACTCTTCATGGAACGAGACGGCTGGGATGTCGAGGACTTTGCCGTCGACTGTCGCGCACGCGAGGCTCGTGATGCCTTTGAAGATCTCGAGGAGCACCGTGGCGTTGGTGTTGTTCGTGTCCAACTCACACTTTTGCCACGCGACCTGCAAGCGATCGAGTGAGTAGCCAAGAGAGCGGTGTTAGTCTGAGTGTTCGAGCGGCTCTGCTATCCCAGACGCTTCAAGACACGCACGGACGCACCTTCATGCAGTCGAGCAGGAGCACGAGGTTGCTCTTTGAGTTGTTGCTCGCGAGGATCTTGGGCAGAGACGCAAGGACACTGATCTTCTGCTTGTCGAGTCCGGTCTTGAGGAGCTGCTCGGCGCGCTCCATCTCTGGGAGGTCTTCGCTCACATTGAGCTTCTCGAGGTCCGACAGCGACTGCACACACACACACTCGCAGAGTTAGTCGATCGCATACACAACGTCTTCGTGTGGCATTCAGCGCTCAGATGAGGTCGCACCAGCGTGTCTTCGCGTTCAAAGCACTCGGCCTCGCGCTCGTTGAAGAACCCGAGCTCCTCCATGATTCGACTGTGATGATAGTGAAGCTAGCTCGCAGAATGGACGTCGATCAGCACCGCGCGCTGCGTTCCATACCCTGGTGTCAGCTAGCTGTCGCCTCCAGAGCAGTTCGCGCCGCCGCTGCAGCACTCGTTGTCACTTTCGCGTTTGCACGCAGAGACGATCTCTTGTCTCCGCTCGTTTGCTTGTCTGCTAGTCTTGCTTGTCCGCTAGTCTTGCGCGTGCGCCTCGCTGGCAATTCTCACTCACGAGACTTCTCGTTGCCTTGCTCGTGCTTGGTGCAGCCTGTGCGACTCGCACACGCCCGTCGTCGTCGTCGCTTGCTTGGGCACAGCTCGTGGCGCTCGTGCTCGTGCTCTTACGACGTCGCCGTCTTGAACTGAGTGATTGTTCAACTTCGAAAAAACTATACGACCACCCTAAAAATACACATTGCAACCGGTATACGTATAATATACGGTAACCTCTAATACACTACACAATAACCCCTATACACATACCAATGTAGGTGAGAATTTGTTTTATCTTTCGAAAGCAGAAAATGAGCGGAAAAAAAATAATTTTTAGCTTTCTATGCGCCAAAACGTGGACCATCAAAGATCGGACACGACATCTTGATTTTTGTATGTGTCTGTTCAGCAAAAATTTTGCTTAAGAAGCGATCTTGATAGTTGTATTAGGATGTTCAGCAGCGAAACCTTCAATACAAACTTCAAGTCGACGTAACCATAGACCTCGCTTTTCTCACTAGGTGTACGCAAAGAGGAATTCCACCTCACATACGATACCCAAGGCAATAACGATTCCAGATTTGCTTTTGTCACTGTCAAACGCTTCAAACAGGAATTCCGCCTCGCATACAGTTCCTAGTCAATAAGGATTAGACGTAACCGCGTAGCCCAGACGATCGTCTTTAGCCTCATGGACGAAAAGCTCTCAACGAAGGGGCGCTCGGCGTCACGAGAGGGCTCCGGCTTGACATGCAATTCTACGAAGTCGGGCCTTTGGACTGTACAAGAGCACGAGCGCTTCCTTGACGCTCTCGCTCGTTTCCCGACGGGCCTTGGAAGTTCATCGCGGAGCACATCAGCACTCGCAAGCTACACCAAGTGCTGACGCATACACGCGCCTATTGCCAGCGCCAGATCGAACACGAGAGAAGTACGGGCAACTACCTCGACTACGACGACGTCAACTTGGTCAAATTCGGCATGTGAACGAACGTCGGTCACCAAGCCTTGTTCATGGCCATGGCGTTCGCGCAAGCAAGACCCAAGACGCTCAATGCGTCGAGTACTGCGAGAGCTTGGCTCTAGTCCTCTCCTCCTCCCCACTACTAGTAGCTCACACTGCCACCACCGGTGCTTCTCCTCGTTTCGTTCCGACTTGTGTTTGTTGTATTCGCTTGCTAGTCTTGTTGGCCCTCGCTAGTCGCGCCTCCAGGTACAGTGTATTCACAAGTCTTACTGCTGATGTCCAAGCTCGCACAGACTAGTCTTGCTCTTGTTGTGCTTACTGTGCTTGCCTGTGTTCGTGTTCGTCAGTAGATGAGACTATACTAACACAAAACAACCAGTGAGAGGAACGGTCGAGTCGTACTCACGAGTAGCGACTTGCACCGCCATCCGAGAGCACTTTCACACACACACACACCTATGCTCACGCAAGACAGCTTGCAAGCCACGATCAGGTCGTACTCACGAGTAGCAACGAACAGCGCCATGTCTGCTCTGTCGACACACTCGAGCTTGTGATGTCGGCTCACTTGGTGGTGTCGCCACTGCCACCACCACCGTCGTCGCGACCTCTATCATCTGCATCGCCAGCCGCATCATCACGACGACTACTGCTACTACTTCGACTGCTGATGCTACTTCGACTGCTATCACCTCTATCACTACAACCTCGACCACTTTGGTCGACACCTGGACCAGCGCTGTCACGACGACGTCTGCGCGCACTCGACGCTCGATCACGGTCTGCGCACGCGACACGCGCATTCGAGTCCACGACGCGCTCAAACTTGCGCCAGATGAACGCGACCTCCTGGTCTTTCCCGCGCACGACCTGCTGCGCGCGACGCTGCTCGCTCTCGCGCTGCGCCTCGGACAGCAGCAGCTCTTCGCGCAGCCGTCGCGTCTCGCGCTGCAGCAGCATCTCGCGGACTCTGGTCTGCTCGAGCGTCTCGGTCGCTTCCTGCAGCGCGCCACGCAGTTGTTCCGCGTTTGTCTGCGCCTCTCGGAGCTGTGTCGAGAGCGTCGAGCAGCGCGTTGCGTCCCGCACATGAGTCTGTTGCGCTTTGTCCTGCGCGCGGCTGGCAGAAGCGCGCAGCTCGTCCAGCTCTCGTTCGAGCGCGCATACGTGCTGCTGCAGCTCGGCTGTTGCTGCGTGCCATTGCTCGGTCTCGGCTTTCTGTGTGTCCTGTGCAGTCTGAAGTAGCGCGGCGTCGCGGCGGCGCTGCTCGTCCAGACGCTTCGTGAGCGCGTCGACTGTGCGCAGTGCGCGCTTGGTCTCGCGCTTCCACGTCTGCGTCTCGCGCGCGAGTGCCTCGTTCGCGTCGCGGAGCGCGCTGCAGCGCTGCGTGCACTCGCGCAGCTCCTCGTTTGTGCGCTGGAGCTCGGTCTCCCAGAGCTGTCGCTCGCTGTCGCTGCCGGCGAGCTCAGTGCGCATCGACCGGCGCTCTTGCGTGAGTCCATGGAGCTGCAGCTCTTTCGTCAGCAACGTCTTCTTCGCGTCTGCGACCTGCTCCTCGAGGCACTCGATCTGCGCCGCGCTGCTGCTGAAGAGCGCCGCGCGCCGCGCGAGCTCTGCTGTCGTCTGTTCGAGGCGCTCTGTGAGTGTATCAACTGCGTTGCGCAGCTGCGTGTTCGCGGCGTCTGCGGCTGCAAGCTGCGAGCGCAGACAGCGCAACTCGCGCGCGACCTGGAGCTGCAGTCGCTGCTCCTGCTGCTCGTCCGTGTCCTTGTCGTCGTCAAGTGTGTTGAACTCATGATCATCATCGGATGCGCTGAATGCGGCGCTGCTGTCGTGCACGTCCGAGTCCAAGGCATCGTCACAAGCAACGGTATCTCGTGTCTTGTGATTGTCAAGACAGCGCGCATTGCCACTGTCGAGCTTCATCTACGATCGCAACACACACAGACACACATGACGTCTCGTGTGAGGCGACCACTTGCACAAAGGAACTCGCTCAACGCGAGCCGCAGCGATCGCCAGCGTCTATGACGACGAGTGTCAGTGCACCACAAGCAAAGAGAGAGACGCACCTGTGTGTGCTTGAGCAGACGTGCATGGCTGCTGCTGCTGCTCCACGCACTTGCTCGCGCTTGGTCTGCTCCATGTGTTGCTCCATGCGCTGCCGTTGCGGCTCGATTGACGCGAGATGGCGCGTTCTCGTTCGCAGTCTCGTCGTCGCTGCTCTCGATGCGCTCAGCGCCTCGTGCTCGCATCTGCGGCATGCGCAAGCCAACACACAAGCAGCCGACGGACGATAGACGAACGCCTTGCGCGCTGCTCGACACAGCAATGACTCGACTGCTGCACGCTCGCTCGCGGCGCGAAGACGCACTCGAAATGCCACGTCTGCCTCTTCGCGCGCGCTCACTGGCGCACCGCGTGCCGGCTCGCACTCGCACTACCTTGACCGACCCATTCACTACACCATCTCTCGCCCCATGGGTTCACTACGAAGCATTCACTCGCTCATGACTCACTCGTTGCTTGTCAAACCAAGCGAGCGAGCAAGTGCTCGTGAGAGTGAGAGTGCTCGTGAGAGTGAGTGCGTGAGTGCGTGAACGCACGTGGGAGTGCGAGTTGTCTGCTCAAACAAGTGCTCACTTGCCAACACGCGCGCTCCAGCACCAGCGGACCTCCTCCACCTCTTTCACACACAAGACAAGACACAAGACACACAATGGCCACGCACGCGACTCCGACTGACGCTACCACCACCACCAAGCCAGACGCGTTCGAGCGCATCGTGCCAGCGCAGCTCGCCGAGACGCTCCGGAGCGCGAGCGCACCGACAGCTGCGACTGCGCGACCACTCATCATCGACGTGCGCGGCGACGACTACAACGCCGGACACATCGCGTCGGCCGTGAACCACCCGGAGCCGGGCTTCCACGACGACGCCCACGTCGACGCGCTCGTGCACAAGTACCGCGGCGAAGAGACGATCGTGTTCCACTGCCAGCTGAGCCAAGTGCGCGGTCCGTTCTGCGCGCGGCGCTTCCTCGAGCGCCTCGACGCGCTGCTCCCAGACGCCGACAAGAAGCCGAGCATCCAGGTGCTCACGGACGGCTACGCGGGCTTCTCGGAGCAGTTCCAGGGCGACGCAGAGCTTATCGAGACCATATCAGACGCCACGAAGAAGGACGACGACACAGCGAACTAGACAGCGAGCATGGTGGCTCCAGGCAATTGATACCTCGCACAGTGTGACGAATACATCAATGTCTTGCCAGTCCGTAGATGAACATGTCTTGACTGTCTGCGACCTGTGTGTGGCGCTCATGAGTCATGTTCGACGATGCAAGGAGCGCGCGAGGTGTCGAGGCGCATCGGCGCATCGAGTTGCAGGACCGTCACTCTGAATCCATACTCAATTCAAGTCACTTGCTGTTGCTCTTCCAGCAGCATTCCAGCTCGAACAAGCGACACCAAGCACGAGCACTCGCACGACGATGGCGAGCTTCACGCGGCTCTTTGAACGCATCACAGCGCCGCAACTGGCCGAGATGCTGCGCTCGCCGACGACGCCGCAGCCGCGCATCATCGACGTGCGCGACTCGGACTTTGCTGGCGGCCACATCCGCTCGGCCGTGAACTTGCCAGAGGACAACTTCATTGCCGACGACGACGTCGACGCGCTCGTGCGCAAGTACAAGGACGAAAGCATGATCGTGTTCCACTGCATGCTAAGCCAGGTGCGCGGGCCGTCGTGTGCACGCCGCTTCATCTCGCGCATGGCTGTCGTGCTCGAAGACGCGGAGAAGAAGCCCGACGTGCGCGTGCTCACTGGCGGGTTCCAGAACTTCCACACGGTGCGTGCGTCTGCCTTGACGCTTGCTCAAGTACTCGTTGCGCTGTGGTGCGCAAAGGGACTGACATAGTCATACTATGGATGCACGCTTGCATCTACAGATCTACAAGAACGACGCAGACCTCATCGAGCAGTAGGGGACGAGACCAAACGAGGCGAGTCTGCCCACCATCAACAAACGCCACACGACCGCCTCACGGCTTCACTGTAGTACAAAGCAAAGTCTGTGATTGTACGTTCAGCCTTCTGTCCCTCTGACACACGCTGTGGCTCACGGGACGCGATAGTCCGCTGGCTGGGGCCGCTTCGACTGGTCTTTCGTGATGTAGTCGATGAGGAAGCTTGCGTTGATGCACTCGATCTTGTGGGCGAGGAACTTCTTCAGCCACACGTCGCGCGTCGGCAAGTCCGCAGGCACGAGCGCAAACAGCGGCTTTACGTCGCTCGCAGCACTCGCGACCGTCTCAGCGAGGTCGAGTGACTTGGTGAGCGGCACGACAACGCCGTCACCTGCGGCAATCACGCGCTCGCACATGTCGGGCGGCGGGACGCACTTGGCGTGCACGAGGAAGCGCCAGCCAGCAAACGCACCAGGCTCACCGGCGGCGCGCGCGTTGCGCCAGTACGCGGGCACTTGCGGCCAAATGCGCGCATCCATGCTCTCCGAGTCGCCTTCTGTCGCGCCCCACTCGTGCGGCGCTTCGTCGACAAAGTGACCAGCAGCAGAGCTCGCTTCGAGGTACGACGGCTTGAGGATCCACTGTGTGCACAGACGCGAGCGAGTTGATGCATCAGTCAATCTGTCAGTCTGTCGCTCAGTAGCGAGACACGCACTCTCTCTCACACACAGACGCACCTTGCCAGCAGCGCAACCTGCGACGAACTTCTCTGTGCGCTTCAGCTCGCTGCAGATGATGTGCGTGCTCGACTGGTCGAACTTGCGGCCGCTCTGACTCGTCTTGCCGCCGAGCACCTCGATGATCGACTCGTTCACGGCCGACTCTTCGTACGACCCCGTGAGCAAGAACACAAAGTCGCTCGTGCTCGCCGCTTTCTTCTTGCTGCTGCTCGCTGCTGCTGCTGCTTTCTCCGTCTTCTTCTTGTCTGCAGCACTCGTTGCTCGCTTTGCTGGCGCAGACGACTCGTCTGGCGTCGGTGCTCCTGCTGCTGCTGCTTTTGCACGCTTGCTCTTCGCTGTCGCTGTCGCTTTCGCAGGCGCGTCTGTGGACTCCGCAGCAGCATCGCCAGTCGTGTCTGCGTCGTGCAATGCCTGACCGCGCTTGCGCTTCCCACTCGCTGCAGATGTCTGCTACAGACAAACATCACGACACCACAGCCTTGAGTCTCGATAGGCAGCAGCAAGAACAGTGTCAAGGCGTCAGTCTCGTACCTTTGCTGCTGCTCCAGCGTCTGCGCCGAGTGCCTCCAGAGCCTCACTTGACGCCTGTGCAAGCGACGTGGACGCCTTCTTCGCTGACTTTGTGGCTTTCAGCGCCGCTTTTGCCTTCGCAGGCGCTGCGTCCATGTCGACGTCGTCGTCGATCTTTACGTCGTCTTCGTTGTCAGGCTCTTTCGCTGCGCTCTTTGCAATGGACGACGCAGCTCGTCGCTTGCTCGCGCGCGGTTCGGGCTTGTCGGATGTCGACTCGGCAGCGTCGCGCTTCTTCCTGCTACTGCTCTCGGTCTTGTTCTGTATCTTCGACTCGGCCGACGGCGTGTCAAAGAGCTTGCACGCGACGTCTTTCGATCCACCAGTCGCTCCAGCGCTGTCGCTCGCCGCCTCGACTGCGCCAGCGTCGCTCGCTTTGTTCACGGGCGTCGTCTCGTTCAGCTCGGTCAAGATGTCGTCGACATCAAAGCGTCCGCTGCTCGCGGCTTTTGCGTTCGGCGTCGACGCTGAGCGCCGCGTCACGCGCGTGCTCACTTCAGGCTTCGAGTCGTCAGTCGTGTCGACGGCCATGACCGAGTCACTCGCTGGAGCGGCGTCTGCGAGCTTCGGGAGCTTGTAGCGATACGCGTCTTCCGGTACGTGCTGCCACGTCGACAGACACTCAAAGAGCCACTACATCGCGAGTCAGTCGTCAGGGAACGTCTACAGCATCACAACAAGGATCCAACCACGCAGTCACGACAAGCACAGCGCGAGCATCTGGACGTACTTCGTGGTTCACAATGTTCTCAAAGCGCCAGCTCTGCGCCTTCTTGAACTTCTCGCCCTTGGCTTCGTAGCAGAGCAAGTGCGTCGAGTGCGTGCGCGAGAGCACTGGGAGCATGCACGCGCCAGTGGCGTGGATCGCAATCTGGATGTCTTCGCGCGTCGGTGTCGTGCGGCTGCTGTAGCCCGAGAGCGTGATCACAAAGCCTTGCATGCCAGCAACGCCGCCAAACGACTTGACTGGTCGGCTGATCGCTTCTTGGTACGACGTCTGCGTCTCTGTTGTTCCGCGTCACACCCGTGTACACGCATATGAGTATCAGCTAGTAGTTCCTACTTGGAACTGCTGCACACCAACAACCGACTCGTACGTACCGTCGTATGTCGCGTGTCCTGCGAGGACCCAGTAGATGCTCACGACGCGCTTGTTCCGCCGCACAGCTTCTTCGTACTCAAAGCCCGCTTGGTACCGACAGACGACGAACGACGCATTCGTCACGACTTTCTTCACAATCTCTTGGTACGAGTCGCCGAGCGGGACGTTCGCGACTTTCGCCTTTGCAGTCTTGAGCACGTCCGAGATGCGCTCCTTGAGCACAGGCGGGATGTGCTGCGCCAGGAGCACGATCGCGCCACTGAGCGTCGCTTGCAGTGCTGCAGTTCTCTACGACCACCATGCGTACATACACATGAGGCTGAGCATCATGCGATCGGTTGCTCTATCGCACGCACCCAGAGCCACAGAAGCAGCAGTACGCACCTCTGCTGACGACCGACGCGCTAGTGTGAGCTCGACACCGCCTGGATCCGCCTTCGATGGCTGGTACACGCGCGCACACGCGGCGAGGCCAATGTCTTCGATCTGCGTCTCTGGTCGCGTCTTCCAGCTCGGCGCTTTCTTCGCCTTTGGGTCGCTGCTCTTGGTCGAGAACGAACCTTCCGGCACGCGCGTCTTGCGCCGCACGCAGTCTTCGATCCAGCTGTAGCTCACGTGGTGCTGCTCTGAGAGACCAGTGGCTTTGCCGAGGTACGCGACGACGCAGCTCGGGAGCGCAAACTCGAGCGACGCAGGGCGGTCCACGAGCCACTTCTTCCACGTCTGCACACTCCGCACAACGTCGGTCTCTGTGAAGCTCAGGCGAAACCACTGGAGGTGCGCAGGCTCGTCGCTCTGCGACGGCTCGTCGAGCGACAAGATGTGCGTCGCGCCGACGTTGTTGCTCTCGCTCTCGACGATCTGGCCGCCAAAGTGCGCAATGAGTCCGTCAATGACCTTGCGCGGGTCTTTGTCAATCGGTCCTGCTGCGATCACGAGCGACGAGAAGATGAGCGCCGGGTTCGCGCTGAAGCGGTCGACCGACACGAGCGTCTGGAGCAAGAACGTCTTGAAGACCCACTCGGGTCGCACGATCGCAATGAAGCGCTCGTTGCGCTGCGGCAAGAACCGCGCGTACTGCTGCGGGTGGCACACAACGTGCGTCACTGTCGCCGACGCGTCGAGGTCGGTCACGATCGTCGCGCCGCCGTCGCGCAAGCAGCACTCGAGCGCGATCGTCTCGGCGTTCGTGAGCGCGTCGGGACAGACGTAGCACGCGAGCTGGTCGTAGAGCTTGCGTTCGCGCATGGTCTGTCGCACGTGTGAGTGAGTGAGCGAGCGAGTGGCGAGGAGCAGTGTTGAGTGCGTTGATGCGGTGCTGCGTGGGTGCGTGAAAGAGCGCGAGTGTTGTGTGTGGTTGCTGCTGCTGCGGGTGCCGTTCGTGGGCTGCAGCCTGTCGCTCACTTGTTCACTGCTCTGTCCAAGCTCAGCCCTCTTGTGTCTTGGTGTTGGCTCGATGTGCGAGGACGCAACAGTTGCAGCAAACTGACATCCTGGTCGCTATTTGCAGCAAACGGACATCCTGGTCGCCATTTGCAGTGTCCCTGTTATTCGTCACTACCAGTAGGGTTTCAGTAGTGCTAAAACTCAGGGGACCACACAATCGTACTTATCCGACGCTCTAAAGTTCAGATATTCCGCTTCAACGCTCGCTTTCGCACTACTTTCGCGCGTTTGCTGGTATTGTATGTGTAATAATGAGAATCATACCGATTGACACGCTCGAGCGTGTGGCACACTCGGATTGGCTAAAAAGCGAAGCCGCCCTTGATTCTGCAATGACCGACCTTGCTGCTACTGTTGTTGTGATACATTATTCTGTGTGGGAATGCAGCATACAAAATCCATCTCAACAATCTGCACGGTAGGGCAGCAGCCACCCGCAAGCTGCAACGCCGATCCATCGAGGGGGGAGCAGCACGTCGTCGCACACAGAGCGATCTCGCGACGCGTAGCAGAAGCAGCAGACGCAGACGCAGACGTAACTCTGCGCGATTGATTGACGACTTGCTCGCGAGCGACCTCGTCGGTGCGCACACATACATACACGCGACTGCACCACGCTCGCAACGAACAAACACCCTTCACTGCACACACGAAACAAAGCAACAACAAGAACAAGAACAGCAGCATTATGCCGCTCCTGAAAGAGATCCACGCCAATGCGGCAGTGGCATGGAGCCCCGTGAAGCGCCGCGCCGAGCTCCTTGCGCTCGGTGCCAAGGGCGACGGCGGCGTCGGCTTTGAGCACAGCGGCGGCGAGTTCAAGCTCGTGTCAATGGACTTTAGCGACCCGCTCACGGACATGGTCACGCTCGGGTCGATCAAGACGCCTTCGCGCTTCACGTCGCTCGCGTGGCGCGACATTGCGCGCCACCACGACACGCTGCCGTACGGCCTCGTCGCAGGCGGCATGGCAGACGGCTCGGTCTCGCTCTGGAACCCCAAGGCGCTGATCGACCACGGCGGCGCCAGCGACGCTGCGTCGCCAGAGATCGGCCGCATCACGCGACACAAAGGCGCCGTGAACGCGCTGCAGTTCAACCCGCACGAAGACAGCTCGCACCTCTTGGCGTCAGGTGGCAGGTCCGTTGCTCAACGCGTTCGTCATCGTTCTCTCATGCTCATTGCATGCGATCACCACATCCTTCTAGCTCTGCGCATCAACACTGACGCGCACCGCCTCCTCTCTCCTCTGACCTTGTGACTCGCAATAGTGACGGCGAAGTGTACATCATGTCGCTCGAGAAGCTCTCGAGCCCTGGCGTGTTCACACCCGGCGGTCCCGCAGCGCCACAGCAGCAGATCAACGAAATCACAAGGTGCGTCCATCTCGGCGCTTGCTTCCTCGTCGCTCCTCCAAGCGCACGTCCTGACTGAAGACGCTCTCCTTACTGCTCCATGCGACTCGCTTGCTCCATACTCGTGATCTGACAGCGTTGCGTGGAACACGCAAGTCAACTATATCCTCGCGACCGGGTCGCAGAACGGCTCGGTCGTGATCTGGGACCTGAAACAGAAGAAGCCGTGGTGCGAGCTGCGCGACCCGCAGCGCGGCACGATCTCGGCGATCGCGTGGAACCCGAACGAAGGGCTGCAGATCGCGACTGCGTCTGGCGATGACCAGCGCCCGGTCGTGAAGCTCTGGGACCTCCGAAACTCGACGTCGACGCCGCTCGCCGAGTTCCACGAGCACACGGCCGGCGTGCTCTCGCTCTCGTGGTGCCCGAACGACCCGGGGCTCTTGCTCTCGTGCGCCAAGGACAACAAGACGCTGCTCTGGGACCTCTTCTCGCGCAAGTCGCTGTACGAGTTCCCGTCTGCTGACGGCGCGAACGCGCCTGCGATGGGCTCGGACCAGTTCTTTGGTGGCGGTGCCGGCCAGCGCCGCTGGAACGTCCAGTGGTCTCCGACGATCCCCGCCGTCGCGTCGACGTGCACGCTCGACGGCAAAGTGCAGGTCTGGGGCCTCTCGGGCGGCGGGAACCCTGCGTGCCGTCCGCCCAAGTGGACGCGCCGCCCTGCTGGCGCGTCGTTTGGCTTTGGCGGCAAGCTCGTGACGATCGCGAACCCGAAGGAGCCGGCAGGTCCGAACACGGATCGCCGTCGCCTCGTGCACGTGCACCGTGTGATTAGCGAAGCACCGCTCGTCGCTGAAGCCGAAGAGCTCGACCGGTCGCTCGAGTCGAAGGACTTCAAGAGCCACTGCGAGCGCAAGATCGCGAGCGCTGCGAACGAGAAGGAGCAGAGCGTCTGGAGCTTCATGAAGATCCTGTTTGAGCAGGACGCGCGCCAGCACTTGCTCCTGCACTTGGGCCTCGACGCCGAGAAGATCAACGCACTGAACGCCAAGTTCAATCCGCAAGAAGCGATTGCGCCGCCTGCTGCTGCCGAGCTCGACCCGACTGCCGCGCTGCTGAACCAGCGCATTGACGTACGTCCCCGTTGTTCTGTGAGTGTCTATGAGCTCTGTGTCTGTCCATAGCTGACGCCTTCTCTCTCTCCTTTGATGACGCTGTTGTACCATGAACAGGGCGTTGGCGCTGAAGACGTGTTCTCGTCCGAGTACCACGCAAACGGACTTGCGCCGCCGCCAGCATCGCCGCTTGCGGACGTCTCGTCGATCGCTGCGGCGCTGCCAGCGGCTGACGACACGAGTAAGCGCTTGGAGTCGGTCCCAGCGCCGATCTACACGGAGCAGTCCGAGTCGATCTTGATGCAAGCGCTGCTCGTGGGCAACTTTGAAGTCGCCGTGAACGCGTGTCTGCACTACAACCAGTTTGCCGACGCGCTGCTGCTGGCGTCGTGCGGCGGTCCGGAGCTCTGGGAGAAGACCCAGCGCGCGTTCTTTGCGCAGCAGACGCGCCCTGTGATGCGCGTCGTGTCGGCGATCATCAAGAACGAGCTCTACTGCCTCGTCGAGCAGTCGGACTTGAAAGAGTGGCGCGAGACGCTCGCGATCCTAAGCACGTACGCCAAGAGCGAGGAGTTCCCGCAGCTCTGCGACAAGCTCGCGACGCGCTTGGAGGACGCTGGCGACTTGCACTCGGCGACGCTGTGCTTCATGTGCGCCGTGAACGTCGAGAAGACGGTGAGCGCGTGGGTGAAGGAGAGCGCGGTCGAGTCGCGTGCGTTCGGACACACATTTGCGCTCCAGCGCTTGATCGAGAAGGTCTCGATCTTCTCGCAAGCGGTCGACCAGCCGGACCAGTCGATGGGCGACGAAGTTGCGTCGCGCTTTGCCGAGTACGCGTCACTGGTACGTCGTCGATCGAGCAGCGTGGACTCTGTGGTTGTTGCTATCGTGTATGTGTGTGAGAGAGAAGCGATGGCACTAACGCAGTGTGGCTGACTGACTCGTGCAGATGGCTGCGCAAGGTCGCTTGGACATTGCGGCCAAGTACGCGCGCTTCCAGGACCTGAGCTGCGCGGTCTTGAAGGACCGGATCTTCCACGCCGCGCCGATCCCTGGCTACCAGTCGCCGCCGTTCCCGTTCGAGGCCGTGCAAGTGCACGTGCACATCCCACAGCAGCAGCAGCAGCAGCAGGTCGTGCAACAGCAACAGCAGCACCACCAAGCGCAGCAAGGCTACGCCAAGCAGCCGGGCTACAACGCGCCGAACCGCGGTCAGTTTGCAGCGCAAGCGCCTGCGCCAGTCGCAGTCGGCTACACTGCGCAGGCACCAGCGTACCAGCCGCAGCAGCCGCGCGTGCCGTCGCCTGGGTACCACAACCGCCAGCCGCAGCCTGGCTACAACGCGCAACCAACGGCGTACCCGACGCCAGTGCAGCAGCAGCCATCGTACGGCGCGCCGCAGCAAGGCTACAACGCGCAGGTGCCAGCGCCGTACCCTGGGCAGCCGACTCCTGCCGCGCAGTCGACGTACCCACAGCAGCAGACGCAAGGGTACAACGCGCTGCAGCAACCTGGCTACGTCGGCCAGGCGCCCGGCGCGTTCAACCGTCCGCAGCAGCCGGGCTTCTCGGGACCACCGTCGAACAGCGGCTACAACATGCCGTCGCAGCCGCAGCAGCCTGGTGTGTTCCATGCGAACCCAGCAGCCGTGCCGCAAGGCACAGGCGTGAACTCGCTCGCTGCTGCGACGTCGCTCTCGTCGACGCGCATCTCAAAGCCGTCGGTGAACATGGTGGAGCAGAAGAAGGACGGGTTTGTGAGCAGCGTTGGCAACAGCACGCTCGCGAAGAAGTACGGCAACGACACGACAGGAGCGCCGTCGCCAAGTGCGTCGACGCCGGCCAAGTCGTTCAACGACGTGCCGCTCGGGAGCACCGAGAGCGTGAGTGCGCAGGACCTCGTGATCGTGAGCACGTTCAACGACCTCGTGGCGCAGCTCCAGACGCTTCCGTTGACGATGGTGCGTGTCTTGTGTAGTGATGCGAGGCGATGGTCGCGACGTGGATGACCGACTGATCGACGTACCTCTTGTGCCTCTTGCTGGTGATAGATGGAGCAGAAGCAGATGCCGGAGATCCAAAAGGCCAAGGACGTGATGTTCACGAAGCTCAACATCGGCGACCTCTCGCCGAACGTCGTGGCGCAGCTGCACCAGATCGTCGCGTGCTTTGCGCAGCGCGACTTTGCGTCGGCGCAGGGCATCTACGTCGCGCTCACGGCGTCGGACTGGACGCAGCACAAGGATTGGCTCCGCGGCCTCAAGTCGCTCATCCACATCTCGATGAAGCGCTTCAGATAAGCGAGTGAGTGTGCGTGTACGCGAGCGAGGCGCACGCAGCAGTAGCGACGACGAGATGGACGCGCACGCGCTGACCGAAGGCGACGGACGCGTAGTGGTGCTTGAGTCGAAGAGCTGGGCGAGTGCGAGTGGGGAGTACGAGGTCGAGACCGACGACTT
Organism: Pythium guiyangense; assembly: GCA_003730235.1. Classification (NCBI taxonomy): domain Eukaryota; phylum Oomycota; class Peronosporomycetes; order Pythiales; family Pythiaceae; genus Pythium; species Pythium guiyangense. The sequence continues at coordinate 159,356 of QXDM01000101.1, forward strand.
CGCTGTGTGGACATGACCAAGAACAACACGAGTAGTAGGATTTAGACTGCAGCGTTGGATCAGTTGATGAGCTTGTCATGTGCTTTAGTGTCGTCATAGAGCGAGGTCGTCATGGAGCAGGTCGTCACGACGCAGCACTTGTTTCGCTAATACAACATTGGTAGTGACAAAATCCAGGTCAACGATGCGAATTACCTCGATACTATCACTATTGAATATTGTGAATTGAAACGTCTGACAGTCGGAAATGGCGCCAACGATGGCGCACGAGCAGGTCGTCGCGGCTGTCGATGCAGCTGAGCAGGAGGAGGAGGACTCGCTGCTCTTCCAGCTGTGCTTCTACTACGGCGCCCTCGTCGTGCTTGTCGAGGTCGTCGTGCCGCTGCTGTTCCAGCGCCGCGTGCGTCTTGTGCTCCCAAATGTGCTCGCGCTCGCACTCGCGCCACAACCGCTTCCAGATGACGCGTTTGCGCAGCAAAAGGCGCGGCTCAGTGCGCAGCTCCGCGAGCTCCAGCGAGCAACGTCCGCTGTCGAGTCAGACACAAAGACGACGAAGAAGAAGAAGACGCGAGACAAGAGCGTGAGCCGCAGTACGCCAGATGCGCGAGTGCGTCTGTCAAGTGTTAAAGCCGCTGGCGACGAGCGACCTGCGTCTGCTGTGCGCGCAGTGAAGCCGTCGACAGGAAAGCGACGGAGCGCGAGCAAGTCTACAGTCGCATCCTCTTCTTCATCGTCATTAGCATCGACTACTGCGCATCAGTCGTCGTCGCACTTCCAGTACAGCACGGACGCGACCGACTCGACGGCTGTCGACTCGTACGAGAGCTCGCTGAGCGCACCGCTGCAGCCCTCGCAGCTCCAGCAGCCGTCGCGCTCGTACTTTGCGTCAACCGCATCTGCTTCTGCCGCATCGTCATTGACAACGACGACAACGACTACGCAGCGCACAGAGCAAGTCGAGCAAGCGCCGACGCCAGTCGCTGCTGCATCCACAGACGCATCTGCGAGCAAACTCGGGTCGCAGCAGAAGCGCCGCAGTGCAGGAGACCGCGCACAGACTGTCGCGCTGTACGCAGCGAGCGCGTCGCGTCACGTCCAGCGCGAGCAGCGGCGCCAAGCGCATGAACCGAGCGAGACTGCTCGCAAGGACGACGGTGCAGCTCGCAGTGACCATCTTGTACCCTCACGCCTCCAGCCGCCAGCTCAACGTCCTGTCGAGCAGTCGAGTGCATCAACTGCGTCGGTGTCGTCTTCCTATAGCGCTCGATCCGCAGTGACGACGCGCTTGGCGCCAGTGACTTCAGGAGGCGCAGACCGCCGCGCGTTCTTCCGTGACCAGGACGTAGCAGACGAAGAAGAGGAGACGAAAGCGAGCGAGGCGTTCGTGACGTCGAGTGTCGACGCGCCGACGCATCGTTCGATCGGTCGGTTCGTGCCGTCGCAGCAGCAGCGCGAGCGCCTCTTTGACGACAGCGACGAGGAGTTTCTGAGCGTGATCCGTCGTCCGCAGAGCCCCGTGCGTCTTGCACCGCGTCGACTTGGTGCGCGTCATGGGAACGAGCAGATGGACGTGGAGCAGACGATCGCCGCTGCGTTTGGCGGTCGACCACTTGGCGCTGCGGCCGCACCAGCGCGTCCCTTTCAGCCAGTCGCTGCAGCTCCACCGCCAGTCGCAGCAGTTCCACCGCCGGCGTATCATCACCAGCCGCAGCAGCAGCAGCACCCAGTCAACCTGTACGAGCAGCAGCAGCAGCAGCAGCGTGCTCTGTACATCACAGGACGCATCGGCAGTCCAGTGACGCACACGAGCCAGCGCACGTTCGCACACACGGCGTTCAGCACCTCGACCAACTACCACGACGTGCAGCGCGACCGCACGCCACGCATCATCCGCCGCATTGCGTTTGACGAAGAGATGATGGCGCTCGCTGCGACGCCCGATGCGCGCACGACGACAAACGCGTACGACGACGACAGCGTCGCAGGCGAGAAGCGCAAGCGGTCGGTGCTGTTCAGTCCCGAGGACGACGCGCCAGACTTTAGTCGCCGGCGAACGCATCGCTGAGCGCATGGCAGCGAATGAGCTCTTGTATGACTCTCTCTCTTGTCGTGTGACTGACTACTGTCGAGTGTTTGTGCGCGTGTGTGCGCTAGCGGTTGGTCCTACTTGTGCTCCTCCTTCCCGGTCTTGACGATGTAGAACAGCGCGTGGATGTTGTTGTGCTTGATCGCTTTGCGGCACGCTGCGACGACTGTGGCCTTGGCGTTCCCAAAGCGCAGGCGCGCCGCGAGCTGGATCATGCTGTTCACGTCCTTGAGCGCATCGAGCAGCGCTTGGTGGTTCGTACTGCGCTTCGTGTACTCGCCCAGGAGCTGGTTGTTGAGCGTAAAGAGCTCCGAGTAGTACCGCCGCATGCGGCTCCTAGTGCGATCCACCCACCCAGTCATGCGTCCGTCAGTCTGTCAGTCGTCTATCACGCAACAGGAGACACCAGCACGACGCACATGTCGTTGAGGATCCGCGCGTCCTCGGCGCGGATGATGAGGTTCTTGACTTGGTTCGAGTCGTCCGCCATCTCGCCCGTGAGCTTGAGCCGAATGGCGTTGCACTCGTCCACGCGCACGAGCAAGTGCTTGAAGTCGTCCATCTGCCGCGGAAAGTCTGCGACGGACTCGAGCTCGCGCCACTCGAGGTGCGTGCACATGTCTTGCACGAGCTCGGCTGCGAGGTCCATGTCGTCTGTGCGGATCACGGTCTCGATCGGCGTGAACGAGATGCAGAGCGCGCTGCCGTCTTTGAACGACTTGAAGAACAGCTCGACCGTCGTCGCTTCGGGACACGCCGTGTTGAGCGCGAACGAGCTCTCGATCCACGAGCACATGATCGCAGTTTTCACGGGCGTCTTGAACCGCACGCTGCCCTGCGGCTCACTCGCTGGTGCGCTCGGGAGCTGCAGGAACATGGCAAACTTGGGGAGCTTGTACGCGGCTTCAAAGACGTGGAACGACGCGTGGTGGCCGCGCGAGCCGACGAGGACTTTGAAGTCGATCTTCGCGGGGACGTACTTGGTGAGCTGTAGTGGGATTGTGACGGACGAGACCATCGCGGGCGGTCGGATCACGAGCGACTCACCGTCAAAGATCCCAACGTCGTACTCGTAGATCGCGACCATCTTGATCACGCTCTCGTTCTCTGTCGAGACTTGGAGCTCAAAGCAGTTCGACGCTTTCGTCGCAGTCGAGCGGATGTGGATCTTCGTGTCGGATCGGATGCGCAAGCCTGTGGTCTTGACGCTCTTGCTCGCGCTGCTGTTCGTCGCCTCGAGCGACTTGAGCTCGAGCTGGAGTCCTGCTTTGTACTTGGAGAGCTTTGCGACCTCTTTCTCTTCGCTCACGGCGCGGTCGTTCACAGCAGTCGTAGTCGGGACCTCGCCTGCGGCCATGACGTAGCCGCGGATCTCGCCGTCCGCCGAGCAGCAGATGATCTCTTCGTTCCCGTCCATGCGGTAGTCGGCGGTCACGAGCGCTGCAACTGGCGACGAGAGCACGTCCTTGTGCACGACTTCTCCGTTCGCGACCTTGCGCGACTCGAACTTGCCGTTGCTCCAGCCGATCACGATCTCTTTCTCGCCGTCGCCATTGATATCGAACGCCTGGATCGCTGTCGGTGTGTTCTTGGACTTGACGCGCCACGCGCGGTGCTTGCCTTTGTACACGCCAACAGTGCCGTTCTGCAGCGCGTAGCCAAACATCTGACGCTGCAGTGGCGCGAGCGCGAGGATCGCACTCGTCTCGGTGCACTCGTACACGGCCTCTTCGTTCTGGAACGCGCGGATCTCAAAGTCGTCCGAGCCGACCACGAGCTCGTCGCGGCCGTGGCCAGTGACGTCCGAGAGCGCCATGGCGCGGACGTTGTCGCTCGTGACGGTCCAGAAGAGCTCGTTGCCTTCGTGTCCAAAGCCCTGGAGCGAGCAGTTGCCACCGACGACGACCATCTGCGACGGCGCTGCGTTGCTCGTCTTGAGCGCCGGCGCCGGCGCAAAGAGCATCGTGTTGACGCCATCCGGGACGTCCTTGTAGAAGATGTCCGAGTTCTTCTCGACGTTGTACGCGAGGAGACTCGCTTGGGTCCCGACGACGAGCGTGTCGCCCGGGTCGGACTCGAGGAACTTGCCGGTGCAGAGCGCCGAGATCTTGCGATTGATCTTGAGGAACCGCACGTTCTGCTCCGAGTCCTCGATCCCGCCGTCGTTGCGCTCGTTGGGCGAGTGAATGAAGACTTTGCCGGCTGTCGTGCCGCACGCGAGCGACGGGTGCTTGCCGTCGAACTTGCCCACTTGCGCCACGCGCTCGAGCACGGGCTGGCGCAAGTGGAGCTGGAACGCAGGCAACATCTATCGCTTACGAACGATCAAGTGGGCGCGACCGAGCAACGTGAGTGCGCTTTGATCCGTGGTGTCGTCGACCAACGTCTGCTGTGTGCAGTCGGTCGAGTCGGCAGCGCTACAACACGAGCTGTGACCTTTCAAGGACGGATCGACTGTTGTACTTGCATTTCTATTGAACTCTCTACTCTGCGTGGCGATCCTTGCCCCATCACTCGACTGAAGCACTTGGACGTGCATCTTGATCGCCTTTGTGTAGTGATCACGTTCGCGATCTCGTTCACGTACACAGTCAACCACCAGGGCATCGCAATGCTTTCGGTCGTGCTGATAGAGAGTTGACGACACTGCTACTTAGTCGGCTCCACCGCCATCGTGATTCTTGCATTCCTATCTATCTATCACCATCTACAGATGCGGTGCTGTCACGAAGACCGACTCACTTGCGTGGCAAACGTGACCTTGAACGGCTGATGTCACGCTCTCAGGACGCACGAGCACCTCGAAGACAGCAATGAGCACACCAAAGCTATGAGTGTGTTCCGTTAGGAGCTAGAGTTGCCAAGTCGCGCATCGAGCCACACAACGCTTCTGTTGCTCGTAACTCCCGGCGACGATGAATTGGCCAACAAACACATCTACGACCTCGTATCTCGCCGTCGAGTGCGCATGACAACAAGACACTACGACTTCGTCGCATCTTTGAGAGGCGAGAGAAGAAGGAATTGAAAAGGACGTCAGATGTTGACTACACTACAGTACACTGAGGCTGCGTCACGTACTGGGAGACTCGAGAAGCCCATGAGATCGCGAGGTATATGATTGAGTACAACTACATCGAGCCGAAGCGGCTGAAAGGTGAGATGACCCGAGACGAAGGACTTGAGACTTTGAGCGATCGCTCAAGTCGTTCGCGAGGACGTTGATGGTCAATCAAGTTTTTGACACGCTTCACTTAAGAACGAAAGAAGCCAAGAGAACATTTGATTCCGATTCACTATACTAGGTCGTAGCCATTTTGTTGCGAGCGTCGAGCAGCAGAGTAGCAACTCTCACTCGACCACACGCTCGCTCGCCGCACTCCGTCGACGCCAACGCCACGAGCACCACCACTAGAGCTCCTACTGCGACTGCAATCGCCGTTGACAGCATGATCACAGAAGCGCTCGTCGTCACGTGGTTCGCCATGTGCGCTGTCATGGTACGACTCGGCTCGCTTGCACCAGCACCAGCACACACACACCACATACATGCATTGTCGATCTGGCGCTGATGACACGCTCTATGGCTCGATGACTTGTGCTTGTATTCATTGCTGCAGCTCTACAGCGATCCGCGTCTCTGGGTCATCTTGGCATCGTCAGTTGTACGTACTTCTGTGTGCGTGTGGACTAACGCGGCGGCACTGTTGCTTGACGCGCAACGCTCACAAGGTGTCGACGCATGTGATGTGGCGCGTCGTTGCTACAGGCGTTCACGCTCGTGCGCGTCGCAGTCGTGCCGCTCGTGGGAGCGCGCGTGAAGGCGTACAGCACGTTCTCGCCCAGCAGCCAGCTGCTCTGGTCCAACACGCTCGTGTCGATGCTCCACTCGACGCTCTCATCGCTCCTTGCGATCTACGCGCTTGCGTGCGACCACTCGGTCCACGGCGACTACGTGAACCGCGCATCATACGCCGAGTTCATGACGACTGCGATCTCCACAGGTACATACATACATACTATGTGACTGACCGGCTGACGGACGAACAGCAAGCGCATCGCTTACGACACTCGATCCGATCTTGCCATGAGCGGTGCCCGCTTGCTCTAGCGACCGGCTCACACATACACGTGCTTGGCTGCTCTCGGACACAGGCTACTTTGCGTACGACCTGTGGGACTACGTGCTCCATCGTCTGTATGTCAAGTCGCCTGGCATCGTCGTGCACCACGTCGTGATCCTGATCTGCTACATCTCGGCGCTGACGAAGACAGTTGGCGTGCCGCTGCTCTCGCTCGCACTCATCTGCGAGCTCCACTCGGCGTGCATGCACTTGCGCAAGCTCATGGCCATGAGCCACTACAGCGTCGCTGCCTCGCCTGCGTTCAAGACTGTGTGGTACCTCCAGTGGGCGACGTTCCTGCTTGCGCGCGCCGTGCCGCATGGCTTCGTGACGTGGCTCACGTACACTGGACGCAGCTTGTTTGAGCACTCGGTGCGTCGACTGCGCGTTTGTGTGTGTGACTACTGGCAAACATGGTCGTTTGAGAAAGCGACGGTGCGATCGACTGACGAACTCGCGTGTGGCGGACCACGTGTGCTGTTTGGTGCAGCTCCACTTCTGGATGGCGTTCGTCGGAATGATCTTCATCAACGTCCTGAACGCCCAGGTACGTCCTACTCCTTCCCATTCTCTCTCTTGTGTGTGTGTGTGTGTGGCTCTGGTCGCAAGTCGTGATGGTGCTAACACCACCATCGTGTGTGTCACGTGCGTGCGTGTGTGTGTGTGTTCACCTCAGCTGCTCCGCGATGTCTACCGCGCGTTCCGAAAAGACTTTGGCTACGCGCCGTCGAGAGCGCCTGTGGCCAAGAAGGTGCTCTAGCGTCCAATAGCCAACGGCACACGCGCAAAGACTCGAGAAGCTCTGGAGAGTGTAGTAGTAACAAGAAACCGATACACACACACATTGACACCATGCGTCCACAGCATGCGGACAGCCTTGGAAGACGAGGTACAAGCGCCGCGTATGACACAGATCCTGTCGGACCTCGAGAGTGCGCTCGAGCTGTCGTCGCCGCTGAGTCCGCGGAAGCTCCACCCAGTGATCCCGCAGGACTTTGATAGCAGTCCGCGGCGCCTCGACGGCTTTTCCGCTGGCGAGCACCGCGACGGACTCCACCAGCTCCTGCAGTCGTACCGCGCGCTGTACTTTGACTTTTACTACATCACGGACGAGCTCGTGTGGTACGGCGTGCGCGGGAACGCCGTGCGCCACAGCCTCATGCTCGCAGACCTGGCGTACGGCGTCGTGTTCAACCACGACGTGTTCCGCGCGTTTCTCGCGCCGCAGCCGTCGAGCGAGTCGTCGGCGTTCGACAGCCCCGTGTTTCCGCGCATGCTGCTGCCGTGGATCCGCCAGCTCGGCCACTTTTTGAGCTTCTTCCCAGAGAGCCAAGAGACGACGATGCCACTGCGGCAGCTCTACGACCAGCTCCGCAAGTTTGAGCTGAGCTAATCGCTAATAGACAAGGAGGACATTCGTGTCGATGCTGTCGACGTGTAGTCGATCGAGTGAGAGTGCATGCGTTTGATATGGTTGTCCTCCAGTGTGGATCAAGAAGTAGACGAGAGGCCGGTGTCCTTGCTTGGATGCAACACGTTCGAGACTATGGGTGCTTCTCATACTGGTGTGTCAAGTGATTGAAGGCCACTTGAGTCTCGTTCAACACCAAGACGATCCGATCAATCGTGCACTCATGACGAAGTCAACGACGAGCTCGAGTGTGGCTGTGTGGCTCGAGAGACTTCAGCAAACACCAGTTGTTCAGATTGTTTGTGTTGTCGATTTTGTTGTGATTGTAAGAAACGAGGTTTCCGACATCAACATGACTAAGACAAAGACGTGAACAACGCGTTTTGAAGCAACACGTGTTGTAGATGCTGCAAAAGGCATGTATGTAACGATGAGGCAGGTTATGGCACTTAAAGTATTGTAGCTTCAGCTATTCCTATTCTTTTGACAATTATTTCAATCATCGTAATAGTTTAACTCATAGACTCATGACATTGTTATACAGCTTACAATTTAGATAGTTGCAAAATCCAGTAATGCTCTTTGCTTACAACTTCTCGTTCTTAGGATTACGATAGTTTGATATTGTATGAACAATTTTGACGTAAAAGTCTGGATTATTTCACTATCACGTATTCGTTTGAAGCATGCCAATCAATCAATCACTCAATCACTCAAAACAAATCAAAGCAAGCACATCAAACGAAGAGTGAGCAAGATGGCGAGCAAGCCGGTAGTGACGTTCGTGACGGGCAACCGCAACAAGCTGGCCGAGGTCGTGGCGATCCTCGGCGCGGACTTTCCGTTCGAGCTGCGCAACCAGGCAGTGGACCTCCCGGAGCTCCAGGGCGAGCCGGCCGACATTGCGAAAGAGAAGTGCCGCCTCGCTGCGAAGCAAGTGAACGGCCCAGTGCTCGTTGAGGACACGTCGCTGTGCTTCAATGCGCTGCAGGGTCTGCCAGGACCGTACGTCAAGTGGTTCCTCGACAAGACCGGCCACGAGGGGCTGAACAACCTCCTCGCTGCGTACGAGGACAAGTCGGCGTACGCGCAGTGCATCTTTGCGTACGCGACTGGCGCAGACGACGCGGACCCAAAGGTCTTCGTCGGCCAGACGCCAGGTGTGATCGTGCCAGCGCGCGGACCGACGAACTTTGGGTGGGACCCGATCTTCCAGCCCGACGGCTACGCCACGACGTACGCCGAGATGGACAAGGCGACGAAGAACTCGATCTCGCACCGCTACAAGTCGCTCGAGCTCCTGCGCGCGTTCCTGCTTGCGGAACAGCAGCAGCAGCAAGCGACCAAGTAGCTGCGTCATAGGACGCGACAGCAACAGTCAATTGAAGCGCTTGCAAGACCGCATCCGACGCTTGAAGACGCATCACTCTGCTTCAATTCAATTCTGTCTAGTGTAAAATGAAAGTAATCTATAAACTGTCATGAATATATGAATATATATTATTAATGCATTTTTGCTTGAGAGAATTTTTAGTTTCGTTGACAAGTTCAAGATTTGTGTTTTGAATCTTATTTGTCACAATCGCTTTTAATGCGACCGTAAATTCGAAAATGATTCTAGGAACAGGTCCGATTTAAACATACGTCAGCCTAAATTTTAGGACGACATTATCCCTTTTTCAACTTTTCGCTTAAACAGAAAACCCGAGCCAAAACGGTACATTGCAACGCATGGTACCGGATTCAATACAAAGAGCGAGTATAGCCAAATTCACTCGATGGTATCACTACCAGAAGTTTACACAGGCACACCGCTCACATACGTTACTCAAGGTTAAAGCTCACCGCTCGTCATCGTAGCGAACGAGCAGCACATTACAGTATTATTCCAACAACATGGGCAAGCGCAGCAGTCGTGACGATCGACGTGCTCGAAGCGCAAGCTTCAGTAGCCACAGTAGCAGTAGCGGCAGCGATAGCGGTGGGAGTGCAGACTATGCGCGCTCGCGCCGCAGAGACAACGACGACGAGCGCAAGTCGTCGCGGCACAAAAAGTCGCACAGGAAGAGCGACAAGAAGTCGCACAAGAAGGAAAAGCGAGCCAAGAGCAGCAGCAGCAGCAGTCGACATCATGACAAGAAGAAGCGAAAGACCAAGAAAGCGCGGCATAGCGAACGTGTCACTGATGACGACTTGCGTGATGACTGGAAGGTGCGTCACTGCGCTCGTGTGCTTGTGTGCTTGTGTGTCAATGACTCGCTCGGAGACCAACGCGTCTTGTCCTCTGTGTGGTGATAATGATGATGGCGGATCATGCAATGACCAGCGAGCACATGTGGTCGTCAACGAGCTGCTGCGCGAGTTCCCAGAGCTCCGCGGCGAGCTCATAGGGCTACTGCAGATGCTCCACGGCGGCGGCGTCGCAGTGATCAGCGGCATCGAAAACAAGCGCATTCGCTCGCAGCTCAAGGAGCTCTTTCCGTTGCTGCAGCTCACAAAGGTGCGCTCGTGCAGCGCTGATAGCTGTCGACTGGAGCTCATTGATTGACAGACGCACGCGCTCTTCGTCTGTAGCTCTCGGAGCCGAGAGGCGCGTTCGCACAGCGCGATACAAAAGCCTGGGACGGCGACGCGACGATGCTCGAGGCGTTTCTGCGCGAGCTTGAGCAGCAGAAGGCGCCAGCGACCGCAGCGTCTGATGAGGGCGAGCGGTCCGGCGCTCGTGTCGACAGCAGCCCAGGACCATCACCTCGCCAGACGCCTGTGCCTGAAGAAGCGTCAACGCCTGCGAAGACGAGACGCGAGGCACCGATCGGTCCTGCAATGCCGCCTGGTGGCTTCCCACGTACGTGATGCAGCAGTCTGTTCGTGCACATGCGCTCTCGATGCCTTAGGAGCTCACTGGTCTCTGGCTCACTAAACGCAACAGCCTGCGACGGCATCAATGAGGACGACGACGACGACGACGTTGTCGGTCCTGCGCTGCCAGGGATGAAAGGCTTCCGCGCAGCCGATGAGCGCGTCGAGGCTGAGATGGAGCGCCGCGCAGCCGAACTCAAGCAAGCCGAGTGGGACCGAGCGCGTGGTGTATCGTCGAGCGATGCAGGCACTGGCAAGAGCAAGAGCGCGCCGCTTGTGCGCCAAGAGTGGATGACTGTGATGCCAGAGAGTTCGTTCTTCAAGGACTCGCTCGCGCCAGCGAACCGACCGCCTGGCAAAGCCGCGTCCTTCCGAACGTACGTCTGCTGCTTTGTGGTCTTTGCATTGGCAGATGATGTCCTCACAAAGCTGCTTGACGTGTGTGTGGCGGATGGTTCGACTGCTGGCGTGAGCAGCAAGGAGCCTGCCGCTGTCGACCAAACGTGGTTCGACGCACCAGAGGAGCGCGAGCGCGCGCGCCGAGCCAAGCTCGACATGTACGTTGGCACTTGTCGACACAGTGCAGTCATAGCAACGTGCGCCAGCGTCACACTGACAATGTCTCTCTCTCTCTCTTGCGTTGCTGCTCGTCTATGATCATCACTTCGTTTGCTAGCGAGCTGCTCGGGTACGTCCGTGAAGAGAACGCACCAAGCGCTGCGTCTGTCGCTGCGAGTCGCGCACCATCGGCGAGTGAGAGCGCCAGTGGCGTGCACGAGTCGATCGTGCCAGCGGCGAACCCAGTCGCAGACGAGAAGATGCGGCGGCAGATGGAGCGTCTGCGCGAGAGCCGCGGTCCTTCGTTGCTGGAGCAGCACCAGCAGCGCCTTGCAGACGAAGCGAAGCGCACAGGTGGTGCCAAGAGCAAAGCTAAGAGCGGATGGGATCGGTACGTGTGTGTGCGTTTGCTATGCGATACAAAGAGAGAGACTCATGGATGTGTGGCAACGCGTTTGCTCTCGCAGCGACCGCGACTTGACTGCGCGGCGCGGCATGTCGAACGACGACGCGAGCAAGATCATTGAGGCGTCGCGAGGGATCAACGCCAAGTTCACGGCGCCGACGATCTCGCGGCAGTTCCTGTGAGCGAGCGAGCGAGTGGGTGAGTGGGGACACGCTCAGTCGGCTCGACGTGTGAGCACTTGCAAAGACAGAGAGAGACGCACCTGGTCGCATCTCTTTTGCTTTAGTGCGTCGTAGTGACTGCGCGAGTGACGAGAGCGCCACGAGAACGAGCTGGAGCAGCGCGCGCAGTGTAACACTCGTCCACGTGACAAGTCGCGCTGAGGCGCTTGAGTCACGTGGCGCTGGCGTCTCGAGCGCGCGCGCATCGCTCGGTGCAACTGCTCGCTTGTCGCGATAGAGCTGCCCGACGCCTTCGCGCATCATCTTGACGTGGAAGCGCCGCTGCTGCGCGAGCTGCTGCTTGTGGCGCGTCTCGGCGCGATCGATGTCCTGGAGCTGCTTCGCGAGCCGCGAGACGACACTCTCGGACTCGATGGACGACGTAGAGAGCGTTGCAGCTGCGATCGCAGCGCGCACGTCGTCTCTGAGATGATCGCAGACGATGAAAGCGCTGCAAGTGAGAGACGAGTCACTAGCGCACAGAGGACGAGCGACGCACCTCGCTTGCTCAAACGCACTCAGGCGCGTACACGCGCGTGCGCGCTGCTGCAGCGCTTTGACATACATCGGCTTGATACGAAGCGCTTCGTCGCACATCTGCCACGCTTTCGTCCATTGCTAACAAGGGACAGCAGCAGTCGAGCGGATGTGGGAGAGTGCTCTCTCTCTCTCACTCTTCACGACCTCGCGACTGCACGTACCTCCATCATCAGCATACACGCAGCGAGGTTGCACGTCAGCGGGAGCTGCGCAGAGAGCTGACACTCTTCGCGCTCGGCTGGCGTCGTCCCAAAGTCGAGCGCCGCGAGCGCCTGGACGTACAGGTCCGCTGCTTGGGCAAACTCGCGGCGCTTGAACGCTTCGTTGCCGCGCTCGCGCTGCTCGTCGACGTACTTGACTTTGTCTGCGCGACTGAGCGTCGCGGCGCGCTGTGCCGAGTGCTTCACTTTCGCGCGCATGTCCAAGTACGCGATCTCCTTCGCCGACGTGTCGAGCATGACGCCGTTGTCGGCTTTGCGCTTGAGCGAGACCGACACAGTCGGGTCTGTCGCGACTGGCGCCATCACTGCGTTGAAGCTCGAGAGCATCTTGGAGACCGTGTACGCCTCAGTGGTCGGGTCATCTCCTTGCGCTTGCGCTGCTGACATCGCCATCAAGCGCTGCTCCATGTCTTCTCTCTCTTGTACCTCAATGGATCGACTCGCGTCGCTTCAGGATCCGAGTGTGTACCACACAAATGGCAGTAGGTGGAAGTGGAACGCAGCAAGACCAGGACAGACGGATGGACGATGGATGCATTCGCTCATGACGGACAGATGTGCAACGCGTGAGACAAACGCATTGTATGTGCGCGACTCACGACCGCTTCACGCGCTCTTTCTGCGCCGTCCGGTGCTTCTTTGTCTGCACACCCGTGGCTTTCCCAATGCGCCGCAAGAGCTGGAGGCTCCACCAGCGCGAGAACCTAGCGAACAGACAGCACCCGTGAGTGAATTGAGCAGCCACCGCGACTTTGATTCGTGCGCAACGCACCGGAAGATTGGGAGCTTTGGGGACTGCTCGCCGGCTTCGGACACGGGGTCGCACGCGATCGCGAGTAGGAGGAACTGCGGATAGACAGATAGACAGCAACCATCCACAGCAGCGTTATGCATCAACAGCGACAGCGGCAGTGTCAGTGTCAAGTGACTGCACAAGCGCTTGCGCGTGGACGTACGACTGGGAAGAGCAGCGCGAAGATGCCTTTGCTCACAAAGTTCGGGACAAAGAACGTCGCGAGCGTGAACGGACTCCCAAAGCCGGCAAAGTATGCCCTACCACGTCCCAACTCCAGCGTCAGTAGTCGTCACTGACACGAGCGCAGCACACGCAGAGGAGACGCACCAGTTCTGCTCCAAGTGTCCGAGGCGCTTCTCGAGGCTCCAGCCTGCGAGCGACCACTTGTACTCGAAGCAGTAGAGCGAGTAGAGCCAACTGAGGTGAATGAAGCTCAGGACTGGACCGATCACTGGGACCAAGTACGACAGCACGGTCTGCAGCAAGAAGAACGCCACGAGGATCGCGCGGTAGAGCTCGTCGCTATCCAGCAAGCGCGAGTCAGGCCGTGATTCCATTGTCAGCCGTGCTCGAGATGGTGGAGGCGAGCGAGAGCAGGACTGTACCGGATCATGTCTGCGACTGGCGTTGGGTTGGGCTTGCCGTGGAGCTGGAAGTACGCTAGCACGCACCAGACACGGTCACCGCAGCAGCAGACGAGAGATCGAGTGAGTGGGCGTCTTGTCACGAGCCCAACATCAGTGGAGCAGCAGGAGTGACGAGCCCATCACACACCGTCGTCTGCGATCTCCTGGTACCAGATCGTGTTGAGGATGAAGCTGATGCAGTAGATTGGGTACATCCAGAGCACTTGGTAGAGCAAGAACACGAAGCCGTCGACGCGGTCGCGCACGTCTTCTGCCTGTCCAGGACTGGCGAGTGAATGCACACACATACAGAGCAAGACCAGTCAGAGCACTCCTGTCATAGCGCACGCAGAGTGCTGCGCTCACGTACCCTTGAGCGAATGAGCTCTGGAGGATCTCGCCAAACAAGTGGATGACTGGGATCACTGCTTGGTCGAAGAAGAAGATGCTGCCGAGGAAGATCAAGCCGTTGAGCACAAAGCACTGCAGTCGGAGCCGTCGCGTACGTGGATGCGTCGCAAGCAAAGCGCAACAGAGCGGTGAGCAACAAGACGCAGCAGAGGAGTGAGTGAGTTGCTGTCTCGGCGAACACGCGCACACAAAGTGTCTGCGATCACGAGAACAAGTGCTGTTGAACGCAGGCAGGCAGGCTTGAGGCGACTCGCGACGCACCTTGGCGCTCGAGACGCAGATGAGGCGCGAGTTGATGAAGAAGATGAGGATGCGGTGCAGCGAGATCGCGTGCTGCACGCCGCCGCAGAACTCGCGGAACGCCGCGCTCAGCACGTGCTCGAGCGTCATGTTGGATCGATCGACTGCTTCTTCGTCTTCTCGCTTGCAGTTTAGACAGGTCACTATTTTACCTTCTACATCACTATTTCGTGTCTTTAAATAATTATACAAAATTATCTGACAACTACGCTAAATATATATTATGACGAACCGAATATTTTTAAAAAGCTTGATTAAATATACAAGGACCACTCATCACTGCGAAAAATGTCATTAGTAAACTCGCATATCAACTCTTTAGCGCCAGACGTTGTTCGCGCTTCGTGGGAGCCGTGAACAGTACATTCGTCGCAGTGGTCGAGAGTGCGCGCGAATGCGCAGGAGCAAGTAATACTCTGTCCCAAAACAATAATAATGCCAGAAACGAAATCTGCAAAGTAGTGCAGTTTAGTCATGGTCACTACTTTATCTTCTACATCACTAATTCATGACTTCAAAGTACGTTGATTATAAAATTGTTTTCTATAGACCATCTCTGATATATCATAAGCGGATATTATCGCATGACATATCCAATGTTATGATCTTTATAATACCAAATTACTTGATAAAATATAGTCCAAGTGTCGTCCAAATTGCTCCACCTACTGTTTGTGTAAATATCCCTCATTATTTAGCTCATTGATCAGTGTCATTTCAGTGACGTTTCTGAAATGTTTCGTGGTGTCCGCGCGAGTTGCGCTGCGAGGCGAGTGCAGCTCACCGCCGCGGACTTCACAGCAAGATCATTACACAAGCACTAGTATTGAGCTCTTACCATACGCTTCATCTCCTGCGCCCGGGTCCAGATTCTACACCATTTCCAGGTTATTTCCAGAATTGTCAAATTCCGATGCAGAAAGTGACAGTTCAAATTCAGAAGCGTCGAATTCCGTTCAAGAACACCATACAAAAAATACTCTCATTGTCAAAACCTGTTCTCTATCGATCAAGCTCAGAATTGACATCAACCTAAGTGCGTACAAAGGCCACCAACATCTACGCTTGGACGCCGTCGGTGGTCGCTCGGAACTTCCTGGAGCAGCGATTTCACGATGCTCGAGCACAACGCTCGCGTCCGAGAGGACACCAAGCATGTCGACGCAGTGTTTGACCTCATCCCATAGGCTGAAGCGCACCGGTGCCTCGAAGCGCTTCTCGAAGATCTCCTTCTCCTGAACAGCGTGATGAAGAAGCTCCAAGAAAACGGCATCTCACTTAGCGACGTCCGCCTGCTCTTTGACACCGTTGTCAACTGCTTTCCTACAATCAGAGAGCATTTGCTGGCAGCAGTATGGATCGCCCACGCTCCTGCGATTGAGAGCGCTTTGGTCAAGGCGAGCAGCTCCACTTTCTTCACAAAGACTTAGTAACGTGTTACATATGATCACCAAGAATCTGATCATTTTTCTTGGTTCAAACTGACCGCAAATCTGAGCTCCCAGTGGAGGAGTCCGAGGCGCTGCTGCCGCTCGTCCTCGACAATATGAGCAGTGAGCCTCCGGGGAAGCGAACGCGCACCATTGCAGACGACTTTTTGACTTTGGTGCTCGCTCAAAACGGTCGCATAAGGTCAAAGGAGAGCGGCTATACTGTCGTGTGCGACACCATCGCGCGCCTCGCGCCGCCCACCGGAAACAAGTGCGAGCGGCTCTCCTCAACCTCGAAGTTGATCATGGCACCACAGCGCACGTCGCTCCTGCCAGTGAACTTCGGAATGATCGCGTTCTTACAAGCTGCTCGCACGTACTGGGACGTGAATACAGTTGCGACTATGGGACGTCGAAGGGGACCGAGCGCAGACGACTGACTTATTGCGCACGACGAGTAGGACAACTGACCGTACACGACGAGCGTCGACGACCGACGAGTAATACAAAACATACTGCGGTACTATTCACTAATGAATGGCGATCGTTGTGATGACTGTCTACTGCTTGCTCTGGAGCTCCGTGCAATACTATACACTATAGTCCGAGCACTGATCACAGGTGATGAGGAAGTGGTCGAATCAGCTAGCTGGTGGTCTTGAGCTAGAGAGACATACTCATATTAAAGAGTTTGTTCAGAAGTTTCAATTGTAACTTGAACACTCTTTAAACAACGCATATTGAAAATTCAACCTCGAATTGAACTGCAAACAGGTTGCCTGTGAATTATCAGTCGAATGGAGTTGAAGTCCAGATGAGTGATAGTGCCGCATAGGTACTTAGCCCAGATCGCGTAACATTGCAGGAAGTTGTTATCAAAGTAGAAGTTTATATACAATTCAGATCACGCAAAGTTCTCTATCGCACTGGCTCGAACGTATAACTCTACATACGTCTGCGTACACTGCAAGTCGTGATCAAGCTCGAGAACAGTTGAACAAGATGTTTTGACGAAATGGCAAAACAATCGCGATATTTCACATTGCTAGTGCAAATATACATAGAGTCGAGCATCGCGTGCTTAAGCGCACGCTCATTGGGAATGTAGCGTGTCCAGCGTACGTACTCAACTACGTGCTCGTGCTGGAGGTGTGCGCGTTTACTCCATCATTTTAATTAGCTTAAATACACGAGTATATTTCAAATCAGATAACTTAAAATATCGATTTAACGTGGTAAAAAGTTTGAGTTGAAGTGAAACCGATCAGAGCACTTGTTTGAACCTTGGTCGGGGCACTTTATGCGCACAAACGCGCATGAACAGCAGCGGCGGTATCCAGCGACGCAAAGGCGCCGGATGCGAGGGTGTTGCGTGCGAACACACACTCGGTGAGCAGCCGCTGCACCTCTACGGCTACCTCTGGGCAAAGCCGCCATCGCAGAGAGCGACGACTGCACCTGCAGTTTCCAGTTCCACTGCGACGAACAAGACCGAGAGCGCTCATGACACTGACAACGGGCACGACGAGAGCGACGAATGGGGTCGATTCAGCGCTGTTGTGACTGACACTGTCGTGTTCAAGCACCAGAAGCCAGTCAAGTGGCTCTTCACGTCCAAGCAAGACAAAGGCAAGGTCGGTGAGTGTAGGAGAGTCGTCGAAGCGCTTACATCATGCGTGCTGCTCGAGCTTTGCGTGATGACGCCTTAGTGATGCTGCAGATCCTGTGTAAAAGCAGGAAGAGCCTCTCGATCGGACAGGTCGTGCACGAGTTCCTCGTCCCAAAGCTCTACACACTTGGCACAAACCGCGACAGCCCTGACCTCGTCCTCGCAACTTTTGCGTACACTGAGCGCTGCGCTGCGACCGGCGAGCTGCAGCTTGTCGTGGAGCATCTCAATCGAGCTGGACTGAGTGCGTTGATGATCTAAACGTGTGGCAGTAGCTCAAGACGTGCGCACGACGGAGCGACGATCGCTCACAAACCGTGTCGTGTGCTCTAGCTGCGCTGCAGAATCGAGAGAAGCCGGTGCTGAGCGTCCTCCAGCGCTACGTGCCAACCAAGTCGGGCTACAACCACATGATCCAGTCCGTGTTCACGCACGAGAGCTGCGTCGTTCGCAAGTGCGTGAACGCGCACTTGATCGCAGACGCGAGTCTCAGTATCTCGCAGCGCACGATCACATTCGAGGCAGACGAGCAGAACCTTCGTGCTCGTACGTGTCGCTGATCGAATGCGCGAGTTCAAGCGTCTGCTGGATGGATGCAAGGGCTCGCTAATCTGTGTGACTCACTGATTGAGCGACTGCATGCGGTACCAGGCGAGGTGTCGAACAAGGACCTGCAGCGCCAGATCGAGCGGATCCACCTCGAGTTCAGCGCGCACTTGGAGAAGATCGTGGGGAAGGAGATCGTCCGGCACGTCGCGTACTTCAAGGTGCGGCTCGACCTACTCATGCAAGAGCGAACCTCTAGCCCCTCAATGCTCACGGCGCGATGCCCTCGGATCTGCTCACGACGACGCGCGCCAGATCGGAGCAGACGATCGTATCTATCTCCTGTGGAGCACGCTTGTGTCGTTCGAACGACCTGGCAAGACGTTTGCCAAGTCTCATCGCCTCGCGCTCTCGGTCCTTGAGCGCCATCGCCAGAGCGTGAGCGCACAGGAAATGACTCACGCGAACAAGCTCCGCGGGCTCTACTCGCAGCTCAAGTGTTGCCCAGTGTGCAATCAGCTGCTCCCGCGCTCGCAAGTCGACTTTCTGGTGCGTTCGCATGCTGCTGAGCTGCGAGCCAGGAAGCTCAGGACTGCTGACACCAACACCGACATGGCACAGGTCACGTACAAAGCGATCATCAGCCATGCGGAGACGGAGTTGAGCCCAGTTCGAGGACGCGACGGACAAGCGCCTGTGCCTCCTGTCATGCTCAAGCTCTGCGGACCGACGAAGAAGAAGCGCTTCGAGGAGCTCAAGCAAGACTCGACGTTCTTGTGCGTGCTCCTGCGCTTGTTTCCCTGTGGATGCGCAACGCCGACGCTCACAGACACGTGGTTGCTGGTCGTGCGTCGTCCATTGCCAGATACCAGACAACTCGACTCTGTCACGCTTGCTCGCTGATGCTCACGCCTCGCCAAGCCGAAGTGTCTGGCCCAAAGAGCGACGAAGCGCGGACAGGAGCAGCAACAACAGCACAAACAACTACGACTGGCAAGACAGCGTCTTCGGCTGGCACATCGGCTAGCGCTGCTCCTGCTGCTCCTGCTGCTGCAGCACCCAAGCCTCCCGATCGGCAGTCTGCGCATGCGCTGTTCTGGGGCCGAGCTGACCGTGCAGCGAAAGCTCGAGGCAATGCGCCAGTGGTGACTGCGAAAGCGCGGCCGTTCTCGGCTGATGTCCCTCGCCTCCGGTTCCAACGAAGCGTGACCAAGAGCACGCACAGCAGCAAACAGTACCAGCGCCACTTGGCGCACTTGCTCCCAGCTGTGCGTGGAGCCCTGGCCAATGCGCACTCTGCAAGCTCCCCTCACGACACTCTCGAGCGCATCGCAGAGCACTTGCAGCGACGATACCACCGACCGTCGATGCGCTTTGCACTCGCTCAGTGCAACATCTTCCCAGCCACTGCAGTGGTGCCAACGAGCACACTGAGCTGGATCTGCACGCCAGAGCTCGTTGCGGCGATCACAAGCTACGTACGTGTGCACGATGCTGCGCTCCGAACGCACTGGCGCTTGCTCGCTTGTATGGAGGCAGAGAAGAGTGTGTTCACGCTGCTCGTTGTCGTCGGTGCCTGTGTGGTGCAGTGGAGCGAGCTGTGCAAGTCGCGAGGCGAGAGTGCGAGCTCAGCGGCGATTGACATCGACGCGTTCGACGCGATCCTGATGACCCGAGCGAGTGCCAGTGCAAGCGATCCAAGCGACCAGCGACAGCTGCTGTCCGCTTCCGCAACGAAGCCACTCGAAACGATTGCAGATAGAGATCGCACGTGCGTCTCAGTGACGCAGATACATCGTGTGCCAGCGCGACCCAGTCGACCCCGGAGCTCGGGGTCGTTGCCGACATCGTCGCGCGTGAGTGGCTTTGCCGCTCGTATCTCGAGCGCCTCTGTCCCAGTTCCGTCGTGTGCGCATGAACGCCAGATCAGCGCACATTCAGAGCACACAAGGGGCGACGCGGAGCTTGTTTGTGATGAGCCACACATGGGAGCGACTGGTGGTCGAACGCAGGCTCTCGCACTCGCGAGCTCGAGCACTGACGACAGACACAGTCGAGTGGGGATGCAGGCGCACAATGGTGCAGCACGAGCATACGCGCGACAAGGCGATGTAGCCATCTCGTCATTGAGCGAGCAAGCAGCACAGCAGCACGTAGTCGACGATGCAGCGAGCACCGAGCTGTCGCTGGACGAGCTGCGCGTGTTGGAGGAAACGCTCATGCGGTCTTAGCGATCACAAGTCTGTTCGTGTGGTCACGCTACGTGTATTGCTCGTGCAGCACATGGCAGCAGCAGGAGCGAGTACTGACACCGACGAGCACGTGCGTTACGCCAGTCGACAATCGCGGCAACGCGTCTTGCCACGCAACGCTGCGACCAGCAGCTCTGAGGCGTCAAGACGCTCTCGGTCGTGCGCCAAGACCATTGAGCTCGACGGACGCAATGCAGACGAGCAAGTCGCTTGCGTGCATAGCCAGGGAGGCGCTCGCATGCGCGACCTCGGAGCAGCTGGCGACTTGCCACGCACGTTGGCGCCATTTTTTGGCCGCAAAGGAGTGAAGCCATGTGAGTGGCAAGCCGCGGCCGCCAGTCGTTTGAATTTTCAGCTTTTTGGGAATTCCGAGACTCGGCAGCATACAAATCGCAAGTGCGAGTGTCTACGTTTGTGCGCCGATTTCGAAAAAGTCGAAATCGTCACCGCCACTCAATTTGAAGCACTCTGGCAGGCAGGAACGACGACGCTCGTGTCGCGACGCGCGCTGCTCGCTCGACGGCATTTCCCAGATCCCTCGGATACGCGCACTCGCTGTCGTCTGCTGCTGCTGCTGCTGCTCTTGCGCGCTCAGTCGCTCGTCTCGCCACTCCGCCTCTTCTTCTCCTTCTTCTTCTTAACACACAGTCATCATGGCCGACTTCTCGCCCGAGCAGCTCGAGGCGTGCCTCCTGCAGCTCACGAACCCGGACACGGAGCAGATCAAGCAGGCCGAGGCGGCGATCAAGGTGTACCTGAAGAAGATCGTGTCGGTCGTGGGTCTCATGACCCAGCTGCAGCACTCGGCCAAGCCGGAGGTGCGCCAGCTCGCGGCTCTCATGCTCCGCAAGAAGCTCTTCAAGCACTGGCCAAAGCTCGACGAGCCGACGAAGGCGGGCGTGAAGCAGGCGCTGCTCGCGCGCGCGGCCGAGGACCCGGTCCCAGTCGTGCGCTCGGCGGTCGCGACGCTCATTAGCAGCCTCGCGCTCCACGAAGTGCCGACGGGCAAGTGGCCGGAGCTCATGATCTTCATCAACACGTGTGCGTCGAGCTCGAGCGAGGACCAGCGCGAGATCAGCATGAAGCTGCTGCAGCTCCTGAGCGAGTCGATGGGCACGCACCTGCAGCCGCACTTCAACGACCTCAAGACGCTCTACGCCGCGGGTCTCCAGGACCCACAGAGCCTCAAGGTCCGCGTCGCGTCGATGCGCGCGGCGTGCGCGATCGTCGAGTTCCTCGAGGAGCACGACCTGCGCAACTTCCAGTCGCTCGTGCCGCTCCAGATCGCGGTGCTCCAGCAGTGCGTCGTGAACGGCGCCGAGCCAGAGGCGGTCGAGTTCCTCGACGTGTTCTCGGAGATCGCGTCGCACCCGTTCCCGATCCTGGACCAGTCGTTCCCGGCGTTCATTGAGCTGCTGCTGCAGGTGATCGTGCACGACAAGCTCGAGGTGAGCACGCGCGCGTCGGCGTCGTATGCGCTCGGCGAGTTCCTCAAGAAGAAGCCGAAGACGATCGGCAAGAAGCAGCTCGTGGGCAAGATCTTCACGACGATGCTCGACATTGTCGCGGGCGACGACGACGTCTCGTGCGGCCTCATCTCGAACCTGCTCGAGCGCGACAGCAAGGACGCGGACGACGACGACGACGAGGACGAGTCGCCGGGCCACCTCGCGCAGCAGACGCTCGACAGCCTGGCGCTGAGCGTGCCGGCCAAGTACCTCAACCCAGTCGTCTTTGGCATCTGCAACGAGTACATCCAGTCGCCGGACGCGCGCAAGCGCAAGGCCGGTGTGCTCGCGCTCGGCATCCTCTCGGAGGGCTGCTGCGAGTTCATGTGCGAGAACGTGAACGACCTCTTGCCGGCGGTCTACCGCGTGGCGCAGGACCCGGAGCAGAAGGTGCGCGAGGCCGCGTGCTTTGCGCTCGGCCAGTTCGCCGAGTTCCTCCAGCCGAACATCACGGAGCACTACAGCGACATCTTGCCGATCGGCATTGCGCTGCTCGACGACAGCACGAACGCGATCAAGGCGACGGCGCTGTACGTGCTCGACGAGATCACGCAGAGCATGGACAGCCACCAGGTGCTGCCGTACCTCGACACGCTCGTGACGAAGCTCGTGGCCGTGCTGCGCGCGTCGACGCCGCAGCTGCAGAAGATGGCGCTCGACGCGCTCGGGTCGATCGCGATCGGCGCCAAGGACGCGTTCCAGCCGTACTTCCAGTCGGTCGCGGAGCTCATCCAGCACTTCTGGAGCATCACGGACCCCAAGTACTTCTTCCTCCGTGGCGCGGCGATCGAGTGCCTCGGGTACCTCGCCACGGCGCTCGGCAAGGACGCGTTCCGTCCGTACTTTGCGCCGTCAATGCCGTTCGTCTTTGCGTCGTTCGAGCTCGACGACTCGGAGCTCAAGGAGCAGGCGTTCGTGTACTTCATCAACATCACGAGCATCTTCAAGGACGAGTTCGCGCCGTTCCTCGAGCAGGCGGCGATGCACGTGCTCCACGAGATCGAGAGCGACGAGGGCATCCGCGTCGTGGACGACGAGGAGGACGTGCTCGAGGGCCTCGACTCGGACGACGACGAGGACGACGACGAGAACGTCTTGCGCCACATCAGCATCCGCACGGACGCCCTCAACTCCAAGGTGCGCGCCGTCGCGGCCGTCGAGGAGATGGCGCTCAACTGCGGCGCGATCTTTGAGCGCTACATCCCCAAGTTCCTCGAGGCGCTTGCGCCGCTCACCGAGTACATCCACGAGGACGTGCGCGCGGCCGTGGCCGAGGCGCTCGCGGCGCTCGTGATCTGCTCGTTCGACGCGTCGCACCCTGGCAGCGTCGACGCGCAGGTGTGGACCAAGGGCGACGTGAGCAAGAGCATCCTCTCGGGCAACAACACTGTCATCGTCGAGGCCGTGATGAAGAGCCTCGCGGACGACTTGCTCGAGGACCCGGAGGAGGTCGTGGTCGAGAAGACGTTCAACGCGATCAAGGCCATGTCGGCGCGCGTGGGACCGGTCGTGACGGCCGAGTACCTCCCGAGCATCATGCGCGCGACGCAGGCTGTGCTCACGCACACGCACGTGTGCCAGGCGAGCGCCGAGGACGACGACGATGAGGACGACACCGAGGGCGGCTCGGTGCTCGAGGCCGCGTCTGAGCTCATTGGCGTGCTCGGCAAGTGCTACGGCCCGAGCTTCCTCGAGCCGTTCACGCAGCTCTTCCCGAACCTCTTGGCGTTCGCGACCGGTCTGCGTGCGTCGCGTGACCGCGCCGCGGCGGTTGGCTGCTTTGCCGAAGTGTTGCGTGAGCTCGGCCCGGCGAGCCTCCAGTTCGTCGAGCGCGTGTTCCCGGTCGCGGTCCAGGGCCTCGCGTCGGACAACTACGTGCTCAAGGCGAACAGCGCGTTCTGCGTCGGCATCCTCGCCGAGGTGAGTGGCGACAAGCTGTACCCGGCGTACGAGCAGATCCTGCACGCGCTGCGTCCGCTCTTTGTGGCCGAGGGCAGCGACGACGTCGTGGTGGACAACGCGTGCGCGGCCGTGGCGCGTCTGATCATTGCGGGCGTCGCGAGCGTGCCGCTCGAGCACGTCCTGCCGGTGTTCCTCGGCGCGATGCCGCTCAAGGCCGACTTTGACGAGAACAACGTCGTCTTTGCGTGTCTCAACGGCCTCGTGAAGTCGCAGAACCCGGCTGTCGTGGCGTTCGTGCCGCAGATCATCGAGGTGTACGCCAAGGCGCTGCTGCCGACGTCGAGCGTCGACGACGCCGAGCAGGTGGAGATCAAGGTGTGCGTGCGCGGGCTCTTTGGCGCGTTCGAGGCGCAGATCAAGGAGGTCGCGGCGCAGCTGAGCCCAGAGCTCCAGGCCGCGCTCGGCTCGGCGCTGCAGTAAGCAGTAAGCCGTGCGAGTTTCCGTGTCGCCACCACACACACGCTCCTGCACTTGCTTGTTGCAAGCGAGCGAGTGGCGACGCTGTAGTTGATGATGATGTATAGACGATCTACCTATTTGCCTTTCGTAACGAGACGCTGATGAACACGAAGACACGAGAGCTCCTTCCTTCCTTCAGTCTTCACTCTTCTTCGTACATGCCTAAGCTCAAGCGGACAGCTTTGGTGTCTCGCTGCTGTTTCTGCATTCAAGCGTCTGATGCGCACCACCTGCGGTCTTGCAAGCGCTTCAATTGACTGTTGCTGTCGCGTCCTATGACGCAGCTACTTGGTCGCTTGCTGCTGCTGCTGTTCCGCAAGCAGGAACGCGCGCAGGAGCTCGAGCGACTTGTAGCGGTGCGAGATCGAGTTCTTCGTCGCCTTGTCCATCTCGGCGTACGTCGTGGCGTAGCCGTCGGGCTGGAAGATCGGGTCCCACCCAAAGTTTGTCGGTCCGCGCGCTGGCACGATCACACCTGGCGTCTGGCCGACGAAGACCTTTGGGTCCGCGTCGTCTGCGCCAGTCGCGTACGCAAAGATGCACTGCGCGTACGCCGACTTGTCCTCGTACGCAGCGAGGAGGTTGTTCAGCCCCTCGTGGCCGGTCTTGTCGAGGAACCACTTGACGTACGGTCCTGGCAGACCCTGCAGCGCATTGAAGCACAGCGACGTGTCCTCAACGAGCACTGGGCCGTTCACTTGCTTCGCAGCGAGGCGGCACTTCTCTTTCGCAATGTCGGCCGGCTCGCCCTGGAGCTCCGGGAGGTCCACTGCCTGGTTGCGCAGCTCGAACGGAAAGTCCGCGCCGAGGATCGCCACGACCTCGGCCAGCTTGTTGCGGTTGCCCGTCACGAACGTCACTACCGGCTTGCTCGCCATCTTGCTCACTCTTCGTTTGATGTGCTTGCTTTGATTTGTTTTGAGTGATTGAGTGATTGATTGATTGGCATGCTTCAAACGAATACGTGATAGTGAAATAATCCAGACTTTTACGTCAAAATTGTTCATACAATATCAAACTATCGTAATCCTAAGAACGAGAAGTTGTAAGCAAAGAGCATTACTGGATTTTGCAACTATCTAAATTGTAAGCTGTATAACAATGTCATGAGTCTATGAGTTAAACTATTACGATGATTGAAATAATTGTCAAAAGAATAGGAATAGCTGAAGCTACAATACTTTAAGTGCCATAACCTGCCTCATCGTTACATACATGCCTTTTGCAGCATCTACAACACGTGTTGCTTCAAAACGCGTTGTTCACGTCTTTGTCTTAGTCATGTTGATGTCGGAAACCTCGTTTCTTACAATCACAACAAAATCGACAACACAAACAATCTGAACAACTGGTGTTTGCTGAAGTCTCTCGAGCCACACAGCCACACTCGAGCTCGTCGTTGACTTCGTCATGAGTGCACGATTGATCGGATCGTCTTGGTGTTGAACGAGACTCAAGTGGCCTTCAATCACTTGACACACCAGTATGAGAAGCACCCATAGTCTCGAACGTGTTGCATCCAAGCAAGGACACCGGCCTCTCGTCTACTTCTTGATCCACACTGGAGGACAACCATATCAAACGCATGCACTCTCACTCGATCGACTACACGTCGACAGCATCGACACGAATGTCCTCCTTGTCTATTAGCGATTAGCTCAGCTCAAACTTGCGGAGCTGGTCGTAGAGCTGCCGCAGTGGCATCGTCGTCTCTTGGCTCTCTGGGAAGAAGCTCAAAAAGTGGCCGAGCTGGCGGATCCACGGCAGCAGCATGCGCGGAAACACGGGGCTGTCGAACGCCGACGACTCGCTCGACGGCTGCGGCGCGAGAAACGCGCGGAACACGTCGTGGTTGAACACGACGCCGTACGCCAGGTCTGCGAGCATGAGGCTGTGGCGCACGGCGTTCCCGCGCACGCCGTACCACACGAGCTCGTCCGTGATGTAGTAAAAGTCAAAGTACAGCGCGCGGTACGACTGCAGGAGCTGGTGGAGTCCGTCGCGGTGCTCGCCAGCGGAAAAGCCGTCGAGGCGCCGCGGACTGCTATCAAAGTCCTGCGGGATCACTGGGTGGAGCTTCCGCGGACTCAGCGGCGACGACAGCTCGAGCGCACTCTCGAGGTCCGACAGGATCTCGACCAACTTGGACGCAGTGAGTGCGCCAGGACTGCTACTGCTGCTCTTTACATGCGACAGTGCCGTTGCCTCTGTCTGCGCGTCGTGGTATATCACGAGCTCTCGCCACGTGTAGTTGTAGTTCTACAGCAAGAGTGGCCAATGGACACAAGCGTGAGTGAGTCGAGCCAGTCAGTCAATCAGTTGGTCTTCAAGAGACATCCTGGTACACTACAGCAACTACGATGGGTCGTACCTGAAGGAACTTGGCGATCGTGTCTTCGAGCGCAGAGAACGGGTAGCTCTCCGAGACGTTTGGCGGGATGTAGTAGCTCGACGCGTTGCTGCTCATGCAGAGAATGAACGTGTGTTATGCCTGTCAGTTCCGTGCGCTGTACAGATCCAAACAACCAGCCATCGACACACACAAGGCGCAGCGTCTAGACTGTACCTGCACGTGAAGCAGAGCGTGACTTGGTAGTGCTCGGCAAACTGCTTGATATTGTAGAGCGTCACGTGCTCCTTCACGCTGTGGTCCCACAGCTGGTGGTGCTTCCAGAGCGCCGCGACGTCTGGCGTGATGCGGAACACCACGGCGGCGTGCGGCTGGATCGTCACGAGCAGCGTCGTGCGCCGTCCTGCGCAGATGCCGTTGTCCAGAAAGTGCACGTCGACGCTCCCTGGCGCCGTGAGCAGCACGTCGACGCCAATGTTGAAGAACATGCTGTCGTTCCGGAGCGCCAAGCGCGCTTTCACGTCGCTCCGCGTGTTGTGCACGACGATGAACTTGTCCGAGTCGGTCGCGAGCGTCGACGTTGCGAGGTCTGGGCTCGAGAGCGCGGCCTCTGGCATCGAGAAGACTGCACCGAGGAAGCTCGGCTGCGTCCCGACGCCTGCACCGAGCGCGTCGCCAGTCGTCGAGAGGATCTCGTCGGCTTTCGACTGCGCGACGTTCACTTGGAGCTGCGGCTGGTTGCAGATCGCGCGGAGGATGACCGTCTCGCGAAAGTCCTTGACAAGACGGCAGTTGATGTACACTTCGATCTCGCGGACCCAGTGCTCGACGCCCGAGTCTGCGGCGCCACTCGCGCTTGCTGGTCGCGGCTGCGGGCGAAAGTGGAGAAACACCTGCATGCGGCCGTGGGCTTCGAGCGTCACGGCCGAGACTTCGGTGAACGACGTCGGCGACGTCGAGAAGCTTACCTCTTGCGGCCGCGCGTTGCTCGAGAGCATAAAGTCGAGCGTCAGGCCCGAGGCGTTCTCGAGCACGATCGAGTGGTTGTGGTACAGCTTGTGGTAGTACACTTCGCTGTAGTCAATCACGAGACCTGGGCGACTGCTCGCAGCGCGCGGGCTCTCGCTCTCGCTCGCGTGCGGCGCAAACTCGAGGCTCGAGCGGCGCTGGCGCTTGGGGTTCCCGTGGTTCGACACGAGGACGCGGAAGAGGTTCGTCGTCGGGTCGACGCCAGACGACATGCTCCGGAGCATGTTCAGGTCCGCAATCACCTCGAGACGCACGTGGATGACCTTGAGGTCCGACGGGTTCGTGACGTTCTGCAAGACCATGAACGTCGAGTACACGCCGACGACGTCGCGGAGAAAGTAGAGCACGACGCTCTGGTAGCTCCGCGACCGGTCGAGCGTGCCGCGGTCGCGACTGAGCTGGAGCCACGACTTGGCGTTCCGGTCCACGAGAATGAGCTTGTAGTCCACGGGCTCGAGCCCGCTGCTGTCCTGCGCCGCGAGTTGGTTGTACAGGCACTCGACTGTGATCTCCCACTCGACTTCGCCGCCGTTCCGGACCGTGTGCTGTCCTGCGTCGACAATGTACCGCGTGCTCTCGAGGCTCGAGTTCTCCGCTGGTGTGCACCCGCGCACAGTCAGGACTGGGAGCTGGTTCCGCCGGTCGCTCGGCTCAGTGCTGATCGAGTCGAGGTCAAACTCGTCGAGGTTGTCCACGCCGCCATAGTCGCTGTCTTCGCGGTCCGCGTCCTCCATGTGCGTCGCGAGCGTCGGCGCTGCAAACGCCTTCTTCGACGCCAGCAATCGCTTCTCGCGCGCCGAGAACGCTGCGCGAATGAGCTCAGCGTCAACGCCCACGCTCCCGGTCTTCACGCCGCTGCTGCCGTCTGTCGACGTGGCACTCGACGCGTGCTGCTGGAGCACCAAGTGCACGTCCACTTCCGTCGACACGCCCATGTCGGCGCTCACGTCGACGTCGCGGATCTTGAGGAACATGTGGTTCCGCGCCTCGGTGTCTGCCGCAGTGTCTGGCGCCTCGGTGCCCCACGAGTTGCTGCGCCACGATGGGTGGTGCCGCATCTTGTGCAGCAGCGACGCTGCTTTCGCGTTGTCGCCGCTGCCGTGGTAGTGCATCGCGTCCGCGGCGGCAATGAGCGTCGCCTCTTCAAGGCGCACAGTGATCTTCATCGAGTCGCCGGGTGCGATCGTCCCAGACGACGGCACGGCGATCGCTTCAATATACTCGCTCATGGCGCTCATCTCGGACGCCGTGGCGCCCTTGAGGAGGCACAGACCAGGCTGGTACATCGCCACGGGCTCAATCACAAAGTTGAGCGGCTCGAGCGTCGACGGATTCCGGACGTAGAACGTCTCGGACGTGTTGCGGAGGTGGTGCGCGACGTTGCTCGCAGACTGCGTCGAGCCACCCGTGAGCGCGAGCTGGACCGACTCACGGCTGCTCCCAGACTTGGAGCGCAGCGACGCCGGCAGGAGCTCGAGCGGAATGTCCGCTGGGATCTCGGTCGCGCCGGCGAAGAAGTGGAGACTCGACGCCGAGAGCGTGAACGTCCGGCCGGGCACGAGCTTGCCTTTGACTTTGATGTGCTTGGTCTGCGCCGTCTCCGAGGCGTTCTGGACGCTCACGTCGAGCCAGACGCTCCCGAGCTCAAGGATGTCGTACGTCGGGTCGTACTCGGTCGACTGGAGCGTGTCGGGCGAGAGGCGCGCGGACGGGAACACGTGGCACACGACGCGGACGTCGACCGAGTCGCCCGGGGCGATCTGGAGCGTGCTCACGGGCGTGTTGGCCGAGCGCGAGAAGAGCAGGAACTCGAGCGTGCTGTTGCGTGTAGCGAGGCAGCAGCAGCAGTCATAGCTCGTCAGCTACACAGCCATAAAGCTACAGAAAGCAAGCGCACGGGCGTACCTCTCGAGCGCACTGTGCGGCGTCGACGCGAGCTTCACGCTCAGCTCTTCGTCGTACACGTTGCGCAGCGAGAACCAAAAGTTGGCGCCTTGCGGCGACGCGTCCTGCGGCGGCGGCACGACGACTGGCGGCAGGAACGCCATGTGGCGCGACAGCTCGTGCGCATCCGTGTCATTGCCGCTAAAGCTCGAGCTCTCGGGGTCAACAGTCAGCTCGGCGTAGCTCGAGATGATGTGCGCGCGCACGACGACGTCCTCGACGTTGTGCGGGTTCGAGAGGTTGAGGAACCGGAGCGGGAACTCGTGGATGCCAGCGCTGAGCGACTGCTTTGACAGAAGGCAGAGAGAGAGAGACGTGGATCAGTACCAGAGAAAGAGAGACTTTGTATCGCAAGAGCAAGAGCAGCACGCACCTCGGCGGTCCGGAAGAACTCCATCTCCATCACACACGTCGCGTGGGCGTCGATCTTCCACACGTGGCAGTGCCGGTCCGCGTCGCTCTCGAGCTTGCGCTCGGCTTGGAGCACGAGCTCGCGGAGCGATGGGATCTCGACGCCGTTGCTGCCACTCGCTGCTGCTGTCACGAGCGCAACGTCGCCGCTAAGCGCCGTCTCGGTCGCGCCGCGCACTGCGCGCATGCGGATGCACGACGGGATGTTCGCGAGCGCGACGCACACGCCAATGTCGCACGTGTTCTTGATCGCGACCTCGAAGCGCGACGACGTCCAGCCGATCGCGTAGCCGATCTTGCCGAGCGACACGTGCTTCTCGCTCACGACGACGCTCGACTCGCCGTACTCGCCGCTCACGCGCACGACCTTGAGCGTCGACGCGACGCTCGCTGCTTCGTTGTCTTCGACTTCGTCCACAGTCGCGACTGCAGCGTCAAAGCGCTGGATCGCCACGACGCCAGCAAACGGCACGAGCTTGCCGTTCTCGACGACGTCGCTCGGCAGTGGCGCAGTCAACGAGATCGGCGCGTAGCGGAAGAAGAGCACGCACGACATCTGCGCTGGGATGCGGTGGACGTCGCCATAGTAGATGCTCGTGTCAGAGACGGCCGAGGTGCTGTTTGCGACGAGCGCAGCCTCAGGACTTGGCACGCGCAGCCGCCGCACGCCGTCGACAGTCACCGTGCGCGCAGTCAAGAGCCCTGCGCGGTGCTGGCACTCGTGCGAGAGCGGCGGGATCTTGCCACAGTCGCACCAGACAAACTCGAGCGGCAGTGTGCTCACTGGCCGGAGCACCATCTCGTCGTCCGTCGTGTTCGTGAGCGTGAGGAACCGCTCGCGCGCCAGTGGCTTGCGCGGTAGTGGCGACCCGAGCGCTGCGCCAGTTGCAGCTGTCGCTACTTCGACGTGGCGCGTCTCAAAGATCCGGTACTTGCGACTCGCAGCTTCTGCGTCGCCACCCGCGCCGCTGACGCTGCCAGGGACCGACACGGTGTCTGAGAGCTCGTCTTCGAGCTTGATGACGTTGATCACGCCGAAGTCGATCGTGCTCGCGTGCGCCGGCGCTGCTGCGACTGCTGGCGCTGCTGCCGATGCGCTCGAGCCAAAGACTTCGCACTTGAGCGCGCCGTTGTCGACAAAGAGTAGCACGTCGACAGCGCTGATCTTCCCCGGGTAGTGCACGTTCTCGACCAAGATGCGCCGCCGGAAGAAGCCACTCGCGAACGCCGTGACGCTGAACGCCACAGCCTTTGTCTCCGCTGGCGGCACGTCGCCCTCCGTATGCGAGAGCGCGACGTGGAGCGACGTGTCGTCGTCCGAGTAGCTCTCGCTGTCGCTTGCGACAAAGAGGCGGTACCGCAGCGGCAGCGCTTTGCTCACGTTGGTGAGCTCAAAGTGTCCGTCGTGCACGCGCGGCGCCTCGCGGCCGCCCAAGTTGCGCTCGACGCCAAAGTCGATCGTCGTTGGCGTCACGCGCGCGAGACTCGCGCCAGCGACGCCGACAAACTTGATCGTGAACTCGGCGACCATGTCGCTCTTCTCAGGCTCGTCCGTGCTGCTGGACGCTGCGGCTGTGGCGTCACCGAGGAGCCGATAGAGCTGCACGCGGATGCCGCCGACGAGGTCGCGCGTGCTCCCAGTCTTGAACGCGTCGGCCGATAGACGCGGGCGGAACGCGGCAAACAAGTCGATCGCCTGCTTCCCGCGCAGGATCACGTGCGTGGCTTCACGACTCAGACGCGCGTCGTCAAAGACGTAGCACTGCGTCTTGAGGTTCGACGACGCGCAGAGCACGAGCGCCTCGTCCACTTGGTTGTGCAGCGTCAGCTTGTGCACTTTGCTGAACTTGAGCGACACGTTCGGGCTCTCGACCGTCGCGTCCTGCATCTCGGGCGTGACGTAGCACGGACCGAGGTCGAGCACGTCGAGGCGCCCCGTCGCGTGCGGATCGAGCTCCGGCACGCGCACGTACACGGGCCGCGTCACGCGCACTGCGAGCGTCACGACTGACGTGTCCAAACGGTCGTTCAGGTTCCGGAGCTGGATCTGCTCGCTGTGCTGCCCAGGCGTCGTGCCGCGGTACGTGAAGCGCGCGAGGACGTGTGAGTTCGCGGCGATGCTCCCTGTCGGCTTCTCAAACGTCAGCTCGCCGCTGCTTGTAGATGCTGACGATGTTGAGACAGTCGTTGACGATGATCCGCTGCTGCTGTTGCTGGCGCTCGACGCGTGCTCGCGCGCCGACGGAGCGAGCAAGAGGTACTTGACCTGCCGGTGCGACCGGTTCCGGATGATGAACTCGCCGTGGACTTCGGCGTTCTGCTGCTGCTCGCCCAGTTCGATCCTGTCCGTATCGACGCAGAGCGAGCGCTGCAGCGCTTTCACGACTGCGACCGCCACAGACGCAAACGGCGCGCTTGATGGCGACGCAGTGGCGCTGCGAGAGTGGAACGCGAGCGTCCCAGCGCTCTGCTCCACGGCTTTCGAGATCTTTGCGAGCACGGACCGACTGATGCAGGACGCGAGCGAGTTGGACGCCGCAAAGCCTGTCTCGGGCACAAAGCACCACTTGAAGTGGAGCGTCACGGCGCGGTCGCCTGTGAGGCGAACGGTCACTGGCACGCGGCTGCTGCGCGTTGTCGCTGCGTCGGCGCTTGTCGCTTCGTCACTGCTGCGGACAGCATCGAGCTCCGAGGACGATGCTGCGCTCTCGCTCTGGACAGCGACGACCGCGTCCGACGGCGTGATGTCGCAGCGGATCTGGAGCAAGCTCTGCAGCGCGTCGGACGGACGCCAGACGACGTCGACGTCCGACGTCTTCTTGAGGACGGGCGACTGGTGCGAGAGCGTGACTTCCCAGCCGTACGTGTCCGCTGGCGACTCCTCGAGCGGAATGAGCAGCGTCGACGAGTGCGAGATCGCAAACTGGTTCGGCTCGACGCGCACGAGCACTTTGCTGCTGCTGCTACTCTCGAGCGCGCGGTCGGCGTCTGGGATTGCAATCGAGAGGCCGCGGCTGCTGTCGGACTTGGCGAGCAGCGCCTGGAGCGACAGCGTCGGCTCGGCGCTCGTCTTGCCAACGCTGTCGAGACTCACGTCACTAGCGTCGATAGTTCCACTCTGCGCGAGCTTGCTGCTGTCTCCACTCGCAGCGCTCGCGAGTGCGAGCTGCGGCACAATGCGACGGCCCACAGCGCGCGAGTACGCGGCTTCGCCTGCGTCCGTGCGCAAGAAGATCTCGGCGCTGTACTGCAGCTCCTTCATGATGTCCTTGTTCTGCTGCTCAAAGAGGAGGAACTTGCCGACGCCAATGATCGGCGTCGAGTCGCGCCGGAGCTGCCGCTTGCGCGCTTTCTGGCTCTTGAAGCCTGTGATGCGACCAGCCGCGAGGAGCTCGCCGCCTTTGACCGCAGACGCTGACGACGAGGCGTTGAAGACTGCGTACGCGACGATGCGGCACGTCGCCTCGGCGTCGATCGAGAAGTGGAGCTGGTTCACGTTCCCGCGCGTGTCCGAGAGCGAGAGCGACTTGGCGAGCGCCATCGGTCGCCGACGCGCGCGCGGCGCCGACTCGGACTCGGACATCTCTGACTCGCTATTGCAGCTGTCGTAGACTGCGTCGCTGAGCGCCGAGAGCGGCTTGAGCTCGTCTGCGTCCGCGGCACTTCGGGTCTTCGTCTTCTTGTCGTCGCTCGGCACTTGCTCGCCGCTCAGCAGCGCCTTGACGCGCGCAATCTTGGCGTTGAGCTTGGTGATCTTGTCGCTCTTCTTCTTTGTCGTCGCGATCCGGAGCTTGTGCTCGAGCTTCTCGAGCTCTTCGTCCAACTTCTTCTCCTGCGCCTGCGTGATGATCGCAGACGGCGTCTCGTCGATCGAGAAGTAGAACGTCGGCTTGAGCGTCGGGTTGGAGAAGCTCGGGTCGAGCTGGATCATGTAGTCGCGCTTCTTGCGGCTCGTGTTGCGCACGGCGATCTTGATCTCGTCGCTCTTCTCGCCCACGAGGCACTTGCCGAGCGACAGCACTTGTCCTAACGAGCACACGCATCAACAGGCAGAGACACTGTGAGCACTACACGAGCGACGAGCGACGCGCATCCGACGGACGCACCTGACTGCAGGAGCTTGAACGTCTCGCGCTTGACGACTTTGGCTTTGATCGTGACTGAGATCGAGTTCTCAACGTCCTGGACGTTGACGATCCGGAGCTTCTCCTCGAACGGACCGGCGAGCGTCGGCTGGAACTCAAAGCAGATCTCCTTCGTTCCGAACGCCTTGACGACGCCGACGTCGCCCTCTTTGATCTCCAAGAACCCAGACGAGATCGACCCGGTCTTCTCGACGCTGTACACGAGCGGAATGGGCGACATGTTCTGCACGACGAGGCGCTTCGAGCTCTTGGACGACGTCGCGATGCGGCCAAAGTTGATGTTCTTCTGGTTCACGTTCATGACTGAGCGGCACACGCGGCTCTTGAGCAGGAGCTCGCGCACAGACGGCCGCGAGTCGAACGGGTGCTTGGACGTCACCCACGTCGACTGGGTCTGGTCAAAGCGCGCGGCGTCGGCGACCGCTTTCTTGTTCCCGCCCGCTGGGAGCGTGATGAAGATCTTCTGCTTCTCGACGCGCATCTTGGCGCTCGGCTCGCTCGTTGACGACGACGCTGTCGCTGGCGAGACAAAGTCCGCTGATGGACTGAAGATCGCGACGACGCGCTGCTGCGACTTGGGTGGGATGCGCAAGTTCCGGTCCTTGTTCGGCGCAAGTGGCAGGAGCTTCTTGTCAGCGAGGAGCGACTGGAGCTTGCGCATGCGCTCGCGGACCATCGCGACGATCTCCTGCTCGAGCTCAGGCGACGGCATCGTGCTGTGGCAGTACCGCTCGCACTCGACGCGCGACTTTTCAAACACGTGGAGCAGCGCTGCGAGCTCTTCCGCCACTGGCTGCTTGGTCGACGCCATGCTGCTAGCGCTGTCGAGACTGCTCGAGTGGTAGTGCGGCGCTGCGAGACCAGTCGCGAGCGCATGGCTACCGCTACTGCCGCTCGAGAGCTGGTCAAAGCGCTGCTTTGCTGGCTCGAGCAGCGACTGCGACGACGACGACGATGCGCCAGCAGTCAGTGCGCTGCTGCTACTGTTGCCAGTTGCGCTCTTCTTGGACAAGTAGCCGCGGAGGACGCTCGACATGTTGCGCTTTGACGCGCTCGACGACGCAGACGACGCGCTCGCGATCTCCGACAGACTCCCAAACGACCGGCGCCGGCGAATGACTTTGCCACTTGCGCGGCCATGCGCTGCTCCTGCAGTAGTTGCAAACGCAGTCGTCGCGTGCTTGTCACTCGCACTCGTCGCGCTTTGCGCGGTGAGCTGCAGCGCGTGGCTACCACCACCCGTTGCGTGGTGCTTGTCGTCGCTCTTGGTGACGCCAAACGGCGCGGTCTTGAAGCAGTAGAGCCGCACTTTGGTCGGATCGGAGCTCTGGAGACTCAAGTGCAGCGGCGCGTTCGTGATGTTCTCGAGGTCAAAGACTTGGATCCCGACCGAGTTGAGCGCGATGTGGTCAAAGTTGAGGAACGCCGAGCGCGACTGCGTGACGAGCTTGTAGAAGAGCGAGTGGTAGATCACGTGGTGCGCGTCCATGTTGCTCGACCGGACGCAGATCTGCGGCACGTTCGTGCGGTTCTTGAGGTTCAGGACCGAGATGAGGCGCGAGTAGTTCGGGTTCGTCTTGCGCGGAATGATCTCGATCTTGAGCTCCGTCGACTGCTTTGGCCCGAGCGTCATCTCGTCGTTCGGCGCCGTCGAGATGACTTTCGACGTCACGAGCGGCTTGACGACGGTCGGGAGCTCCGAGTGGTTCGTGAGCATGCACGCGCTGCTCTTGAGCTCGCCGATGTTGCAGTCGCCCAAGTGCAGAATGGACGGCGACACCGTCACGATCGACGTGCACGTGCGCGCGCGGATGTGGATCGACTTGCCGAGCGTCCGGTCGTAGACGCGCGACTGCGCTTGCTGCCACGCGCCTTGGATCTGGAAGCACCGGAACGAGACGCGGAACGTCTGCTTCGTCAAGCGCGCGGCTTTCAAGTCGACGCCGTCAATGTGCTCCGAGAAGACCGACTCGGACGCTGCGAGCGTCGCAGGCGTGTACCAGATCAAGATCGTGCGCTCAACGCCTGGCGGCAAGTCGATCGTCTCGACGAGGAAGTTGGAGCCCGAGGCGTCGTCGACCGACAGCGACTGGCGCTTGCGCAGATCGGCGCGGGGCTTGCGCTCTGGCGACGAGCAGATGCTGTTGCCGCTGCTGCGAGAGGCAAAGAGACGCGTGTGAGCCAGTGGATGGAGAGAGAGAGACTACGAGCGCTAGTGTGGAACGCAGGGCGGTACCTCTCAATGCCGCTCTCGTACGCCAAGTCGCGCACGCGCGAGAGCACCTTGGCCGACTTCTTGCCCTTTGTCCGGAACGCCTTCTTGCGCGTCTCGGACGCGTGGCGACTCACGCGGGACTTTGGACTCACGGACGGACTCCGCGCAGCGACGCGCGGCGGCTCGCGGTCAAACTCAAAGTCGTCGTCCATGTCGTCGAGGTCCCCGAGCGGGTTCTCGTCGAACGACGGGCGCTTGGGCGGCAGGAAGTCGTCCTCAAAGAAGTCCAACTATGGATCACACCATGTCGTGTCAGTAGCCATCTACACACAAGAGCATCAAGAGCCAACGCACCTCGTTCTCTTCCGCCTCTTCGTCGCTATCGAGACCGTAGCTGTTGATCGCGTCGACGCTCCCAAACGACATCGCAGCCTTTGCGCCGTCCGGTGAGAGCGAGCCCTTGCGACTCGAGCCGTCGTTCGAGCCCGTGGGCGAGAGGACGTCGTCTGTGCGCGGCGCTCGCGTCGCACGCGCGCGGTTCTGCTGGAGCTTGAGCTCAAAGCTGATCTCCTTTGGGCGGTCGCTCGTGAGGTCGACGTGGAGCGTCGCTTCCGTTGTGTTGCGGATGAGCAGGACCTTGGAGTTCGCAATGCCCGTGTAGCAGTCACCAAAGTCGAGCTTGCTCCCGCTCATGAGGTACGACCCGCTCGGCTCTTTGATCGACAGGCCCTCGCGGTGGTGCTCCTTGTTCGTGATCGCATGGATCTTGAGCGTCTTGACGTTCCGCGCGTCGTGCAAGTTCTGCGCCTGGATCTCAAAGAACCGCTCGCCGATCTCCTCTGGGCGGTACGTCACGCGGATGCGCACGTGGCCGTACGCAGCGGCTTGGAGCGTCTTGTCGCCGACGACGTAGCCGCTGTTGTAGTCCGTGCACGTGATCAAGTCCTTCGTCTCGTCGAACGCAGCGAGCGACGACACGAGCTTGAAGAGCAGCGGGATCTCCGAGCGGTTCCAGACCGTGAAGTCCTTGACGAACGACCCACCAGGGACGCAGTCGTCAAAGTGGAGCTCTTTCACGTCAAGGCGCAGGAGCGAGCGACAGACTTGGCCCTGGAGCGGCAGCACGAGGTCTGGACCGCCACTGCCGCGCTTTGACGGCGACACAGCAGGCGGCGACAGCAGCACAGACGCGTCGGCGTACCGGTGCTTCACAACAAGTCGGCCCGTGAGCACAGCGCACGACGTCTGGTTCAAGTGCATGCGCTCTTCTTCGGACGAGTCGGCGTTGAGCGCGTACGACGCTGCAGCGTGGCCAGCGCTGCCCGCACTGTTGCCAGCGTGCGAGAGCTTGGCGCAGAGCGCAAAGACCACGCGCTTGGTCTCGAGCGGCTCGAGCACGAGCGAGTCGATCGTGTCGATCTGGTTGAACAGCTCGTTGTAGCCCTCGCACAGGTACACGTTCTCGGCGCACAGTGCAGCCTTTGAGGACGACCGCAGGACGGAGAACGGCACGTGGTTGAACTCATCCGTGACGACGACTTCGCTCGGGTGGCCATCGGCCATGCGCTCGACGTT
This sequence comes from Pythium guiyangense, assembly GCA_003730235.1. Lineage (NCBI taxonomy): Eukaryota > Oomycota > Peronosporomycetes > Pythiales > Pythiaceae > Pythium > Pythium guiyangense. The sequence goes on from QXDM01000101.1 coordinate 197,410, forward strand.
CTCGTTCTCGAGCTGGAAGCCGTACTGACTCGTCTGGAACGGCTTCCGGAGCTCGAGCTTGAGCAAGAGCTCCACGCGCCGCGGCTTGACGTTCGTGACTTCAAACACGCGAATGTCCGAGAGGTCGTTCAAGTAGATCTCGCCCAAGCTAAAGACTTCGCCCTTGACGCCGCGGAAGTCGACGCGCGAGCGCATGTTCTTGCTCAGCATGGCAATGCGAATCGGATACGGCGACGGCGACGCTGCTGCTGCTGGGCCGATTGCACTTGCGTTGTTGTTGTTGTTGTTTATCGCACTGCTGAACGACAGCGGCGACGACGAAAGCGACGACGTGCCAGACGAGAAGCTACCAGAGCGCAGGAGCGTACTGCTGCGCTGCTTGGGAAACAGCAGCCGCGGCGAGTTGGCGCTGGTGCGGCGCACGAGCGGACTCGGTGTCGTAAACGGCGCAGGCGGTGCTTGCACCGATGCAGATCCAGATGCAGCAGGAGCGGAGAGCACGAGCGGCGGCGGCATGGCACCAGCGCTCGTCGTTGCGTCGGACGATGCGGCTGCAGCGACTGCAGCAGGCGAGCTCAAGTTCGTGTTGATGCGCAGCACGGGGCTCCTCGACGCGCGCGGGCTCGTGTCGCCGACCGCGTGGCGGCTGCCGCTGCGCTTCTTGGTCATCGCGCCGTCAGTCAGTCCGGAAGCCGTCCGTCCGTCCGTCCGTCCGTCCGTTCACCGCGCACTCGAGTCACTCGCAGCGCGACAAGTGTGTGTCTTGTGTGTGTGACGGAGCTGCTCCTGCTTGGCTGTGTATGGAACGCAACTACTGTTTCTGGTCAAAAACATTGTGCACACTCACATACAGTAATCAGGTGGAATGTTCGCTTTGGTTGTTGCGATCCCGAGGCTGCCCCCTCTATCAATTATTTGATAGTTACAAAAACCAGGGTGGATCCAATCCACCTGATTTTTGTCACTAGCACGTATTGCTAAGTCACAATACAACCCACATCAAGAAGCGCAACGAGTAGCACGACGATGAACATCGACGCTGAGAGCAAGTTGCCAGGCGCGAGCGCTGCTGCGGCTGCGGCGGATGCTGTGCCGCTTGAAGACGCTGCGTATGGCTTTGACGAAGACGTGCTCAAAGAGGTGCGCAACAACAAAGTCTGGATGCAGGACCCCAAGTACTTTAAGAAGGTCATCGTGTCGCCATCGGCGACGATGAAGATGATGAACCACGCCAACTCGGGTGTCGAGAAGGGCATCAAGAACGGTGGCAAGCCCGTCGAGATCATGGGTCTCATCCTTGGACGGCCGTCGACAGGCACGGACCGCGACGCAGGCGATGCGCAGACGCTCATTGTCACGGACTGCTTCCCGCTCCCGATCGAAGGCGCCGAGACACGTGTGCTTGCGGACGACGCCGAGGTGATCAACTACATGATCTCGCTCGGCGAAGCGATCGAGCTGACGCGCAAGGAGAAGTTCATGGGGTGGTACCACAGCCACCCGTTCGACGTCGAAGTGCACAGCCACTGCTTCCTCTCGGCCACGGACGTGAGCACGCAGCTCCAGTGGCAGCGCTCGGAGGACCCGCACGGGAACCCGTGGCTCGCGATCGTGCTCGACCCGCTCCGGTCGCTCGCAAAGAAGCGCCCAGAGATGGGCGCTTTCCGCGTGTACCCGCCCGAGTTCGCAGCGCCTGTGAACGAGACGCCGGACGGCACGATCATCACGGACGAGACGACGCGCATGGAGCGCTGGGGCAGCTGCTGGAACCGGTGCGTCCTTGCTTATCGAGTCATAGATGTCTTCCTATTGTAGCATATACTAACAGATGGGTTCTCTTGTGTATGTGCCTATTGTAGGTACTACACGCTCGAGATCGACTACTTTATGAGCTCGCTCGGGTCGCAAGTCGCGAGCATCTTGTCGGAGGAGTTCCTCTGGATGCGCACGCTGAGCGCGAACGCGATGCAGGAGCACGAGACGCGCGACCGGTTCTCGGAGCGCATCCAGCTGCTTGCAAACAAGCTCGACGGCTGCGAGACGCTCTTGGCGCCGCGCGGCGGTCGGGGCTCGCGCATTGGCGAGTACTACGTGCCGGAGAAGCAGTCAAAAGAAGCTGAGGACTCGGTGCTCGACAAGATCACGCAGGCAGCGAACGAGCTCGCGATCGAGCACGCGCACAGTCAGGGGCTCCAGATCGCGAAGAAGGCGCTCTTCAACGACAAGTTTTGAGAGTCAAGACTGGCGCGTTGCGTACGACCTGCGCGTCTCGCTGAGTGTATCTACAGCCACACACACACGAGCTGAATCGAGTCATGCGTTCTCTCTCTCTTGCTCTTGCTCTTGCGCTTCGTGCGCTCTTTCGCGTGTGATGATGATGATAAATAGCGGACAGTCCTCAGAACCGGCGCTTCGTCGTGCGGTGCTCGGCCATCGCGAAGAGCTCGTCTGCGATGCGCTCCTGCTCCTCGAGCGCCTCGAGACTCGCTTCGAGCGCCACGCGGTCGGCGTTGTCGACTGCAACGCTCGCGACAGTTTGCTGCGGCACGACCGCTGGCAGTCGCGACGGTGCGACTGACGACGAGGACGATGAGGAGCGCAGTGGCGCAGCGTCTGTGAGCCCGTTGCCTTTGCGGAAGCGTTTAAAGTTGACGCCTGAGGCCGGCGCTCGGTCATTCGCAGCGCCGATGCCGCCGGCTGGTCGCTTCACCACGAGGCTGCAGCTCACGACGATCGGCTTGGGGCCTTTCCGAGCGTCGCCATCGTCGTCATCGTCGTCCAGGTCCATGTCTTTCACATCTGAGCTGTCGGCTTCACGACCACGAAGGTGTCGCTGCGACTGAGTTGACAGCGTCGAGACCCAACCAGCGCCGGCGCCGTGATCGTCGCTACCGACACTAGCGCTCAGCTCCTGCGCTGGTCGCGATATCGGGTCCAGGCTCAAGACGTTGCTCGACGACGCCAGGGACGAGGCGTCGACTGTTCATAACCAGCAGACCACACGAGAGAGCGAGTGCAGTGAGCGCCAAGTCACATCTCCATTGTCATGGCCCAAGAAGGCGATGCACTCGTGCGCACCTGGTGCTGCTGGGTAGTCAGACAGCGACGTGCTGCTGCTGATTGATGCGGCGGGCACTGGCGCCTCCTCTTTCACGCGCAACTCTGTCGCGACCGGCGTCTGCTCGGACGACTCGTCCTCTTGCGTCTCGGCTTTCACCTGCGCAACACGAGCCGAGTTCGTATCAGTCAGTCCGTTAGTCAATCTCTGTAGCGATACGCAGTCGTAGCAGGAGGACGCACCTGCACACTCGGCTCCAATGGCTTTGACACGCGCGCTGTCGTTGCGATGCTACGAGACGAGCTCGAGCGGCTGAGCGACTCGGTTGCTGCTGTTGGCACTGCCACTAACACAGAAGCAGCAGCAGCTCTGTCGCGCTTCGGACCGACAACGTCAGGCATTGGCATCCCAGTATGCTCATCGTCGTCTGTGACTCGACTCGACGTCTCTCCAGCAGGCGCTTGGCGACCGCCAGCATCGTCATCATGAGCTCTATCAACGCCAACTCTGTTGTCGACTTTGTCGTCGTCGTCGTCCTCGTGCTTGTGCTCTGCTGCTGACGCTAGCGCTGGGAGGCTCAAGTGCTCTGGGAAGCTGCAGATCTGTACTGACGACGAGTGGTGCCCTGCGAGCGAGCTGCTGAACGAGTACTCGCTCGCAGTCGCCGGTGCTTTTGCAAAGATCACGCTCGCTGCGAGCTCCTGCACCGTCACAAAGCTCGCGCCGATCGACCGAAAGAGCGTCACGCGGCGCTCCACTGCTGCGTGGCTACACGTCATGCCTGTGCCAGCGCTCTGGAGCTCGCGGCCGTCGCTCGATGCAGCAGCGCTCGAGTACCCACTGCCCTGGAGCGGCTCGACGATCAAGACGTGGCGCGACGCAGCGTGCTGCTCAATGTCGCGGAGCAAGAGCTCGTCGTGCTCGCTATCGCGGTACGCTGCGATCACGACGCCGGCCATTGCAGCGATGATGTCCTCCATCGACTGTGGCGAGAGGAAGACGACGACGTGGCGATGGTACAGTGTCTTGCGCATGGCGTTCGGGAGGTAGTTGCTCGCGACGCTCGGCATGTGCTCGTCTGTTGGGAGGAACTCTTCGCACCGCGGCAGCGGCTCGGACATGGACTTGCGCGCGAGGATCGCGTAGATCCACGGCGTGCACACGACCGGCTGGTTGTACACGAGCGCCCAGAGCACTTTGACTGTCGCAATGATCTTGCCTGGGTCCATGATGCAGTGCGTCGCGTCCTTGCTCTTGGACGCAATGAGGTGCATCCCGATCTGCTGACACGTCTCGTTCACGCGCGCGCGGTTCGCGCGCTGGATGCGCGACGCCACGAGGATGAACACTTGGTACCGCACGCGCAAGATCGTGCGCTTGGCGCCGAACGAGACGTGGTCGCCGTTCTTGAGCTCGCGCTCGCTGAAGCACTGCTCCTGGTTCACGAACGACCCAAAGCGCGAGTTCTGGTCCACGAGTACGAGCGACGGCCGCGACGACGCATCTCGGAGCTGCTCGAGCGAGAGCGTCCCGACGCGCAGCAGCGCGTGCGTGCGCGAGATCGACGCGTCGGCGTGGAAGTTGAAGTGGCACTTCTTGCGCCCGATGCTCCACTCGCCAGCGACGAGGTAGAACGTGTTCTCGACCGCGCCGCTCGCCGCGCTCACGACATCGAGGACCCACATGACGACGACAGCTTCGAGTGCGTCCAAGTGCGAGCAACTGAGAAGCACTGATAGTGATAAAACGGAGGTTGCACCAAGATTTTCACACATTTGAAACTATTCTCTACAAATAGACATAAAATTGACATTTTTGACAGCACAAGAGCCCAAACCCAGTCGTTGTGAGCTTTGACTTGCTAGAGCTCCTTTCGCTCTAGCACGTCCAAGCTCACAACGTGCTAGGAAGTCGTAATGCGCAAGTGCGTCTGTCATTGCTGTGTCGCTGCTGCTCGCTCTAGACACTCGAAAGAAGAAGAGAATGAAATCGATGCAGTGCACGGCCGAGCGAGAGGAGTTCAGCCATACGGAGCTGGAGGCGCTTGCTTGAGAAGTCGATCTGTGTGTCGCGTCTGGACGCACTTCGAGTCTCGCGTGCTGCGCTGTCGAGTTACTCGAGGAGGTGACGGAGCACCGTGCGCACGTTGAGCTTCTTCAAGTGCGTGTACTTCTGGCCCGTGCCGACAAACATGATCGGCTGGCCAGTCTTGTAGACCATCGACACGGCCGCGCCGACTGCAAGACAAGACACGAGCGATCTGTCAGTCACACTCGCACATTCGTACATCCACCGCAGTAGTAGCAGCAGACCAGCAGTGAGTCCTTAAGAGAGACGCACCCTTGTCGTCGATCGTGTCAAACTTGGTGATCACAATGCCGTCGATCCGGTGCGGCTCGCGACGGTCCGAGTAGTCCGCAAGCGCCTGTGACACAATCAGATCGCACGCGTGAGCACTCGCTCGCTCGAGTCCAAACGCAGTCCAACCGCCTCCAAACACACGACACACGACGTACTCGGTCAAACATCGAGAGCTGGTCAATGCCATCGTTGCCCACGAGCGCCTCGCCGACAAAGAGCACGAGGTCCGGCTCGTTGATCGACACGAGCTTCGCGAGCGCGCGCATGAGCGGCTCGTTGTTCTGCATGCGGCCCGCCGTGTCGATGAGCACGCAGTCAAAGCCGTTCTCCGTGCCGTACTTGACAGCTTCCTTCGCCACGGCCGCTGGGTCCTTCGCATAGCCGCGCTGGAATAGCGGAACGTCGAGGACCTTTGCGTGCTGGTTCAGCTGCTCGACTGCGCCGGAGCGGAACGTGTCGCACGCAGCGATCAGCACCTTCACGCCCTTGGACTTGAGGTAGTAGCACACCTTCGACAGACTCGTGGACTTGCCCACGCCGTTCACGCCGACAAACACGATGCTGTACGCGCGGCCCGAGGCTTTCGCAGCGAGGATCTCGCGCAAGACGTCGGTCGACTTCTTTGGCGTGAGGATGCGCAGCAGCGCCGCTTCGAGCGCTTTGCGCACGACAGTCGAGACGCGCGTGAAGCTCTCGAGGCGCTGGCCCACGAGCGTCGTGATCACCGACTCGCAGAGCTCATCTGCGACTTCCGACGCAACGTTCTTGCTGATCAACTGCGTCGGGAGAGCACGAGTGTATGTCAAACGACTGTGAGTGATGGTGCAATCACAGATGGGATCCAACAACTACGATAGGTATGCACGACGTACGAGGTTGTGCATTGGCTCAACGACAGGCACGAGGTCTTCGCGCGCGAGGATCTTGTTGCCTGAGACGGCCGTGAAGAAGTTGCCGATGCGCGTGTTCGAGAAGCTCCAGCTGCTCTCTTTTGCGTCCGACTCGGCGCCAGACGACACGGCAGACTCGTCGTCCGTGTCGGACGCATCGTCGTCGTCGTCGCTCGCTTCCGCCTCCTGTGTGTGCAACGATCATGGTGGCAGAGCACAATGTGCGTCAGCATTCACGCACAAGTGCCTATGCGCTCGTACTGCATGCACATCGATGCCTCAAACACACGCAGTACGTACGCCAATGTACGCCTCGCGCATGTCACGCAGCTGCGCTTCTTCATCCGCAGGCGAGAGCTGTCGGTCGTCACAGACACAGTCAGTGAGCCAACGCACGCGCAAAGGGATGAGTCTATCCGAGCACGAGAGCGAGAGCAAGACGCACTTCGGCCGCGCGGTTGAGCGCCGAGATCTCTTTCTTCGAGAGCTTCGAGTCGTCCCACTTGGTCATCTGCTTGCCCGCTTTCTTCGGCTTGCTCGCAGCAGCAGCGTCGCCGCCCTTGTTCTTCTTCTTCCGACCCGGTCCCGTCCGCATCGTGCGCGTCTGCGACCGCAGCGACGCCTCGAGCTCGAGCTCTTCGAGCTTGTCGTGGACCTTGCCGTCCGACGACGACGTCGGGCTCTCGTGGCCGCCGTCTTCCGTCGAGTCGCCATCGCTCGCTTTCGCTGGCTTCGTCGACGTCTTGTTAGACGTATTCGACACGACGCCCTTGGCTTTGCGCGAGCCCGTGAACGTCTAGCGCATGCAGATCGTCTCACTCGTCAGTGGCTTTGCCACTCACACAACAGTCACTCGAGCAGCAAGCGCACGTACCCGTGGCGCATGGCGCGTTTGCTTCTGCGCAAACTTGAGCTCTGTTGCCTTGAGCAGCTTCATGAACTGGTCGTCGTACGCCACAGGCTCCTTGTGTGCAATCTGCGTCGGAAAGAGTGCGGTGAAGTCGTTCTTGACGATCTCCAAGAGCTCTTCGAGGTACAAGAGCTGCAGGATCTTCTGGTACACGACAACGAAGACGAGGTCGAGCTTGTTTTCGAACGCCCACTGCATCTGGTACGCGTCGCTGATGAACTTCTTCTCACCGGCGCGGTCCTCGAGGAGCACACGGTTGATGAGCGTGTCGATTGGGTCACCACTGAGCTTGCAGAGCGTCTTGGACCAGAGCACCGTGCCGGTCTTGGAGAAGATCACAAAGTGGTCAATCATCGCGTACGAGTACAGATGGAGAGGACGCGTGTGTAGAGCGAGAGATGGTGGTAAAACAGCAGCAGCAGGAGTGAGCAGTCGTGACGAAGTCCTCGGTGGCGAGAGTGCGCAGCGAGGTCGTCGTCGAGGTTGTCGAGGTCGTCGTCGAGGTTGTCGAGGTTGTCGAGGTTGTTGATTGAGGAATGAAGCAGCGAGACAGCTCATGCAACAAAAGACTTGGTTTCAGTATGATGCGATCAGCGGCCAGAAAGAGTGGGATAGAACGTTCCAGACGATGATCTGGCACGCTGCTTGGAGCACAGAGGTCACTGCTTCAGATCTCCAATCACAACAGCAACAATCGTCACCTCCTACGTCGAGCTCGTCCGTTGCTCGTTGGTGAAGCACCTCGAGTTCGAGCGCGTCGTCGATGCTATCGCCGACGCACGTGCAAGAAGAGACGATCTCAGCTCACATGTGCTTGCTGGACACGAAGCATGACATGGTAGCAATAGCTCAGCTGCTTGAGCGCTGGACGAGCGAGCAATGGCACACATGAATAAGAAGCCTCGTCCTTTCGCACTCGATGGTGCGTGGTTCGTTGCAGCCGTCTCCAAGACTGCTCCTTCTCCTCGCACTCCTCGATTCGCACTGGTCTGCACACGCACACACGTCTTGTATCACGTCGCGTTCCTCGCTTCATCACTCGCGCATCATCTGCAAGAACATGACACGCTTGACCGTCGTCTCGACAAGCACGCTACTCTTGGTGTTTGCGCTCCTGATCGGTGCAGACGCTGTCGCGATGCGCACGTCTGCGCTCTCGAGCAAAGTGCCAAGCACGACGACGTCGTTGCCGCCCGCCCTGCCGCTTTGCAACCAAGAGCAGCTCATCGTAGTCGCTGACACGCTCATGAAGCTCGACAAGAAGCTGCAGTGCCAAGCAGCGATCAACGAGCGCGAGATGATGAAGACGGACGACCCGCTCGTTGTGTGCAACGTCCCGAGCTGTGTCGCCGCGCTGCAGACGATGTACCGCACACTCCCAACGTGTCTCTTTCGCGACTGGGACGTGCACCGCCACGCCGAGATGCTCCTGCGCAACTGCGCGATTGTACCGGAAGGCGCCGAGGACGACCCAGCCAGCGATGTGAACTGCGATGACGATGACGATGATGGCTCAAACGGCAATGGCGACGATGGCAACGACGAGTCAAACGACAGTGGCGACGATAGCTGTGAGCTGGACGACAGCGACAGCAGAGCCGACAGTCCACGCGCAAGTCCAAGTCCAGTCAGTCCGAGCGCGAGTCGAGCTCCTCGACCTGCAGCAACGACGCCAAAAGCAGCGCCAACACCTGTGCGCACTACGCCAAACAATGTCCGGTCATCTCCGTCTCCGTCTCCGTCGCCGACAGCAACAGCAACAGCGTCGCAAGCTACGAAAACTATGATGAGTCTTCCTCCCACTGCAGAACAGGAGACTGCAGTGTAGATCACACGGTAGCCTAGTCTAGCAGTGATGCTTGGTAGTGTGAGTGTGCATCGCCAAGCAGCAGCCGTGCTTCACATGCTTCACGCACTGTGGAGCACGAGAGGCAAAGAGCGATTGAGAGTGACTTGAGACTTGCTCACGTGAGTCTCGAGACTTGCTCACGTGAGACTCGAGAGTGTCGTGTCAAGAGCAACTCAAAAGTTGCCTTTTCGTCCAAGCGGTTGCGACTCTCGGTGCGCTCGAATCACATCAGTAATAATGTATTTAGCGATTCGAATTGACAGATGAGCCGTCCTAATCGCACTTTATCAACACGGCACGGTACTTCGTCCACTTGACACGAATATCCGCCACACAGCTCTATTTGACTTGGCATTTGTAAGCCACCACTTAGCAATCAACTCGAGGCGCAAATCGCACTTTATCGGAGATAACACGGTACATCGAGCAACCTCCTTTTTTCGAGCAACAACAAGCAAGATGGCGCTGACGTCACTGGAGCGGGCGGCGCCGCTTGAAGCGACCGAGGCTGCGACGACCCCAACAGCAGCAGCAACAGCAACAACACGGACGAAGACGCCGCCGACTCTCGAGTGGTGCACGCGGCTCCCGAAGGTCGAGCTCCACGCGCACATCCACGGCTCGATCCGACCCGAGACGCTGCACCAGCTCCTGCGCGAGCATGCGCGCTCGGACGGCACGGCGCCGCGCGCGCTGCCGCCGAACCGCAGCCTCGATGAGTGCTTCGAGATGTTCCACCTCATCCACGACGTCGTCGTCAGCCGCGCAGTGCTCCGGCGCATCACGATCGAAACAGTCGAGGACTTTGCGCGCGACAACGTCAAGTACCTCGAGCTGCGCTCGACGCCGCGCACGCTCGAGCAAGACGGTGCGTCCCGCGCCGACTATGTCGCTGAAGTCGTCTCGGCGCTCGAGGAGTGCCGCGCTCGCACGGACCTCGACATCGAAGTGCGGCTGCTGTTGAGCATCAACCGCAACCAGCCGCTCGCGGTCGCTGAGGAGACGCTCGCACTGGCGCTCGAGTGGAAGTGCAAGAGCCCGCTTGTCGTCGGCCTCGACCTGAGCGGCCACTCGGAGCTCCCGAACTCGGAGTTCCACCGCTTCGAGCACGTGCTCGACGCTGCGCGCGCAGGCGGCCTCAAGCTCGCGCTGCACTTTGCCGAGCACTTTGACGACGACGAGTCCGACCGGATCCTCACGTTCCGTCCGGACCGTCTCGGCCACGCGTGCTGCTTGTCGGACGCGCAGTACGACAAGATGATTGCGCTGCGGATCCCGATCGAGGTGTGTCTGACATCGAACGTGCACACGCTCGCGCGGTTCCGCGACGCATGCGCCTGCTCGCTGAAAGACAGCTCTGGGCTCTGTCTGTGCGAGTTCGAAGCGCACCCGCACGCGCGCGTGCTCTCGGGCAAGATTGGTCAGCTGCCTCGTGACAACGACAACGAGAATAACGGATGCTACCCGCTCTGTATCTGCACAGACGACCAGGGCGTGCTCGACACGACGCTTCCGCGCGAGTACATGCGCGCAGTCGAGGCGTTTGGACTCGACAAAGCGCGCGTGCTGGCGCTCGCAGCCGCGGCGATTCCGACAGTGTTTGACGCGAGTCAGCAGTCGCGTTTGCGCGCACTGCTGGACGCGTTTCAGCTTCGTGAGACCGACGTCGAGCAGGTCTGAGAGCACGTGTAGCTACTGCAACGTACTGAATGGGCTTTGCCATTGACTTTGGTCTTGAGCTCATGGGCTGTTGATTGATGGAGGACACTTGCAGTCGAGACAATGTGTGTCAACTACCTCCGTTTCATCACTATGTAGTTTGCAATGGGAATTGCGACTGATATCGTTGGGTTGCGTGATGGGTTCAGTACCTCGAAATTGTCACTATCAAGAAACACACAGCGCGCTTTGAAATGCGGAAAGGAAAGCACACTCGCTATCAAGACGTCGTGCTCGCACATCAAGCAAAGACCTCCGTCGTCCTCGTCGCACGAACCACTATGGCCATGACCAAGCTCTTCGTGCTCCTCGCGACGCTCGCTATCGCTGCGACTGCGCCGGCCGTGACTGCCGAGGCGCAGCTGAGCGCTGCGAGCGGCTCGGGCTCGAGCGCGATCCCGCTCTGCAACCAAGAACAGCTCGTCGCGCTCGGCTCGATCCTCAAGAACACGCCGCGCAAGACGCAGTGCGAGGCGACGCTCAAGATCAAGGAGATGCTCACGCCGCCAGATAGTAACTTTAAGATCCTGTGCGACCGCACGTCGTGCACAGTCGCGCTCAGCATCCTCTACAACACGCTCCCGCAGTGCCGCTACAAGGACTGGTCGCCGCAAGAGCAGGCGGACAAGGTCCTCCGGTTCTGCGGCGTCACGCCGCTCAACACGACTGCGATCGCGCAGCTCGGCTCCGGCTCGCTCGGCGACGCCGTCACGACCGCTGCACCAACGCCAGTCGCGACGTGGGGCTCGCAGTCCACGACCAACTCGAGCTTTGCGCCAGTGGGTGCAACGTCAGCGCCAGCTGCAGCAGTGACGCCAGCGCCGACCACGTCAGCTGCGTCGTCGCACCGTGCGCTCGCGCCTGCTCTCGTGCTCGCAACGTCTGCGCTCGCAGCGCTCTACGCATGAGCGCGCGTCCAGTTCTCCACCGCGTGCGTGTATCCTCCCTCCATCCATCATCCACCTCATCCATTGCAAGTGCGCGATCCAATGCAGTGGCACTTCGTTCCTCCTCTTCTCTTCATCTCTTGTTCCTTGCGTCACTCGCGTGTCTGTGGGCAGTTGCTGACACTCGGTCGAGCTCATCGCGCGCTCGTGTCGTCGTGGAGCAGCTCTTCCGTGAACTCGAGCGCGTCGAGCACGGACGGACGCTCCTCGGGGTTCACGTGCAGCATATCGCGGATGAAGTCGCAGAACTCGTGCGAGAACTGCGCGCTGCGGTGGCGAATCGCACCTGCTTGCTCTGTTCGTACAGTCATAGTGCAGGAGGTCAGTCGACGCGTCAGACCAAGCGCCATCGACAGCGAGCGCGCACCTGGTGGGAACGACACGCGGCCGTTCATCGCTGCGAGCTTCATGAAGCCCTCGCGCGGGTGCTCGAACGGGTTCCCGCCAAACGCCATCGCGTAGCTACAGCGTCGAGACACACAGCGAGCGTCAGTCTTTGCCGCACCCTCTCACTCTCTCTCTCTATACGACCGTTCATAGCGTTGATGACGCACAGGATGCACCCGAGGGACCAGACGTCCGACTGGCCGTCGACGACAGCGTCAACAGTTGGCTCAAAGAGCTCTGGTGCGCGGTACGGCGCCGAGCTCTTGCGGTTCGCTTCGTCTTGGAGGTCGAGCGAGTTCCGGCGCGAGCGCACTTCGACGCGAATCGGCGCGCAGCTCCCAAAGTCCGTCACGACTGGGATGTACGAGAGGTAGTCCTCGCCGCTCGACGACGACGAGAGCAGGATGTTGTGCGGCTTGAGGTCGCGGTGGCAAAAGCCTGCGCGATGGAGCGCGAGCACGCCGGCGCACATGCCGTGGAAGAGATGGAGCGCAACGCGCTGCGTGAACGGCCAGAGCGGCGACGACGAGTTCCGCGCGGCTTCGATGCTGTCCCAGAGGCTCCCGCGCTCAAAGTACGGACACAGAAAGTAGAACTGGCAGAGTAGGAGTCGGTGAGTGCGTCTGACAGGCTCTCATAGCAGCATAGTAGCGAGCGCACGCACCTCGAGCCCCTGCTGCTGTCGCGCTTCTGCAAACTCGACGAGCGGCATGATGTTCAGGTGCTTGACCGACTGTACGAGCCATCGTTAGGATCCATTCGTCTGTCAGTTCAAGATACCTACTTTAGGCATTCGATCAGCGTTGTAAGCAAGAGACGTACGCGAAAGACCTCGAGCTCCATGTGCACGTCCTTCTCGACCTCCTCTGACTGGCAGAGCACGCGCTTGAGCGCAAAAGTCTCGCTCGTCGCCGTCGAGCGCACGAGCAGCACTTGCGCAAACGCGCCTTCTGCCACTGGCCGCACGACTTGGACAGTGATGCCACCGACTTGGATCGTCTCGCTCTAGTATAGGTGTTTGTTCCAAGTTGTTAGTATGGCAAACCTAATATAGGATCAGATTCAGACATCACATATCGTACCTTGATCGTACTCGCAGCGCTCGAGATCGACGCGCTGATGGATGAGAGGAGCGAGCCGCCCCACTTCTTCGCCTTCTTCGCTGTCTCGCTCGCGCCTTTCTTCGCGTCCTCCATCGAGATCTTCTTTGCAAAGTCGTACGCTTGCTCCGTCTGCTTGCGCAAGAACGCCTGCGCGTCCTTCGCTGCTGCGCTCGCAGCGTTCCGCTCGCTGCTTGGCTCGTCGTACACTGTGCGAGCATGGCGCGCACGCTGACCCGCGTAGTTGCTGGTGTTATCAGCGTTGGCTCTCGCGTGGCCGCTGCGACGCTCCTCACTACGTGCAGTTGGCATCGCATCGTCTTCGTCGTGCTCGAACGACGACTGGAACTCGTGGTACTCATCTGCGTCATCGCCGTCGCGCGCACGGTGCTCTGCATACGCTGGCACGCCATCGTCCTCTTCGTCGTTGTCGTCGTCTTCACGATCGTCGTAGTCGCGGTCAGTCGACTGCGCGAGTGCGTCCGCGCCAATGTACTCGACCTCTGGCGCCTCGACTGAGCCATCGCCACGTGCAGTTAGCAGACTGCTGCTTCGCACACACATAGACGTACACGCACTCAACAGCAAAGCGAAGCAGACGTACTCAATGGCGTCACGCGTGCAATGATCTTGCGGCCCTGTGCCTGCGGCACGAGTGCGCTCGGGTTCGTGAGGTCGAGGAAGACGCCGAGTTCGTTGCGAAACGCAAAGTGGTACGCGTCGCCGAGTGGGAACGCGCGCTGGATGTCGCCGAGCCGCACTGGCGCACTCGGGTCGGCGTGGAGCACAAAAGCGTTCCAGTTCGTGTCTGGTGCGTGGTTCTTGCCTTCCTCCACCGGCTCGAGCTCTTCGCCGACGAGCGAGTAGAGCACGAGGCGCCGTGACGACGATGACAACGGTGCGTCGGCTGTGCCGTGGTGCGGCGCATCCCACGTGCGCGTGCGCTGGATGCGGGGCTTGTGCGGGTCGAGACTCATGGGCGAGGCGCGCAAGGGGTGGACTTCGGACGCAGTCGCGACGCGCATGAACGCCTCGGAGCTCGTGCTGCTGCTGCTGCTGGAGCTGCTGTCAAGCTCGAACAGCCGTCTTGCCTCATTTGACGCGTAGATAGCAAGAAATCGAGCATTTATTATCTGCGCGTCCTACCAATTGTCGCTCTGGTGTGGACACTTGTGTGTGCTGGTCACTCCAGAGCCCCTCGTGCTCGCTTCTCACTCACACATGCACGCTACGACGTCGCTACCTCGGCGCTCTCTGGCGCACAGAGCTGTCCTGCGTCCTCTGGCGCCAACATCAGCTTTCCATGGCGCGATGCCTCGCTTGTGCTGCTGACTGCAGTGGACGACGACAGTGCGACTGCGCTCGAGACCTGGGATGGCGACTCGTCGAGCGCTGCGAGCACGCGCGACGTCAGGTCTGCGTCTTCATCTGAGCTCGCGTGCGCTCCGATATCGTCATAGAACTGCGAGCTCGAGCCGCTGCTGGAGCGCGTCTCGAGACGCGACGTCTCGACCACGTCGCTATCGATCGGTCGCACACACGGCCGCGCGTTTGCGAGCGCAGTGTGCAGTAGCGGTGGCGCATCTTTCGTCTGCTGCTGTCCGTCTGCGAGCTCCTGCTGCTTGAGCTTGTCGTAAAAGCCTGTGGCCAAGTGCTTGCTCTGCTTTGCGACACACTGCGGCTTGAATGGATGCAGGCGCTCGAACTCACGCTGCTGCTGCTTCTGGATCTGCGCCTTGCGGTCTTTGTAGTGCTCGCAGTACTGGTGGAGCGCGTGGAAGACCTTGGAGCGGTCCGCGCGACCGTGCTTCTTCGCGATCACCGCCGAGTTCTTGTCGATCGTCGGGCGGAACGTGAGCTCATCCGCGTCGTCGCTGTTGTTGCTCGCACCAGCTCCAGCTGCTGCTGTCTTTGATGCGCGACTACTCTTGCCGTCGTGCAAGTGCTCGGCCAAGAACAGCACTTGCGTGTACGTGAAGCCAGGGACGTCGGTCATGAGCTTCTCCATGTGCGCTGCAAACTGCTCGTATGTGAACGCCTCGTGGTTCGCGAGCTCAAACACAATCGGCACGACCTGCGCGATCTCGCGCGGCAAGAGCGTGAGCTGCACGTGCGACGGTGTCACAACAAGCGGCGCTTGCGTCGAGTCTGTTTGTGGCGGTGCATTTGGCTCATGAGCGTCCTGTGCGCTCGTGTCTGCGGCTCCAGACTCGCTAGTGCCGCTCGCATCGCCACTTGCTGCAGTTGGACTCGACACGCGCACGAGTGCGTCAAAGATGCGGCGGAACGTCTTTGCCTTGCGTGCTGCGAGCGCTTGACGCGATGCCTCAGACACAAAGCCCTGCTGCCGCTGCTGCTGCAGCTCGTCCATGCTCTGCTGCAGCAAGCGGCGGTGGTACGCCTGCTGCTCGCGATGCGACTCGTACAGGAACGCTCCGATCGGGAGACCGCGCTCGTTGCGACTGAACGCCGGCGCACGACCTGTCTCGGGCTTGAAGAACGCGCGGCCGGACGTCGGGTCTCGATCCGGCGCGTACTTGTCGTGCAGCGCTTGCCGCTTCTTCTCGAGCTCGTGGTACTTGGAGACTGCGAGGCGCTCGACGACGTCTTCGCCGCTCACCCAGAGCGCGTTCACACCAATGTCAGGCGTGAACGAGTACTGCCGCAAGTACTCGTCCTCGCGCGCCTGCCGGTTCGCGCGCACTGTGAACGAGTCTTCGTAGAGCGCCAAGTGCGGGTCTTTGCGCCGGAGCTCACCGCTCGCAGACGTCGTTGTTGCGACGGCAGCGCTGCCACTGCTGCTGATCGACGCTCGCGCTTCGCTCTCGAGGCGCTCGCGCACGATCTCCTCCGACACTTCGTTGATCGTCGGCTTGAACGGACACGCTTGGCGGAACTCGTCCTCGATCGCCTGCTGACTCCGCTCGCGCCGGATGCTCGCGATGCGCGCTGCGCGCTCTTTGTTGAGGTGCACAGCGCTCGCGATGCTCGCTGACGATGCGAGGAGCGTCGGGCGGAAGAGCTGCTCGGGCTTGCGCTGGCTGCAGATCGTCTCGGACGACCCCATGTCGTTGAACGCGCCGATGCTCTCGCGCCGCGTTGTCCGTGGCTCGTCGTGGCCACTGCCGCTTCTGTTACTCAGCGATGCTGGCTGCGCCACGACGTTCTTGCACACGTCGTCGCTGTGCTGGTTCACGAACGCGCACTTGGGGCACATCCAGTCGATCTGCTCCTCGCGCTCAGCCGCGCGCTGTGCTCGGAGTCGGTCTTTCTTGGCCAAGTCCGAGAGCGCTTCGTCGTACAGGCGCTCGCCAATGTGCGCGTAGCCGCCAGTCGAGCGGTGCGCAATGAGGTCGCGCGACTTGGCGGCCATCTCGACCTTGCACTGCGTCTGTTCCTTCTCGAGCTCGCGCTGCTTGGCGTTCTGCGCGCGGCGGATCCACTTGTCCTTCGTCTCTGCGAGCGCGTACAGCCGATCGAACACGGCCGGCGCCTTGCCGCCTCGGTGCTTCGACGTCGATGCCGATGCGTGCGAGTGGTGGTGCGACCCGCCGCTGAGCGTGTGTCGCCGCACGTCGCGCGTGTGCTCTGCGAGCTGGATGTTGCGGAACGTCAGAGCGTCTTTGCCTCGCACAGCGCTAGAGCTGCTGGCGTTCGGCGCGCTCGCGAGGCGACCAGCGCTACTGCGCTCGTGGCTCGAAGGGTTCACCTTGCCGCTGTGCTGACTGTAGTGTCCGTACTTGGCCATGAGGCTCTGGTAGTTCATCGCACGGCTGTACTCGCGCTCTTGCTTCTCGTAGTCGCTGTCGACGTCGCGGCGCGCAGAGTGCGCTGCGTCTGCGTCAAAGAGCGTCTCAGTTGGTTCTTCAGACATTTGGAAGGACAGTCGAGGCTCTGTCTGCTGCTGCTGATGTGGTGGTGATGGCAGCATGGACTGCTGCTCCTGGTGTGGCATGGACATTGGCGCTGGTGGCGGCGACACAGTCCACTCGGTCTGCTGACGAGCGTCACTCGACGCTACTGCTGTCGCTGCTGTGTCATCAAAGAACCCGAGCTCGTCGAGGTTGAGCGCGTCGAGTTGGTCCTGAATGAGCTGCGTGAGCTTCGGCACGGACTCGGGTTTGAGCGCGTGCTTGGTCGCAAACTGCGCAGCGAGCGTCTGCGGCGCGTCGCCGACGTGCACTTCGATCGTCTCGCTCCGTCCTTCGCCGATCACGACTTCCATGAGCAGCAGCAGCTCAGGATGCGCTGCAGACGTTGCGACGTGCTGCTGCTGCTGCTGGGCGAGCTCATCGAGCACTCGACTAGCACTCGCGCTCTGCTCAGTGTAGTCGACCGCGACTGCTTGAGACGCTGCGCGGCTGAGCTCGTGCTGGAAGCGATCGCGGCGCTCGCTCTCGCGCGTCACGCGACTCGCTGCAGCGTCGAGCGCGTGGCGAATGTCGTCTTCGATCTGCTGGACAGACGCCTGCGAGTACGACGGCGAGAGCAGCGGTCGGTCCTGGAGCCAGTCTGGGAGGTCGTCGGAGATCGAGTGTGCGCGCGTCTTGACAGGCTCTGGCTCAGTCAGAGCGGCAGTAGTAGCTGAAGTAGTGCTAGTGCTCTCGTGTGCATCATCGTTGCGAGCGCTATGCACTGGCGAAGACGCAGACGATGACGAGCTGCTCGCAACGTCCGAGTAGACCGGCGAGTCGGCCGACAAGTCGATCTCGCGTACATCCTCTTCGTCGTTCTCGCTCTCGTCGCTGTCGTCTGCACTTGTCAGCGCAGTCACGACAGCTGCAGGGGCGACACCAGCTGCTTTACGCTGCGACTGCTGCTGTCCAAAGTCAACGCCAACGTCGAGTGTCTTTGGCCGCACTGGCGACGACGACGCAGACGGAATGAGCTGCGGGAACGACGCAACTTTGCGAGGCGACGACGCTGGTGATCCGTCACTCGCAGCAGCGTCGCGCTTGGCGTCATCGAGTGCTGAGCGAAACTACATGCGCACAGAGAGAACGAGCGAACCAGCACATGTGTAAGAGAAAGAGAGAGAGAGAGTCGATGAGCACACGCACTCGTTCACAATGCGCATGTATGGACAGACCTGATCGATCGTCGCCGAGACGTTCCGCGAGAACGAGTTGCGGCGCGAGACCGGCATCGACCGGCTGCTGCTGCTGCTGTCCATTGCGTCCAAGTGCTCGCTTGGCTTGAAATGGCTACATGCGACGCTTGAGGAGCTCAAAACGAACGTCGTGTAGTCCACACACACAATCCTGAAGAGCTGCCAAGGTGGCGTCGTACCTACTACAACAGAGACGCAAGCGCACGAGCGATCAGCTGCACGCACGCACAATGGCGACTGCTGCAGCGCTCGAGAGCATCCGTGAGCTGCGCGAGCTGCTCCAGTTCAGCTACAACGCGGTCCTTTCCAAGGTGCGCTCTTACTGACTCTAGTCGAGCACGTCTAGTGCCTGCTCGGGACGGCTACACAGCTAACAACTTGTTACACGCACACATACCACAACAGCTCTCTGTGCGCGAGATTGTTGCGCTGTCGTACGAAGCAGGCGGCGTGTTCCCGACGCTCTTGGGCTACGCGATCGGCGCGATCGGGACGTTTGGCTTTTGCGCCTTCTCGCAGAGCATCGCGCTGCGTCTCGCGTCTGTGCTCCTTGCGCTGCTGTTCTACGTCCAGTGTCTGCGCGACGCAGACGACATTGCGAATGTGCTGCTCCTGACAGTCGCAGCACTCACAGGCGTCGGCTGCACGTTCATCCAAGTGCTGTCGTGGAAACAAGCGTTCGCGCACTTGGACGCGCGGCGCCAAGAGCGCGCGATCGCGAGGCAGCGCAAGAAGAACAAAGTCGCGAAAGAGGACTGAAGGCGTCAAGGCAATCGACGTTGTCGTCGTCACGAGGACAAGCTCAGCTGCTCGTCGTTGGAAGCACACAGTCGACGTCACATTCATACGATCCATTCAAAACAGACTAGCGCAGTGCATCTGCTAGTTGTGTCATACACGACCGATGCTCAATGTTCATGAGGCAGTTGCGCGGACACTCGATGCAATCGCGTAGCTCACGAGCACGAGCGAGCCGACGAGCGCAGCGAGCACACGCATCAATGACGCGGCGCTCATAGACTCGTTCACGTGAGTGTTGTTGGTGCTTGGTTTTGCATGGAGGTCTTGCACTGCGCACGATCGTCGCGTGCGCGTGCGTGTGAGTGGGTGACGGCCATTGCGCAGATGCGCGAAGAGCTTCTCCGATCGCGCTTTGTCAAAGTCCCCAGAAGCCTAAGCACGAGCGAGCAATGCAGCGTGAGTACTTGCGTGAATGGACAGAGCATGTAGTGACCCATTACACAAGTAACAAAGACACAGACGCACCTTGCGGTGCTGCAGCGCAGCAGAGAGGCAGCGGTCGCCTGCGTGCTTTGGCATGTTCATTCGCTTGTTGTGAAGATCGCGATCATCGCGCAAAACGTCGCAGTAATTGTACTGTGAAGCGAGTATTTGTACCTCCTAGGCTCGACAAATTCGGAGTTTGCAGTACTGGTCAGCAATTTGAAAATACTGAAAACACAAAAAGGCGGGAATTATATTTAGACATTTTGAAAACGCCAACCTTGTTTTTGTCACTACTACATTCTGCTGAGCCTCGACGTGTGTGACCACTAACGATGTTCAAGCAAGTGCTGCACGAGCTCACGAAGCGCGTGACGACGATGGCTGCAAGCGCCGCGACACCCAGCAAAGCGTACGTTCCTGCGCATGTCTTCACGCGTGTGTCTGTGTGCATAGTGTCTGCATATGTGAGCGCGCACATCGCGCTAATCAACGGCGTGCTCATGATGGAATCGGACCGACTGCACAGCAGCATTGTCGATAGCCCACAGAAAGAGCTCTCGGGAATGGCGAGCGCGACAGGGACCAGCAACAGCAGCAGGAGCGCGCTTTGTGCGTCACCACTTAAAGCGCAAGACCAGGTGCGGTCGTTGTCGTCGCAGTGTGAAGAAGAACCAGCGCCGTCGCCTCCTCCGCAGTGTGAAGAAGCTCCAGAGCCATCATCGAGTGCACAACTGGAAGAGACACCATCATCAACAGCATCAGCATCAACCGAACAAACAGCAGACGCCAAAGCAACAGCAGCGTCAATCGCAGAAGCAGGAGAAGAAGCAGTGGCAGTAGGAGAAGCAGCAGCACCAGCAACAGCAGACTCCGCTACAGACCAAACGACACCTGAAGCGCAGGACCAACGATCGTTATTTCCAGTCGCAGCAGACACAGCGCTCGCTCCTGCTGCGTCAGACGCGATGGCACCTGCACGTGCTGTTGCTCCAAAGCTCAAGACGCGACCTAGCGGTGGCAGCGGCAAGAAGAAGAAAGCGAAGAAGAGCGCAGCGCCAGTCTCGTCATCCAACGCTCCGTGCATTGGTCTCTACGTCGACGCACTGGTGCGCGCTGCGACTGTCACCCATGCGCTCGGTCGACAACACGGGACTGACAGTTGAACGGCTGCTACTGCTGCTGCTCCGTCGCGCAGGACACGAAGATGCTGTGGTCTGAAGCGCAGATCATCGACTGCAACGTCGCGGAGAAGAAGATCAAAGTGCACTTCATCGGCTGGAAGGCGCGCTGGGACATCTGGACCGACCGCATGTCGATCGCCGGCCACGGCACGTTTGTCCGTACGTCGCTCTCTCACTCTCTCTGTGACGGACTGACTGTCTGCTTGAGCGTGTGTTGGTTGCTCTCTCTCTCTCAAGACACTAGCGACTCACATCCTGTATCTCTGTCTGTCTGGACGACTGCTACAGCGCTCAACAAGAAAGGACTCGCACAGACGCGGCGCTGGGACGGCCACTCGAACCTCTTCTCGCACTCGAGCGAGTTGGAGGAACCAGAGCAAGCACCCGCTCCGACCGACGTGCTCGTGCCGCTCGTGAAAGACGACAGCGACGTGCCAGTCGCAGTCAAGATGGAGAAGAAGCACAAGAAGCTGAAGAAGCAGTTGCGCCTGACGACGCTCGACGTGAATGCGCCGCTCACTACTGCTTCCGGCTCGTCCTCGACCGCTTCGTCGCGCGCAACGACACCGACTGCAGCACCTGGCGCGTCTCGCAAAGTGCGTCCGCTAAAGACACTCAAGACGCCAGCAGCAGTCGCTGCACCAACGGAGCGAAGCAGCAGCAGCAAACGCACAAGCGCTGCTGGTTCAGCACCAAAGCGCTCGCCGTCGCTGATCAAGAGCGAGCGCAACGGCACAGGCGCTGCGTCGGTCGCGAAAGCGACTGCATCGCTGCCGTCGGGATCTGGAAAGAAACGGAGCAAGCCTGTCGTGCCAGCAGCACCAGGCGCCGCTGCAACCAGCTCGAGTGCGACCAAACGACCCGCCGCGACGACGACCGCAGCGACGCCGCGTGCGTCTAAGCGTGCGCGCGACGCAGCGCTCGAGCTCCTGTCAGTCGACGGCGCTGCGGCAGTCGACTTTGCCGCGACGCGTCGCGCACACTTGACTGAGGACGAGCAGACTGCGCGGTTCCTCCAGACGTGCGCAGGCGTGTGGCAGCGGCAGCTGAGCGTCATGGCAGCGCGCCACGCGTGACGTGCTCTAACTTAATCACTTCAGTGCGTCCTCCTCCTCCTCCTCATCACCACCACCACCATCGACAGACAGCGTGCGGCAAAAGAGTAACCGAGTGTAACCCGATGAACAGCGTAACGCAACACGCAATAGGATAAGAAGCACACACTGGCACGCGGACAACAGACGCTTCGATCGCGTGTGTGTGTGTGCGAAGACTGCGCGCGCTCTCTAGGCTCTAGCGACTGCTTGACGCGCGTGACGACGGACGACAGCTCGGCGTGCGGCTAGTGACGATGATCTTGCTGCTGTTGCTGTGCGTCTGAAGACTGCGCGCGTGTCACGTTGCGAGGACAAAGAGTCGAAGCGAGTCGAAAAGCGTTGCGACGAACGCCTTAGACCACGAGCGCAGCGACTGCGAGCGAGACAGCACACAGTGCGCTCGCGACGTTCAGCGGCGTTGCGCTCGATGTCGGCGATGGCGTGACTGGGGCCTTGGTCGCTGGCGTGCGCGTCGGCGCCGGTTCAATCACGGTCGAGTTGTCCTTCTTGGTCTTTGGGATCTCGATCGTCGTGTCGTTGTCCGAGCTCTTGGAGCCGCCGCGCGAGGACGAGCCGGCCGAGAGCGGCGCGCGCGTCGTTGGCTTTGGCACCGCGACACCAGCGTCCGCGCCAGAGCCGGTCGAGGACTTGACCGTCGGCTTCTTCGTCGTGGCAACGTCCGCGTCGCCGGCAATCGAACTACCGACGTCCGAGCCGCAGTCCTTGGCTTTCGCCTTGAACGACACGCCGTAGTTGGTGTCGTCGTAGACGCAGTTTGGCGCGTTCTCGGCCATGTACGCGAGCCAGGTCTTGCACTCCGCAATGGGGCAGAGGCGCGAGGTCGAGATCGTCGTGATGTCGACCTTGGCCTTGGTCGCGCAGGCCTTGAACGGGTTCACATCCTGCTCGAGGAGCTTGTTCACGGCCTGGCGCTCGGCCTGCGTGCAGTCCTTTGCGACGACGACCGTCGCGCTGTCGGCGGCGGACGGCGCGAGCGCAGCGACAATCGCAGCGAGAGCGATCACAGACGAGCTCTTCATGATGATGTTGTTGTTGGTTGGGTGGAGGAGGGAGGGAGGTAGTCGACGGCGGCGAGGAGACAGCAGCGGCGGCGAATAGGCGAGTTCTAGAGTGTGCGAGTCGTCGGCGCGAAGACGCGAAGGCACGATGTGCACACAAGGCGGAAGAACCATTCAGACTCGCGTGCAGGAAGAAAAAACGTCGAGGTTGTTGGGAGAGGCGACGTTGTTGCCAGGTGGTTTGCGCTTGAAGCCGACCAGGTTCAGCACGTCAGCTCGCCTGGCGACTGTCGTTGATTCGCGATGTGGGCCACATAAAGAGTCAGCCTGCCTGTGTTATCTAAACACCTTCGATTTGCGATCGCTTGACAATCGATTAATCGACTTGTTTTCTGTGTAACAAAACCTTCTTAGCTCGATGCGTCAGTCTACTAGATCGCGAATTTTTACGTCGGACATTATTTGAAGACAGATGGCACTGTACCGTACACGAACATTCCACAAGCCCATATTCA
The DNA here is from genome assembly GCA_003730235.1 of Pythium guiyangense. Taxonomy (NCBI): domain Eukaryota; phylum Oomycota; class Peronosporomycetes; order Pythiales; family Pythiaceae; genus Pythium; species Pythium guiyangense. The sequence continues at coordinate 220,780 of QXDM01000101.1, forward strand.
CCAAAGTACGACTCTCGGAGCAAGTACAATATCACTTCGATCAAGTGCGTCTGACTAGGAACGTTCACGTGAACACGCAAACGGTGCTTGTGGTCACGGTGGCTGTCACCAGTCGATCCGATCCGAGTCGGTGATTGATCATCTCGACTTCGACGACGACGTTCGGCGCGCTTCACACACTTGCACACTCGCCGCTGTCGACACGCAGAACCGCACAACTATGGACAAGCAGAGCGCGATCGCACTCGGTGTGACTGCTGGCATTGGCGTCGGCTACTTGCTCGGACGCACGCAAGTCGTCGCGCCATCCAAGCAGCAGAGCACAAAGACTGCAGCCAAACACTCGGACGACGAAGTCGAGTGCCTCATTCGCCACAACATCCTCTCGCTCACGCCGTACCGCTGCGCGCGTGACGACTACGACCAAGGTGCGTGTCTGAAGCATCAGCTGATTGACATTGTTGTCTACCCATTGTTAACCTACGCACACTCGATCCGATCTTCGCATGTATCACCACGTGCAGGGATCTTGCTCGATGCGAACGAGAACAGCCTCGGCCCGCCGCTGAGCAGTGACCACGCACTGCGTCCTGAGATCCTCGAGCGCTACCCGTGCCCGTACCAGCGCGACTTGAAGCAAGCGCTCGCAGACTTTCGGTGCGTCTTCGCTCCAACGACTCGCTTGCCATTGCCTTTGTGTGGCTTGCATGACAGACCGTCACGACTGACAGTCGACTCCTACACTGTTGCTGCGCACGACTCTGTTTGCTCCTGCAGCAATGCGGCGGCGTCATCGCCAGACCACAAGGTCTCGATCAACAACATCTTCCTTGGCGTCGGCAGCGACGAAGCGATCGACCTCGTGATCCGTGTCGCGTGCACGCCGCGCGTCGACTCGATCTTGATCACACCGCCGACCTACGGCATGTACCAAGTGTGCGCGAACATCCACGACGTCGACATCATCTCGGTGCCGCTCAAGATGGAGGCGCCAGCCGAGAACCCCAAGGGACTCAAGGTCCGTTCAGCACACACACTGAGCAATGTCTGTCGAGAGCGCGTCGCTGACACTCTGCGTGATCTCCATGCGCTCCTTTGTGCGTCTAGGCTGGACTCCCACTGCCGTCGTTCCACATTGATCCGCACGCGATCCTCAAGGCCGCGACGCCAAAGACGAAGATCATCTTCCTCTGCAGTCCTGGGAACCCGACGGCGAACGCGCTCCGCATGAGCGACATCCTCACGATCCTCCACGACAAAGTACGCTCGTGCGTCCTGTGACGATGTGGCCACTCATTCAGCCATCACACAGAGAGATAGGCTCACTCACACTCGCGCTTCTTGTGACGATGACAGACGTACAAGGGCTTTGTCGTCGTGGACGAAGCGTACGTCGACTTCTCTGAGACGCCGAGCCTCTGCACGCTCGTGAACTCGCACCCGCGCTTGATCGTGCTCCAGACGCTCTCAAAGGGCTTTGGGCTCGCGGGCATTCGCTTGGGCAGCGCGTTCGGCGACCCGCGGCTCATCCAGATCCTCAACAACGTCAAGGCGCCGTACAACATCAACAAGCTCACGGCCAAGGTGCGTCCTGGGCGCCATCAGACGTGTTGACTCGTCCTTGATGACACGATGGACTAACAGACGGACGCTCGCTCACCTCGCGCAGGTCGCACTTGAGGCACTTCGCAGCACGGACGAGCTCCAGCGCAAGGTCGCAGTCATCAAGCGCGAGAAGGTCCGCGTGATCGAGGCGCTGCAGCAGCTCCCGTTCGTGCGCGCAGTCTACGCGTCCGACTCGAACTTCATTCTGTTTGAGGTGCGTCCGCGTCTGTGCTCTTGTTGTCATTGCTCTCTGTGCATCATGCGAGGCAGCTCCTCTCCTGAACACTCTCTATCTCTATCTTGTGTGTGTGTGCGTCCTGCCCGTCAGCTCCCGCACGCACTGCGCGTGTACCGGCAGATGGCGGACCGCGGTGTCGTGATCCGGTACCGCGGGAACCAGCTCCTGCTCACCGACTGCTTGCGCGCGACTGTCGGGTCGCCAGAGGAGAACGACAGCATGCTCGCGCTGCTCGAGACCGTCTCGCGCGAGCTCGCAGGTCAGTAGACGACAGCAAAGAGCGACGAGGACGTCCGTCAGACGAGCAGCAGCTCCGTGTCAGGAGCTCATGACCGAGTGAGTCAACGCAATACACAGACAGACACACTTCGCTGCGTGGATCACTCGAGGACGCTTGTGAAGAGATTGGGGGTCCTAGATAGAGAAGGACGGACGTGCACGAGAGCTAGAGCAGACTCGCTCGCAGTGCGTCGTCCGATCCGCCGCTGTGGTCGATCGCTTTCGAGAAGAAGAGACTCCACGCAGTGCGACGACTCGCGCCAGACGCACCGCGCGACCGGCGTCGGCGCGGAAGCCGTCGGTTGAAGAACAGGATCGCGAGCGACGGCACGAGCTCGAGCAGCGCGTAGTACACGACGACGATGAACCACGTGTTGGCGTCGTGGAGCTGCTGCGTCTCGGTCGACAGGATGAGCTGCAGGAAGCAGCGCGTCGTGAAGCACGACGTGCAGATTGACGTCATGAGTGCGAGCTGCTCGAGCGCAGTGGCAGTGGTTGTTAGTCAAGCAACTTGGTCACGAGAGACTCAGAGGCGTCACGAGCCGCACCTCTCGGAGCTTCTTTGAGCGAATCCCGAGCTCCACAGGCACGGATCTGCGTCCATTCGTCCAGTCAGTCAGTCAATCAGTCAGGCTGTCAGTCCTTCGCCAGTACAAGAGGGAGAGGAACGGATCGCAGCGTCCGCACCGGAGCTCCGTGTACGCCTTGCGTCCGTAGTAGATGAAGCCCGCCGTCACGAGCAGAAACGCATTCGTGTTGAGAATCGCTTGGCTCTTTGTGAAGAACGCGTCTGTAGCGAGTGTGTTCGTCGTAGAGAGTGGGTGAATGAGCGAGTGCTTCGTGTCGACAGGCTCCGACACATGAAGAACGAGACGAGCACGTACGTTCGTTGCGCCACGTCGAGGCGTAGAAGACCCAGAAGAGCACTTGCACGAGCAGCACGACCTAGTCGTTCAGTCATTCGTCAGTGAGTGCCGCTGTCGTCGTCCATTGCTACGCTTGAGAGAACACAAGTGAGCGAGACGTACTGTGATGCCGCCTTTGACCATGGGCTTGACGAACGACGCAAAGAGCGCGAGCTGGTCGACTGCGTTGTAGTACACTTCAGCCCAGAACTGCATCAAGAGCGCGTACGTCGCAAAGAGCGCGAGCACTGGGACCTGGTCGACGATGTAGAACACGTCGCGCTCAGCGGTGTCGCACGCCGACGTGCGCACTTCGCCAGACAGTGCGTCGCACCAGTCGTAGCCAACGAGCACAAGGAACACTGCGCGGACTGCGCATGCAAGTGCAGCGTAGAATGACAGCGTATGCGCGTTAGAGCAGAGTGCATACGAAGCACGTATGCACATATGCACACACATCGATCGGAACGTACTCGCAGTTGCTGCAAAGAGCAGGAGATGGATCATCTTTTGGACAGTCCAAGGGCGGTAGCGACAGCAATTGCGCACGAGCTGCATCACTGCAACGAGCGCGACGACTGAGTACACGAAGCCATCGACGAGGAACGCTGCGCCGACGCCGACAGGCTCGCCATCTGCGTGGAGCGCGAGCAGCGACGAGAGCAGCATGTTCGCTCGCTTCAATGTGGATGTGGCACTGTTCTTTCGTGAGAGAAAGCCGAAAGAAATCCGACAAATGTGTAGCTATCGGATGGATATTTTGATAAATTGTCGGATATTAGTTTTGGCGCCAAAATAGCTTCATTCCCTGAGTTTTCGCGCTATCACGACTTTTGACTGGTTGGTCGAAGCGTCAAACAGCAACAAGAAGAAGAGCTCCTCGACAACAGCAACAAGCAGCAGCTCAACACACACGAGGACGCGATGGGGATCAAAGGACTCATGAAGCTCCTGCAGGAAGAAGCACCGGCGTGCATCAAGGAGATTCCGCAGATGTCGCAGCTCGCAGGCCGCGCTGTTGCACTCGACGCGAGTATGGCGATCTACCAGTTCCTCATTGCGATTCGCTCGAGCGATGGCGGCGGACCCTCGCAAGCGCTCACGAACGACGCTGGTGAGGTGACGTCGCACCTCCAGGGCATGTTCTCGCGCACGATCCGCATGATGGAGAGCGGGATCAAGCCCGTGTACGTGTTTGACGGCAAGCCGCCAACGATGAAAGGCGGCGAGCTCGCAAAGCGCAGTGACCGTCGTGCCGAGGCGCAAAAGGGTCTCGACGCTGCGACTGAGAGCGGCAACACTGAGGACATTGACCGGTTCAACAAGCGCCTCGTGCGCGCGACGAAGCAGCACAGCGAAGACTGCAAAGAGCTGCTGCGGCTCATGGGCGTGCCAGTGCTCACTGCGCCGTGCGAAGCCGAAGCGACGTGCGCCGAGCTCGCGAAGAATGGCAAAGTCTTTGCGTCTGGCACCGAAGACATGGACGCGCTGACGTTCGGCTCGCCCGTGCTCTACCGCCGCTTGACGTTCGCAGCAGCGAAGAAGGTCCCAGTGCTCGAAGTGAAGCTCGACCGCGCGCTCGAGGACCTCGGACTCACGAAAGAGCAGTTCGTCGACCTCTGCATCCTCTGCGGCTGCGACTACTGCGACACGATCCGCGGCGTTGGACCAAAGAAGGCGCTCGCTGGCATTCGCGAGCACAAGTCGATCGAGAACTTCATCGCTGCGCTCCAGAAGAGCAGCAGCAAGGGCGTGACGATCCCCGACGAGTGGCTCGGCGAGAACCCGATCTACAAGCAAGCGCGCGAGATGTTTGTCGCCGCAGAGGTCGTCGACGCGAACGACGTCGAGATCAAGTGGAAGGACCCGCTCGAGACCGAGCTCCTCGACTTCCTCGTGCAGAAGCACGGCTTCCAAGCCGCGCGCGTCACGAGCGCGATCGAGCGCCTGAAAAAGTCCAAAGGCACGCAGTCGCAGAAGCGCCTCGACAGCTTCTTCACCGTGCTGGCATCGAGCGGCACGAAGCGCAAAGCCGACGCCAAGAGCAATGGGAAGAAAGCGGCTGCGCCTGCGAAGAAAGGCGCGTCTGCTGCAGCGATGAAGCGCGCAAAGAAGTAGATACCGAGACGCACGACGCGCTGCTCAACACGATACACCGTACATCATCATCATTATCATCCTCACTCTGTGCAGGCGCTGCGCTGTTGTGTTCGTTCGCGCATAGCAGTGGCGCAGCTGTCCTGCTCTGCTTGTCCTAGGTACACAGTCACACACACACACTCACATAGACATCGACGCTCGCTCTCTTTCACACAGAGAGAGAGACGCACTTGTAGTGTCAGCGCTGCCACCGCTTCGAGTGCTCTGCGAGCCACACGAGGCCGTGGCAGAGGAGCGTGAGGATGAACGCGACGTCTGAGCGCGACGACACTTCGGCCTCTTCGTGGAAGAACCGCAGGAGACTCGCTGCGTACGTCGAGAACGCAGGGATCTGGTACACGACTGCGAGCTGCCGATTCAGCGCCCGTGCGCGCGCGGCGCGGTGCATCTCGTCGCGCACAGACTCGCGGTGCTTCTCGCGCAGTGCGTCAATGCGGCGCGCGTCCATGCGATCGGCTTCAGCGGCGGCGTCGAGCATGAAGCTATCGGCGTCCAAGAGCGCGTTCTCAGCGTCTTTCATGGCTGAGAGCACAGCTTGGAAGTCGTCGAGGTTCAGGAGCGTGCGCTCGAGCCGCCGCAAGTGCGCGAGGATGACTGGGAAGACGACGCGCGAGCCGTCGGTGAAGAGGCAGTCGAATATCCGAAAGACCGTCTCGCTCGGGAACGTCGTCGTGAACAAGCACAGGAGCCACTGCTCATGCACACGAGCGACAGGAGCGCGTGAGTATGGAGACACCATAGTACAGTACGATCGTCACTGAGCGCACACAGACATACCTGCGAGCCGAGGAGCTCGAGCGGAAGACCGACGTCTGTCGTGAACGCATCGAGCTCTGGGAGCTCGTCTGCTATGAGCTCTTTCAGCACGAGCATGTCAGTCTGCGTGCCTGCCATCGTCGGCGTGTAGTAACCCGGGTAGAGGTCTTCGCAGATGACTGCAAGGAGCCAGAACGCAGCTTCTTCGTCGACTGCGAGCGTCAAGAAGCCAACGATGAAGTTGAGACCCTAGCAGCAGCAGCAAGCGATCCAGTGTCCGTCCGTCGGTCAGCTCTGTCTATCAACTCTCTCTCGCTAGTTGCGTACACATCACTACGCGCGTACCTGGCAGTAGCCAACTGACGGATTCCGGAGCGAGTACGCGCGGAGGATGCGCCGGAGCTCCGCTCGCCCGGCCTCCGTGCAGATCTTCGTGCCCGAGTGGCCGAACGTCCGGTCAATGTCGAGCTCAATCTGCCGGAACGTCGCCGAGTCCGACTGCTCAGTCTGCTCTGCGAGCGCTCTGTAGTAGTCCGCACCAGCGTTCTGCTGCTTCTCGCGCGCGCCAGAGACGCTCATGTACACGCGCTCGCGCCACGAGCGCGGGATGCCACTTCGCGCGAGCTGCTGCACGATCGCGCGGTCGTGTGGAGACTTTGCAACATGGTCGAGCGCCACGCGATCGGAGCCAAACGCGCGCTCCCAGTCGCCCACGCGCCGGCGCTCGCGACACACTTCGTACGACTGTAGGTGCGCCCACTCGTCCTGCGCGTGGTCCGAGATCTTGAATCCGTACGCATCGCGCATCGAGACGCTGTACACGCGCTCGCGAAAGGTCGCGTCACGCACAGCAGTTGCTGCTGCTGCGTCCGTGGCGTGCGAGGTCGGGTCATTCAGACCTGGTGCGTCGGTCACGAGCGTCCGGACGCGCACTTCGCCAGCGCGTGTGTCTTTGAGACAGTACCACGCGTCTGTGGCGGTCGGAGAGCCTTCACACAGTTGGGCAACGTCGAGCTCAAGCACTCCGAGCGGCTCGTCCACGCTCTCGAGCAGCGCGATCGACGGTGTTGCTGCTGGTGGTGGCGAACACTGAGCGTCCGGATCTCTCGCAGTCGTCCACGCTGCAGACTTGCGTGGCGACGCAGTCTCGCGCTCGTCGCTCTCGTCGTCGCTGTCCGTCTCTGTCGTTGGTGCTGCGTCCAGCGCAGTTCGACGCACGCTGTGGCTGTCCGTGTCGTCCTGCTCATGGTCGCTGCTGTCATCACTGCTGCTGCTGCTCGCACTCGCTGGGAACATGTCGAAGAAGAAGTTCGTCTCGTTGAAGATCTGCACGCGCACGCGCGCAGTCAACGACGACGCGCCATCAGATAGTAAGACTGACGGCGTCAGCAGCTCGGGGCTCAGCTCGACGTCGATCGCGTGCGACCACGACGCGCTCGAGCTGTTCGACTGCACAGACGGCGATCGAGACACGAACGGCTGTGGCGCGCTCTTGTTGCTAGAGCTGCTACGTTTGTTGTTGAGTGTGCGACTGCCAGTGGCTGCGCTCGCACCAGTGACTTGCACGACGCAGTACGCGTCGAGCGCTTGGCGACTCTCGAGGTTGCGTGCGCCGACGACTTCGACCCACAGTCGCTTTCTGACACACATAGACACCAGTGCGCGCGTGCACAGACATGAGTGAGCCGCTCGCGCTCCAAGAAGTCAAGGTACATACAAGCACCACTCGACTATCAGCAGCCACCAACTGCCAGCACGCGCAGCGAGCGACGATCCACTCAAGCGCAGCGCCTGTGCGCTCGAACCAGCAGAAAGCGCCAACATACATACACACGCAGACGTACTTGGCGCGCATGTCTGCGATCTGTTGCTCCTGCTGCGACGTCTGCGACTGCCTCTCGATCGATCGATCGCGCCTCGGTGCTCTTCGTGACGCCGGCGGCGTGTGACGGCGGAAGTGAGTGCGTTATGACGTTCGTTCTTCAAGCCACACACCGCACTTAATATTAAGTGCGGTGGTATCGAGAAATCACCATTACAATGCTAATACCACCGGCAAGGTGCAAAAGTGTGAGCCGGTGGTATCGAATGCCACGCTGGCGTACACCATTCGAAACAGTGTAAAAAGGATTGATTTGGTATATATATTCAAGCTCGAGCAACTGGCGCAAAAAAACTGGCACAACGGTGCTACTCTCGCAACAGCAAAGTACTACAGTGACAAATACGAGGGAATGCGACTGTCGCTCTGTGATAGTGATACATTCAAGGGATTAACTGTCATTTTCATAACTCGACATATTTTCTGAGATGAAATTCAACTGTCTTGCTAACTCCAGCTCGCTGAACACAATACTTAGTAACGCAAAAACGCAGACACTATCTCTGTAATTGCGCATCACAAGCTCCGTCCAGAACTGAACCACGAGGAGCTGTTTGCGCTGAGCTCGCGGAAAAAACGACTTCCACATAAGCATCATTTAGTATAAACAGAACCAAGTGACGTAGCAGTAGGCATTGGTGATCACACAGACGTTCTCGATCAGATTATCGTACTTTTGATCACGGGGTTCCGTATCAATAGTTTGAGTTCAGCTAGCAATACAGGGATCTTCATAACTCCCCTACGTATTCTACCACATCCTAAAACGTGGTGTGATTTGCGCGACAATGGCACGCAACGCGTGGCCGACCACCTCACTCCTCTCCGCGTCTCTGCTCGCGCCACTGCTCACGAACCCGACATCAAGTCTTTTCCAAGCCGCGCTTGAAGACTATCTCGATGAACATTGCCGCCTCACACACACATCAATATACGCACATCAATATGCGCGACAGACTAGCGAGCGACTTCAACGTGAGCAAGTCTGCGATACGTCGCGCCTTCAACAGCATGCTTTACACGACGGAGCAAGTCAGGATCGAACGGACACGGCGAGCGATGTATTCCCTCGCCTACTTTGTTGCGATGTAGAAATGCACTATGAGCGGTTTCAACAATGCTAATAGATTTGAAAATTTTGGACGTCGAAGGCAGTTCGATAACAGGTTTTGACAGCCAAGAGTTGATGCCGCGACAACTGATATACATACCGCCATTTCAAGACCGTTGTTGGGAGTGGTATGGCCTTTTGAAATACTCTCAATCGAGTTGCACCGGCACGACACTTAGACGCAACACGCGAGCGCTTTTACATCTCTGTGCGTTAATATTGTGGTGGAAGCGACAGAGTAAACGTCACACCAAACCTACATGGATATACGTACAAAGAAGTAACTGCACCCTAGTGAGCAAACGTTATAGTTAGAGGTTTTAAATCGCAGTGAATCCAACAATATGATTTGCTCAATCTTCCCTTTATAAAAACAAGGAAATATGAGACGCAATAGTACAAAATGAGAAATATCAACCATGAGGTTGAGATTTCTTAAGTTGTATCATTGATTTTTCGTAATTACAAGGGAACGGACATATGATATGGACATTTATGATTTTGTCAAAAACGAAAGCCATGAGCAGCGAGGAAGAGAAGGACGACGTGATTGCGGAGGATGAAGAGTCTCGTATGAGTACGCGTCAGACGAGGACGACGCAGAAGACGAGTACTGCAGCGATGGCGACGAGTGGACACCAGCGAGCGATGAGTCACGCGCACGCGTACTTTGTGTTACAAGCTGAACGTGCTGCGAGCGCGCGTGCCTCAAAAGGCGCAAAGCACGAGTCGAGTTCTTTTTGTGCTCTCTTGACGACATGACCAAAAACAAAGCGAAGGTGAGCGCGCAGAAGAACGTCCGCCCATTCCTCCCGAAGATACACCAAGGCGACGTCGTCTACAAAGTGCCATGTCAAGCGCAGAAAGCTGTGGCAAATGAGATCAAGAAGGAGCGAGTGATCTCCATGAAGCAGGCAAGATCAGTTTGATCGTAAACAGCAATTTTGGACAATGTCCAATATTATCTATTTCCAGAGTGTGTATCATTGTCATGGTCATTACGATTGTTGTGAACTGTTGTGAATCTTTCCTTCATACTAAGGCGAATAATGCTCAAAGTTGGCTGTAAACCGTGTCAATCGAAAGAGAAGAATTCTTTGCATACGAAACTCCAATAAATATCGCACTTGAGAATAAATTTCAGTCGTCTTTTTCAAACGCTCATAAATTTTTCCTAACTCGAAGTTTTTTGTTTCCGACAGCATTAGCGTGTAGATAAAATAGCGTAGATTTTGAAAATGGTGCAGGTTGCGTTTTCGTACTTAGGCATTAACCCTTTTAACCCGCCCACCTTTTCATCTCCAAAGATGTACACCACAGCTTAAGAATGTCTTGCTTACATTATAGGTCGGAAATCCGCAAACAATTAATGAGTCCACATCCAATCTGTCTCTGTCATCGCGTTTACGTGATTGCGTTGGTATCTGCACAGAACAGCATTAACACAGTGCTGGCATTGTCTAAATTTAGATTGTTGTTCTCACGCCAATCAGATCACGCCACGTGTTTCTCGTATGGCCAATCACGAGTGTGCGTGCAGACACATCATGCTTACCCTCTCATCCACAGATACGCATTCTACATTCACACATGCACCCACAGCAACACATATCTAAACACGTCAAAACAACCACAGCAACAAGACAAAGGCAAGTGGCAGTATGAGCATGCAGCTCTCGCAAAGAGAGCAACAGGACAGCAGCAATGATCGACTCTCATGAGTGCCAGCGCCGCTCGCCAGCCGCGCGCGTTGAATGAATTGATGCTTGCAGCATCAAGCAAGCGACGCATACAAGTGCGAACCGAACGCAGCTGTGCATTGATCAATCAGGATCTCACTCAAAATCGCTGTCACTGTCCTCGCACTCTTTCTCCTCCTCCTCGCTGTCGCTTGAGTCTAAGATCTTGCGCATACGGATCGGCTTGCGAGTCGTTGGCAAGCGCGTTCCGTGCTGCAACTGCTGATGCCAGATCTGGCAACATGTGAGTGTGTTGTTGTGGATCGAGTCGTGGTTGCGAACTTTGTTGCACAAATACATCCAGCCGCCAGCGCAATGCGTGCACTCTTTGCAGTAGAACATCGTCTCGAGCGGCTTAGTCCTGTTGCAATTGAGGGCAGAACACACTTTGCACGAGTGCTGCCGTACTTTTTGGCGCGCCTTGCCGTTCTCGTTCACTGTGCGCGTCTCCTCTGTTTGCAGTAGCGAGTGCGTCGTTGCAACTGGCATAATCAGTGTGTATCCAATTTACTAAGGAATAAATGGTTCAGGTAGTGAAGAAATTGAGGGAGCGAAGACGAAGCACACAAAAGTTGTTGTCTGAACTCCGAAGTGCCCCGTGTGGGGCAGACCGATATGAGTGACCTAATATATGTATTGTGTTTTTGTATATTGTATATTGTGATTTTTCAAAATGCGTAAGATTTCAGTTGAAAATGACACAATTTTGCACTGTAAATGACTTGTCGAATACAGTGCACGACAAAAGTCTTGGAAATTTTTTGTTTCATTTCAAATATTTTTGATTTTCATCGGACAGAGCTGCAATGAAGCTGGATTAATAGCGCAATTAAATACGGTTCGAATGCTATATGTCGATCATCGAAATACACAGTGTAGCCAGCACAATGGCAGAAAATGTCATTTTCGAAATATTTCAACGATGCGAGAATAAATGGAGAGGCGTGGTAAGATTGATATCAAAATTGTAATTGTGGTCAAACGAGCTCGAAAACACGTAATTTATATAGAACACATTGCGTACACCAAGCGAACAAATTTCCAGTGCCTCCGAAGCTGTTTTGCGATGACGGCGTGGCAAGAGATGACGGCGAGCGACGTCGCAACTATCCTCGACCTTCGAGGCCAAGGCGAGAGGCTGCAGGCGATTGCAACGCGTGTGCAGCGCAGCGTATCGACTGTGTCACGCGTCATCAACGGCGAGAGAGCCTCGAAGACCAAACAGCGCACGGGAAGGCCTCGAAAAATGTCTGAGCGTGAGGGCCGGCGGCTGGTGCGCGCGGTCACGACGCGAAATGAGAGCGCCTCTCAAGCCCGAGCGAGTGTCGGTGTTGACGCATCGGTGCGCACCGTGCAGCGCGTCCTCCATGCACACCCTGACGTGTCTTGGAAGAAGAAGAAGCGGACGACGGTGATGACCAAGATGCACCAAAAAGGACGAGTCGCATGGGCGAGCGAGAGAGCAGCTTGGGGCGCGAGTGAGTGGCCGCGTGTCGTGTTTAGCGACGAGAAGAAGTGGAACATAGATGGGCCGGATGGCTTGCAGTTTTACTGGCATCGCGCGGGGCAGCCAGAGCGATGCGCCGTGAAGCGTCACAGCGGTGGAGGATCGGTCATGGTCTGGGGCGCATTCTCTGCAGCCGGCAAGTCGGAGCTCAAGTTCATTGAGGGCGGCCAAGACGCGCAACGCTACACAGAGACGCTTGCCACGCACTTGCTGCCGTTCTTACGCGCGCACCACGAAGAAGGGCACGTGTTTCAGCATGACAACGCGCCGTGTCATCGCGCTCGACTTACTCAAGCATGGCTGCAGACGAGCAACGTGACGACGATGAGCTGGCCAGCGATGTCCCCGGATCTCAATCCGATCGAGCACCTCTGGGGCATCCTGACGAGAACCGTGTACGCGCACGGTCGCCAGTTCTCATCACAGCAAGAGCTCAAGTCCGCCATCACCCAAGCGTGGCGCGATCTCGACCACTCAGTCATTGCCAACTTGGTTGCATCGATGCCCAAGCGCTGTGCAGCTGTCCTCGAGCGCAAGGGAGCGTTTATTACTAGTTCGTAAGCTTCAAACGCAGCGTCCTCACGTTCAATACCAATCTTACCACGCCTCTCCATTTATTCTCGCATCGTTGAAATATTTCGAAAATGACATTTTCTGCCATTGTGCTGGCTACACTGTGTATTTCGATGATCGACATATAGCATTCGAACCGTATTTAATTGCGCTATTAATCCAGCTTCATTGCAGCTCTGTCCGATGAAAATCAAAAATATTTGAAATGAAACAAAAAATTTCCAAGACTTTTGTCGTGCACTTTACAGTGCACGACAGTGGTTTGTGAACATGGTCATTTTTTGACTTGCAAGTTTCAAAAGTGCATATTTTTCGCTGAGAATGCGTGAAGACATAGTTTTGCCAAAAGGAACCGTTTTGCAGCAAAAATGATTCCGATCCGACTATTATTGGTTGAGCTATGATGAGTATATATTTTTGAGAGGGTGACACGAATCGTGAACATAAATTACCGGCCAGGTAAGATTTATCTCAGCCATTCAATTCGAGTTGTCGCACATTGTTATTACGTTGGTTATGACCGCCGTCATGGTTAGTCGCTATCCACTCATTTCCAGAACGATCGAGATGGCGAGAGGCACGGAACTGACACCTGAAGAGCGCAGCAGCATTTTGACCCTCCGAGCTGCTGGTTTGACCATCTGAGCGACTGCCACGGCGGTCAAACGGCCGGTTGGCGTATGCGCGAAGGTGCTCGAGTCAGCAAACAAGCCGAAGACCAAGAGCCGACGCGGTGGCCAGCGCAAAACGACAGATCGAGACCGCCGACATATCGTACGCCTCGTTGCTGCAGGAGCGACGAGCGCCGCGAAGGCGAGAGACAAGCTCAAGCTCACGTGCAGCGTTCGGACTGTTCAGCGCGTGCTCGAAGATGTCGATTGGCTCGCGTATAAGAAGCGAACGGCCGAGCCAGCGATGACGAAGCGCCACCGAGACCAGCGCATGTCGTGGGCCGGCGAGAGAGCGATGTGGGGCGCCGCCGACTGGGCGCTTGTCGTGTTCTCCGACGAGAAGAAGTGGAACTGCGACGGTCCAGATGGCATGCGTTATCAGTGGCAAGATCAGCGCATCTCGCAGCAGCCCAACGTTCGTCGACATTCTGGTGGTGGCTCAGTGATGGTGTGGGCTGCGTTTGCAGGCACGTCCAAGTCAGTTCTGAAGTTCCTGAACGGCAAGGTCGACTCGTCCAAGTACGTTGCGACGCTGCGCACGCATCTGCTGCCATTCATGGACACGTGCACGCAAGTCTTTCAGCAAGACAACGCTCCAAGTCACTCGTCTCGCCTGACGAAAGCTTGGCTCCAGGACAATCACGTAGACGTGATGGCATGGCCGCCGTACTCGCCCGACTTGAACCCCATTGAGAACCTCTGGGGGATCATGTCGCAACACGTGTACGCTGGTGGGCGGCAGTACGACGACGTGATCACGCTACGAGTAGCTGTCCAAGCAGCTTGGGACGCAGTGACTCCGGAGCAGCTGCAAGCATTAGTCGAATCGATGCGCAGCAGATGTGTCAAAGTATTGCGATGTCAGGGAGCATATATTACGTACTAGATCATACAATTTCGCCGTGTGATAGCAACCAAATTCAATCTTACCTGGCCGGTAATTTATGTTCACGATTCGTGTCACCCTCTCAAAAATATATACTCATCATAGCTCAACCAATAATAGTCGGATCGGAATCATTTTTGCTGCAAAACGGTTCCTTTTGGCAAAACTATGTCTTCACGCATTCTCAGCGAAAAATATGCACTTTTGAAACTTGCAAGTCAAAAAATGATCATGTTCACAAACCACTAACGTGCACTGTACATGTATTTAAGCGAATATGGATATAATATTTTGAATACAGTTAACAAATTGTTGTCCAAAGTATCCGATAGAAACTTCTCAACACTATTTCTTTGATAGGTTTAGTCTTACGCCATCGTATATTGTTTTTTTACCACTGTACATTGTAAGAACATGGTTTGTATAAAAATATGTCGATGTTACAATATCGAAATGTCATTTGTAGTTTTGGTTAGTCGAAATTGTTACAATTTATGTTTAATACGTATGCAATTCGTTGCATTTTATGTTCGGTATGTTGGTATTTGGTACAAGCCAGAGGACAATTAAAACACGGCTTTCACCTGTTGTGTACTTGGTCAAGTTTACGTTTAATTAATATTGTGGACGTTTGATTTTTTCTGTGTTATCGCTGTTTGTTTCGACATAAAGCACAAATGGTATGCCAAACCAAAATAACATGTTTGCAGGTTAATTTGATGCAATATTGTGAAGTTGAACAATACATTTGTCAAAAATAATTTGAACCTCATGTCATAAATGATTGAGCTGTTGAGAAACAGCTCAACATTCCTAATTTTATCACTATTGATGATTCCCTGTTGCAGCCGCAGATGTAATTTAATTGAAAGTAGTGAAGTGTTGAAACAGAATTTGTGTCGAAAATAGTTTTTGTTTGCTCAACACTTTGACGAAACCCTAGTTTTATCTCTATTGATCGTTCGCTTTGCAGCCACACACAGCAGCACAAAGCACAAACGATCAAGTCACACAGCGATGAAGAACGAGCTCTTCCGCGCGCTCGAGCGCATTGGCAACCTCCTCGTGGGCAACTTCACGGTCTCGTTCCAGAACGAGCTGCGCTTCATGGTGCGTTGAATGTGCATGATGATTTTTGATAGCGTTACTGAGCATCAGCACGCACGCGTCCGCATTTGCTGAGCGTCTGCTTCATCACTGGACATGTGCACTCACACGTGTGTGTGTGTGTGTCTGCTGATGTTCTCGCTCGCCTTCTCTCTCGACTTGCAGTCGGAAGCTGCGGGGTCGACTGTCGCTCAAGCGCTGCGCGCTGACTGCGTGCCGATGCAGCAAGCCGCCAAGCACACAGCAGGCGCACTCGCGCGTCTGTAGCTCTCGTGCGCTCCACACTCGTCTATCAATCGCCAGCAGAGCTGCATGACGCAGCGAATGCGAATAGATACTTCATGCATGCGTGTGTATGTATGTGTCGCCACACGCTCGAAAGCATCAGCGATCGCTCGTTGCCTCGCCGCCGCGCCAGCGCATGATGAGCTTGTTGCGCACTGTCTCGACTTGCGCTTGCGCCACGCGCTTCTGCAGCACGCGCGCTTTCTTCTCAAACTTCTCGGCAGTCGTCGCTTGCGCCGACACGTCGTGCGTGGCGCAGTAGAGCTGGAAGATCGCAGCGAGCACGCGCGTCTGGAGCAGGACGTTCTTCGCGTGGAGACTGATGCGCAGCGCGTTCTTGAGCGTCTCTTCGCCGTCTGCTCTCGTGTCGCAGTGCGCGAGAAGCTCGGGACCGAGCAGCACCATGAGCTCACCGAGCGTCTCGCTGCAGCCGACGGCGTCTCCCGTGCGCTCAATCGTGTCCTGGAGCAAGCGACGCATCGACGGACGGAGTCGCTCGAGCGCAGCGTGCGGAGCGAGATCAGTGCTGCTTCCAGCGTGCGCTGCGCGTTCGTGCGACGCCGAGAGCCACTTGACGAGTGCCAGGTCGTACTGCGAGCCACGACAACACAAGAGCGAGTGCGCCGACGCAACGTCATTGGCCATCGCACACACACACTGCTAGCTATGGACAGCGTTGTACCTTTGCGTGGAGCTCGGCACTGCCGCTCGCGTACACGAGCGACCGCAGGGCGTCCATCTCAAGGAGCCTCGCGGCAAACTCGAGCAGCACTGCGTTTGGACAGAGCGAGTGGATCTGCGGCGCAGTCGCAGAGTTGAATGCATCGGTCGTGTGGCGCGCGTCGGCTGCGCTGCAGGACGTGAGCACGTCAAGAGCGTCGACCCAGACACTCAAGTGCGCGTCCGAGTACGCAGTTGTCGTCGACGTGATCGGCGGCAGGAGCTTCTCCACGACGTAGTTGATGTTCACGACCGTCTCTTTCACTTTCCCAAGCGCCGCGGCGTACTAGAGACGATCGACAGAGCCAAGAGAGTGAGTCTCTAGACCACACACCATGGTCAGTCCATGGCTGGCAGTACCTTTGCGATCAAGACGTGGCAGCGCGCAATGACGAACGTGTACACGACCGTCGGCTCTAGTACGGTCTTGTGCGTCGCAACGAGCTGCAGCATCTGCGCGATGCTCAGTCCGAGCTCAAAGTACCGACACTGCTGCGCTTGGAGGCGGCAGTGGACGTAGAGCATGTCAAAGAGCGCAGCGACGAGCAGCACGTGGACGCTTGGTGTTGCTGCATGCGCTAGGATGTGGGTCTGCAGTCGACGGATCGCTGGTGTCGAGATCGCGAGCGCTTCGCACGGGTCGCTGCATGCGAGGACGTGGAGATGCAGACTGTCGAGCACGCTCTCGACGTACGGCTCGTGGAGCATCCCAGTCGGCACTGCGTCTGGAGCATCCATGAGCGCTCGGACTTGGTCCAGAACTGGTGCGATCTTCTTCAGTTCGCCGGATCTGCAGTACAAAAACAAGCGGCCGTGAGCATGCGCCTGTAGCGTCAGACAGGAATCAGCTATGCACTCGTCAGGCAAACGCCCGTACCGCAAGTAGTAGAAGCTCGTGAGCACGAGATGGTGCGCGTGCAGCTCGCGACTCGCGGCTGTGTGCGCAGAGAGACTGCTGAAGCACTGCGTCGTTGCGTGGATCCGCTCGCGCACAGCGCGTCCGCTGTCAAAGTAGACGGACGTAGCGTATGCGTGACATGCGAGCTCTACGAGCCACAGCTACAGGCAGCAGAGACGTGCGAGTAAGCGTGAGCTGGGACAGTAGTCGCTACGATTGCAGGACTCGATACAGAGGCAGCAGACGCACCTGGAACGCGCTGTCGCAGTCGTCAGGCAAGCGCTGCTGGACAAACTCGACGCTTTCGAGGAACGATGCGTGCGGTGGCTCTGCGCTCTCGATGTGCTCTGTCAAGAGTGACGCTGCGTGCAGCGCCACGAGATGCGCGCGCAACTTGGCGAGGAAGTACGGCTGGAAGCTCATAGATGTGGACTGGTCGCTGCTCTCGCGCGCAGCAGTGCACAGGAGCTCGAGCATCTGCTGGTTCTTCGCATGAGACGCTATCGTAGACGCTTCGAGCAGCAGATACTGGACTTTAAGCAAGCGACAGCGCCACTCGAGCTGCGAATGACGTGACACAGCGTCAGCAGCAGCAGCAGTAGGAAGTGAGTGAGTCGACTACTTGCTTGTGTTGACAGAGAGCGGCAGTGCAATGCAAGCACAAGCACGAGCAAGGACGCACTGGAAGCGCTGTAGACTGCTCTGCTTGCGCTTGCTCGACTGTGCGAACGCAGTGCTCGGCTCGTGCGAGTCGCTCGCGCCACAGCTTGCGGTTTGTGCGCTTGGCGCCGACGGACAGCGCAGTCACGAGACAGATCTCTGCGAGCAGCACGTGTGCGCAGAGCACAATCTGCTGTGTGTGTGCACTCAAGATTGCAGCTTGAGCAGCGCAGACTGCCTGCGCATCAGCCATACACGCACACACACGACGAGTGAGATCGCTTCTTGCAGCTAACGCTTGGTGCCACAACAGGCAGGTGGAGCAGCACCTCGAGCGTCGTGATCGCCTGTGGCACCATGTCGTGCGTTGCGAGCACGCATGCAAGTTCCCAGAGCTGCGCGACCTCGTCGTCTGTCATAGCAGCGCGACTATCGCTGGCAGTCTCGGCCATGCCGCCGGCGCTGCTGCTCGAGCAACGCGTGCGGACGTCGGTCATTGTGCTTGGAGCGCACGCTTTCAATGTTGCCGACGTTTTGATACAATTCTCGATAGTGAAGAAAACGAGTACAAAGCCTTGTAAGCAGCATACGAAAACCAAGTCATGGACGGTCTATCAACTCTTGAGCTTCAAGGCAGGAAGCTCGAAGGAGCATGGCGTTCTCGGCGCTCCACGCTCTCCTCCTCGCTGCACCACCGCACGGATCGTCCGCTAGATCGCCCCTGTATGCTCACTCAGGACATCGCGCAGTGAGGTGATCACAGTTCCGGCACAACCGCGGAGCTATACGTCTCGTTACAGACGACTGCGTCGTTCTCGACTATGAATCGCACGACCACACGGCCAATAGCAACCTGAACGAGCAGCAGAAGTCCTAACACTTGCGTTGAACACGTCGTGCGTCCGCCACTTCATCTATACGATATGCTTCACTCGAGTTTGGTCACTAGAGTTGCTTGCTCTGTATCCATGCGCTGATGTTGTTCAGAGAGCCACAATGTGTGTCTCAATGGCATGAGCACTCGAGTCGCGAGTCCTTCAATGCGTCAACGCTACAAGCATGAACGCACGCATCCATGCACAAAGCAGCAGAGCAACACGAGCGAGTGCAATGAGCGTATCATGCGTTCGAGAGAGAGAGAGCAGGTGACTTGGGTGAGCACTTGCTCACTCACTTGCTCGCTATGGACACTTTGCGAGCTGTTCAAGACAACCAATGAGCAGCAGACACGACCTGGCTGCTGCTGCTGGTGTTCACTTGGCGATCCATGCGGTGGTGTCGCGATGCTGATGATCGCATCCACCGCGCGTCGTGTGTGGACGCTTTTGGTGAACGAACGAACGAACGAGCGCACTGAGGCACAGGAGGCAGGCAGACGACCGACAAGTGTAGAGGCAGAACAGCTGCTCGAGTATCCAGCCATTATTGTCAATGGCATCGTTCCCATGGTCGTCGTTGTCGTCGTCGTCGTCGTCGGTGGCGATGCGAAAAAAGTTGGCGCGCTCGGTCTGACGTCGGTGGCTACGGAAGCGCACGTACATGCAACAAAAGCAACGAGAGCAAGAGACTGAAAGGCTGAGAGCAATGGCAAGAGAGATCGAGTGTGTTTGTGCTGTGCTGCGAGGTCTGCTGTTGCTTGCAATGTGCAATGTGCAATGCGCAGCCCAGCCTCTTCAGTCTCTCGCTCGCTCCTCCGCGTCCTTTGTCTCTTGCAACACACAGACCTCTCTCTCTCTCTCTCTCTCTCGTTCTCTCTCTCTCGTTCTCTTGGCATTGAGATCAAGACTACTTGACTCGCCTTCATACAAGTGCTGCGCTCGCTTGCAATGGACTGCAACTTGGACTTGACATGGCTCAAACTGCGCACGAGCTACTCACGACGCATCCATCTGGTCCTCTCGTCCTCTCGTCCTCTCGACGTCGTTGCCCATGTGAGTGTGAGTGCGTCTGAAGGAAGAGCGAGACAGATATTTCAGAGCTTGAAGACTGGATGCAGCAGCACTCGCGCTCACTGACTGTCGCACACGCACGACACGACACGACAGAGCAAGGAGAGCGAGTCGAGCAGAGGAACCGGATCAAGAGCAAGTGCGCCGTCGAGTGCGAGCAAGTGCAAGAGATCGAGCGCTCCTGAGTTCTCAAGCTCTCGACTTCGCAACTTTGCAAGCCCTCGAGCTCTTGAACTCTCGAGCAAACGATCGTTTGAGCGACTCGCCTTAGATCCGCGCGCGCTCCGTTCGAGTAGCAGCTCATTCTCAAATCTACTTCCGACTCGGCACACGAGCACTTCAGCTACAACATCCCAGCGGCTCCTCTCCCTTTCACTCAAGCCTCCAGTCTCCAGTCTCAAGCCTCCAGTCTCAAGTCTCAAGTCTCAAGCCCCGACCAACTCACCATGCACATGCCGTCGATGATCCGCTTCACAGTCCCAGCTCTCGCTGCCGCGCTCGCACTCTCGAACGCTGTCGTGGCAGACGCGTGCTCGACTGCGCCGTACGGCTCGTGCGGCTCGAACGCCGGTACGACGTGCTGTCCGACGGGGTTCTACTGCCAGCCGTGGGACGCGGGCTTCTTCCAGTGCGTGCTTCCGCCAGCGCAGTGCACGCAGCAGTTCACAAACACAGACTTCTACGGCAACGACATCAAGGCCGTGTACGGCATCCAGCCGAGCGCGTGCTGCGACGAGTGCGCCAAGACACCAGGCTGCACGAGCTACACGTTCATCAACAGCAACCCAGGCTCGCCTGCATGTTTCCTCAAGAGCGGCGCTGCAACCGACCGCCGGCCACTCACTGGTGCAGTCTCGGGCATTGTCAACGGTGTGACACCTACAGTGCCACCGACTTCGGCGCCACCAACTTCGGCACCACCAACCTCGGCTCCTCCGACCTCGCCGCCACCAACTCCGACGCCACCGCCGACGTCAACATGCACTACAGCACCGTTCGGTCGGTGCGGTGACCGCAACGGCGTGAGCTGCTGCTCGGGCGGTCAGTACTGCCAGCCGTGGGACGAGAACTTCTACCAGTGCCTCGCGCCGCCACCGCAGTGCACGCGCCAGCTCACGGACACGGACTTTTACGGCAACGACCTCAAGACCGTGTACGTGAGCCACCCGACGCTCTGCTGCGACGAGTGCGCCAAGACGCCGGGCTGCAAGGCGTACACGTACATCAACAGCAACCCCGGTCAGCCGGTGTGCTACCTCAAGAGCGTCGCGAGCACGCCGTCGCGTCTTGTCGGTGCGGTCGCCGGCCAGCTCAGTTGAGCTGAGTGAGTGTGACTCGGTCGACTCGAAGCTTGACAGCGACGTCCAACCTCACTCGCACACTCACACAGAGCACACACTTGATCAGTTGTAGACTCGAGTCGAGCTGTCACACACATCGCAGATACCAAGTCGCCCATGTCATCTTTACCAATGCATTCACACACATCCACTGCACTGTAGTACTCCATGCTGTCGTCGTCGCTTGGACACTCTCACTCACTCGGACGTCGCATGCGTCTGTACAGCGAGCCATGATGTGTTGCCTGAAGCACTTGACTACATCGACTGCCTTGTCAAGGACGAGCGAGGCTTGTACGACGCGTATGACCGAGTCTCGCACCGATGTTGGTCGCTTCTTGACGAAGAGCGAGCAACATTGAGGACTGTGCACTGATGTTCATCATTTCTTGTAGTCTACACGTTACGCAGCCGCACCAGCACTTGACGACGCGCTGCGCTCCATCCATCGCGACAGCGCAGGCTGCTGCTGCTGTCTTGCAGTTCTATAAGTTACTTGCCACGCTCTCTCTCACTCTCACGCGCGGTCGCGGAAGCTCCCGTGGTGCTCCTGCACGAGCCAGACGTCGTCGACGACTTTGCCGTAGAGCCCTTGCGCTGCCGGGTTCTCTGGATCCGACTCGACCTGCTGCCAGTGCAAGTGCGTCGCGTTGTGCACGTGGAGGCGGCTGTAGCCAAAGATCGCGTTCCGGAACGCGTCCCAGTCGGCTGCTGGGAGCTCAAACGCTTTGCGCATGACCGAGAGGATGTACTGCCCGGATGCGCCACTGAGGATGTGTGTCGTCGCGCGCATGTTCGTCGTGCGCTTCTCGGACTTTGACTTGTACACGTCGAACGCGCGCTCGTAGTTGTGCTGGTGGCCGCAGACGTACAGGTCCACGCCGTGGTCGTAGAAGAGGTCTTCGAGGCGCGCGCGGAGGAACGCCGCTTTCTTGCCGCAGTTCGCAGTGTCCGACGTGCAGTACATCGGACGGTGGCCGAGCACGATGATCCACGGCTGCTCGTTGCGATTGCGGTTCGCGCGCGCGAGGTCGTCGCGGAGCCACTGCTCCTGACGCGCGACGATGCCAGGCTCGGCCGTCTTCTTGAAGTACAGCTCGGTCGAGTAGAAGACAAAGTGCACGAGGCCGACGTTGAGCGAGTAGAACCAGTTGTTTGGCGCTTCGCCAGCGCCAGAGACGACTGTCCCGGCGTTCGCAGGCATGAGTCGAAAGCGCTCAGTGTAGTGGTTGAACACGCCGTGCGCTTCGTGGTTCCCAGGTGCGACCATGAACGGTACGGCTGCTGCAATTGGCTCGATCTCCTCCATGAAGATGTCGCCGACGTGGCCGTTTGCCAAGTGCAAGTCGTACGCGTAGTCGCCCATGGACACGACAGCGTCGACGAGCCCTTCTGCGACTTCCGACTGCATCATTGGCAGTGTCGCGGCGTTCTGGTACCCGATGTCACCGGTCACGATGAACCGCATCGGCATTGCATCTGTGCGCTGGGCTTCGAGAGTCGACGGCGCAGTCTTGGTCATGAACGGGATTGACCACGAGTAGACCGGGTTGCCCACGACGTACGTGTACCGCGTGTTGGTCTTGAGTCCTGTGACCTCGGCGACGTGGTGCCACCGCTGCGTCCGCTTCTTGTTACTGTCTGTAAAGAGCGTTGTCGTCGCGATCGTGACAACCGGCGAGCGGTCCGTGATCGGTGTATGGTACCCTTCTTCGAGCTTCACTTGCGCTTGGCCGTAGCGGCACGCGTCGTGCGTCATCCACTGCACGGAGAAGCTCCCTGGCTGCTTGCCATACGCCGTGTGCACTTGCTTTGGACGACAGAGTTCTTCGTCCTTTGAGCGCACGAAGCCGCTGTCGCCGATCCGGTGGCTACTCGACCAGCCGTGAAACATCGAGCCAACTGTGAACTCAAAGTTCGCGACCTCGCCCACGTGCTGCACGGGCAAGTCGAGCCACGCCGTGTGCGACGTGTAGTTGTCCTGCGCGCCGTAGTACGTGACTGCCTTCACGCGCGAGTACGCGCCAAAGTCGCCAATGCGCCGGTAGCGCACTTCGACGTACGAGTCGTCGCTGCACGACTGCCACGGACTCGCAGCGGTGTTGTCGTTGTCGTCGTTGCCAGTGTGCACTTTTCGGATGTACGTCCTGCGCGTCGCCCACTCGACGACCGCGCGCGTGCCGAGCGTGAACGACCGGATGTTGTACGGCACGCAGTTCTCGACTTCGTGCTTTTGCATCTCGCTCTTCTCGTCTGCATCGAGCTCCGAGACCTCGTCTTCGTCCATGAGGTGCATCTCTGCCGCAACTGGTGTGAAGAGCGTCACGAGCGCACCGAGCAGCAGCATGAGCAGCAGGAGGTGTCTGCTGCGTGCTGCCACGACCCGCGTGCGTCGTCGGTCGAGTTGATTGAGCGCCATTTGCAGCGCTCGACGACGTCGTTCGTTGCTAGCTTGCTGGTGCTTGTTCGTGAGCAGGAGATCGAATGGAGTGCTCGAGGATGGAGTGTTGCTGCTGCTGCTGGTAGTCTTTGTCAACAGACAAGCGCTGTGAAACGGTGTTCATGGCTTCGAGTCGCTCAGATTCAGTTGGTATACTTACTTTGCATATGCTGAATCTGGAGGACGAAGTCTCGTACTCCACAAGACAGATTAAAACAAAGTACAGTGCGTGACGCACAGCCTCGAAATCTAGCACGCACTACATGTCTCGTTTTCTCGTCTTCGATGTGGGACACCAAGTAGGTCCACGCTTCTTTTCTCGATTCTAGGTGCAGCCTCGATTTCATCACTATACGATTCTTCCTGCTTGCTTGCTTGCAACGTCAGCAACTCAAAGCAAGACAAGCAAGAAAGAAGCAACAGCAGTAGCGACATGGACACCACGAGCACCAGCATGAACACCCAGGTCCCGCTTAAGCTCGTGTACAACGACGAGATCGTGCGCACGCGCATCGACGCCTCGACCCTCTCAGTCTCCACCCTCGAGGGTCTCGTGCGCGATGCGTTCCGCCTGCGCTTCGCCTCGCTCAAATACACGGACCCAGAAGGCGACCTCGTGAACATCAAGGGCGACGACGACGTCCAAACAGCGATTGCGCTCTTTGCGAAGGCTGACGGGACGTTCTCGACTGTGCGCATCACAGTCGCACCGACTGCACGCGCCGTGTTCCAAGAGAACGTCGTCGAGCCAGTCGTGAAGGCGATGGAGCACTTGATCGAGACACTCGACGCTGCGAAGGAGAGCGTGAAGAGCGACGAGTGGGTCCAGCGCACGGCAGCGCAGACGAACGCGCACTTGCGCACCGAGGTGCTCCAGAGCGCAGTCGCGGATGCGCGCCAGTCGCTCCACACAGTGTGCGAGCGCTTGCAGGACATTCCGTTTGACCAGTACGTCCAGGACGCGTCGACTGGGATCAAGACCGCGGCGACGAGCGCTGTGGTGCTCACGAAGGAGGTCGTCGAAGACGCAAAGAAGGAGAAGATCGTGCAGGACGCTGCAGAAGGGATCAAGAGCGCGGCTGCTGGCATCAGCAAGTTTGCGCACAACGCGGTCGAGGACGCGAAGAAGGACCCGAACGTTCAGGACTTTGCGGAAGGCATCAAGACCGTTGCAGGCAGTCTCAGCGACGTGGCGAAGGAAGCTGTCGGTGAGCTCAAGACCAAGGTCGCGCCGTACTTGGCTCAAGCGAGCGCAGCTGTTGCGCCTGCGCCAGCGACGACACCGGCGGCAGTGGCGGACAGCGACTGGGAGCAAGTGGCAGAGGATGTCGCACCGGCTCCGGCGGCGCCTGTTGCTTCGAGCGAGAGCAACGAAACGACTGAGAGTGTCGAAGTCGTGTCGGGCGAAGACGAAGAGAAGCAGTGGGCCGAGCAGCTCGCAGTGATCCGCGAGATCGTCCCTGGCGTCAGCACGGAGCACGCAATCGATGAGCTCGAGCGCGCGAATGGCAACCTCGAGGCGGCGCTCAACGCGCTCGTCGAGCACATCTAAGCGCTCTGCCTTGCTGTCATAACGACGACGAACCACGCGAGTGCTCGAGTGTGGACGAACGCACAACTCTAAGCGCCTGCGGGTCGACGCGTGACAGATCATCTGCCTCCTCTCACTCCTCATTTACTTAGTCAGTCAGCCGCATCGCTCTCTGACGTTGCGGCTCGTGTCTTGCGCGACGAGCGCCTTGTGCACTCGCTTCAGCGCATCAATGCATCCTCTCGTTCTTGTTGCGTCGAGTGGCTCTCACTTCATGCTGCTCATGATGCTGGCACAGTCCTCAATGTTGCTCGCTCTTCGTCAAGAAGCGACCAACATCGGTGCGAGACTCGGTCATACGCGTCGTACAAGCCTCGCTCGTCCTTGACAAGGCAGTCGATGTAGTCAAGTGCTTCAGGCAACACATCATGGCTCGCTGTACAGACGCATGCGACGTCCGAGTGAGTGAGAGTGTCCAAGCGACGACGACAGCATGGAGTACTACAGTGCAGTGGATGTGTGTGAATGCATTGGTAAAGATGACATGGGCGACTTGGTATCTGCGATGTGTGTGACAGCTCGACTCGAGTCTACAACTGATCAAGTGTGTGCTCTGTGTGAGTGTGCGAGTGAGGTTGGACGTCGCTGTCAAGCTTCGAGTCGACCGAGTCACACTCACTCAGCTCAACTGAGCTGGCCGGCGACCGCACCGACAAGACGCGACGGCGTGCTCGCGACGCTCTTGAGGTAGCACACCGGCTGACCGGGGTTGCTGTTGATGTACGTGTACGCCTTGCAGCCCGGCGTCTTGGCGCACTCGTCGCAGCAGAGCGTCGGGTGGCTCACGTACACGGTCTTGAGGTCGTTGCCGTAAAAGTCCGTGTCCGTGAGCTGGCGCGTGCACTGCGGTGGCGGCGCGAGGCACTGGTAGAAGTTCTCGTCCCACGGCTGGCAGTACTGACCGCCCGAGCAGCAGCTCACGCCGTTGCGGTCACCGCACCGACCGAACGGTGCTGTAGTGCATGTTGACGTCGGCGGTGGCGTCGGAGTTGGTGGCGGCGAGGTCGGAGGAGCCGAGGTTGGTGGTGCCGAAGTTGGTGGCGCCGAAGTCGGTGGCACTGTAGGTGTCACACCGTTGACAATGCCCGAGACTGCACCAGTGAGTGGCCGGCGGTCGGTTGCAGCGCCGCTCTTGAGGAAACATGCAGGCGAGCCTGGGTTGCTGTTGATGAACGTGTAGCTCGTGCAGCCTGGTGTCTTGGCGCACTCGTCGCAGCACGCGCTCGGCTGGATGCCGTACACGGCCTTGATGTCGTTGCCGTAGAAGTCTGTGTTTGTGAACTGCTGCGTGCACTGCGCTGGCGGAAGCACGCACTGGAAGAAGCCCGCGTCCCACGGCTGGCAGTAGAACCCCGTCGGACAGCACGTCGTACCGGCGTTCGAGCCGCACGAGCCGTACGGCGCAGTCGAGCACGCGTCTGCCACGACAGCGTTCGAGAGTGCGAGCGCGGCAGCGAGAGCTGGGACTGTGAAGCGGATCATCGACGGCATGTGCATGGTGAGTTGGTCGGGGCTTGAGACTTGAGACTTGAGACTGGAGGCTTGAGACTGGAGACTGGAGGCTTGAGTGAAAGGGAGAGGAGCCGCTGGGATGTTGTAGCTGAAGTGCTCGTGTGCCGAGTCGGAAGTAGATTTGAGAATGAGCTGCTACTCGAACGGAGCGCGCGCGGATCTAAGGCGAGTCGCTCAAACGATCGTTTGCTCGAGAGTTCAAGAGCTCGAGGGCTTGCAAAGTTGCGAAGTCGAGAGCTTGAGAACTCAGGAGCGCTCGATCTCTTGCACTTGCTCGCACTCGACGGCGCACTTGCTCTTGATCCGGTTCCTCTGCTCGACTCGCTCTCCTTGCTCTGTCGTGTCGTGTCGTGCGTGTGCGACAGTCAGTGAGCGCGAGTGCTGCTGCATCCAGTCTTCAAGCTCTGAAATATCTGTCTCGCTCTTCCTTCAGACGCACTCACACTCACATGGGCAACGACGTCGAGAGGACGAGAGGACGAGAGGACCAGATGGATGCGTCGTGAGTAGCTCGTGCGCAGTTTGAGCCATGTCAAGTCCAAGTTGCAGTCCATTGCAAGCGAGCGCAGCACTTGTATGAAGGCGAGTCAAGTAGTCTTGATCTCAATGCCAAGAGAACGAGAGAGAGAGAACGAGAGAGAGAGAGAGAGAGAGAGGTCTGTGTGTTGCAAGAGACAAAGGACGCGGAGGAGCGAGCGAGAGACTGAAGAGGCTGGGCTGCGCATTGCACATTGCACATTGCAAGCAACAGCAGACCTCGCAGCACAGCACAAACACACTCGATCTCTCTTGCCATTGCTCTCAGCCTTTCAGTCTCTTGCTCTCGTTGCTTTTGTTGCATGTACGTGCGCTTCCGTAGCCACCGACGTCAGACCGAGCGCGCCAACTTTTTTCGCATCGCCACCGACGACGACGACGACGACAACGACGACCATGGGAACGATGCCATTGACAATAATGGCTGGATACTCGAGCAGCTGTTCTGCCTCTACACTTGTCGGTCGTCTGCCTGCCTCCTGTGCCTCAGTGCGCTCGTTCGTTCGTTCGTTCACCAAAAGCGTCCACACACGACGCGCGGTGGATGCGATCATCAGCATCGCGACACCACCGCATGGATCGCCAAGTGAACACCAGCAGCAGCAGCCAGGTCGTGTCTGCTGCTCATTGGTTGTCTTGAACAGCTCGCAAAGTGTCCATAGCGAGCAAGTGAGTGAGCAAGTGCTCACCCAAGTCACCTGCTCTCTCTCTCTCGAACGCATGATACGCTCATTGCACTCGCTCGTGTTGCTCTGCTGCTTTGTGCATGGATGCGTGCGTTCATGCTTGTAGCGTTGACGCATTGAAGGACTCGCGACTCGAGTGCTCATGCCATTGAGAAGCTCGGGATGACAGCAGCACATGGATTGAGAGCAAGCGGCTCTCGAGATCAATCTGGTGGTCGACTGGGTGAAGCATGTCCTGCAGGTGAAGTACAAGTAGCGATCAAAGCGCATGCGCACATCTTCGTGAAGTCTTGAGTACTTCGAGATGACTTCGAGATGAGGAAGAGCTGGCGTTTCAAGCGAGACTGACGGCGATGATGTGCGCCACACCGCAGTTCGACGCGTCGTTTCGATGACTGACGCAGCGCTCAACACAAGCAACGAGGTTGATGCCAGCGCGCGGCTGAAGTGACCTGCTGCGCTGCTGCTGTTGGTGCTGCTCGATCTCTTCTTCACCTGCGTGGCGGTGGCGGCACACGATGAGCAGTAGCACAGACGACAGCGCTCCAGCAGCGATTGTAGTAGCACAAGAGTCTGGGAATGCTGCAGCGACTGCGACTGCAGCGACGCTTGCGAAGCAGGGCTTGCACTATGGTAGCGGCACAACGTCGACGCTCGCGATCAACGCGTTCCAGCAGCGCGTCGAGCGCAACCGCACGCGCGATCGCCGGAGCGAGTCGTCGATACCGCGCTCGATGGTCTCGTACTCTCGGCAGAACAGCGGACGCACGATCACAGGTTTCCAGATCGCAGCAGCTAGCACTGCGTCCGTGGCATCAGCGCGAACACACACTGGCGCGTACGACGACAGCGGTGGTAGCAACGGCGTTGTTTCGTTCGTTCCAGCGCCGCTTGTTCACAGCAACAGCTCGCCTGGTGCAATGGACCTCGTCCAGTCCATGATCAACTCGTCACCGGGATGCTACGCAGGCGACGACGGCTCGGTCGACCTCTCCGACCGCTACAACTTCTTTGTCCACGGCAAGCGCTTCCTGGTACGTCACTCTCTCTGTCTCTGTATGAGTCTGGATGAGCTGCTTGCTCACACGACTGCGACTGTAGTTTGCCACGTGCTCGCTCGGGTACTTTGACGAGTCGAGTCGCTTTCGCCGCCGCATCATCTGGTGCATCACGTCCAAGTACTTTGACCGCCTCGTGCTCGCGCTCATCTTTGCCAACTCGATCATCCTCGCGATCGCCGACCTGAGCCACGTCGACGCATCTGGCGACCTCGACGCCACGAACTCACAGCGCAATGCGATCGTGAACTACGCCGACGGGATCTTCACGACGCTCTTCTCGATCGAGTGCACGCTCAAGATCATCGCCATGGGGCTCTTTGGCGAGCGCGGCGCGTACCTCATGGATCCGTGGAACTGGGTCGACTTCATTGTCGTCGCTGTCGGGTACGTTCGCCATCGTTGGATCGTGTCGTTGACTGCTCGAGTGCGTTAGTAGAACAGTGGCAGTTAGCTGACAGACTCGGTGCTGTGTACGCTGCGGTAGAATCGTCGCCGTGATCCCTGGGATCCCCAACGTCGCAGGGCTCCGCGCGTTCCGCGTCCTGCGTCCGCTGCGGTTCTTCAATGCCGTGCCGGGCATCAAGAAGCTCGTCACAGCGCTGCTCAAGTCGATTCCCGAGCTCTTAACTGTCGTCGCGTTCCTCTCGTTCCTCTTCTTTCTCTACGGTGTCATCGGCGTGCAGCTCTGGAGCGGCGTCTTGCACTCGCGCTGTCGCCTCACGCCGTACCCCGTGCGCTTGGACCCGACGCTCACGTTCGACGACTTGCCAGCGTACCAGCGCGAAGTCGTTGCGAACTACGAGCTGTACCAGTGTCGCGACGAAGACGACGAGGTCCTGGGCATTGAAGACGCGGCGTGGACGCACGACACGTCGCCGTGGCGCATCCCAAAAGCGTGTTTCTGGCCCGTCGCGACAGAAGGCACGGCGCACTACTGCAACCTCAACTTGGGCAACTACCGTCAGTGTCCAAGCGATCAGGTACGTCCTGTGTATGCCTGTGTCTACTCGTAGCGTACACAGCCAACAGCACTCACGCGATCACCCTTCTTTGCAAATGCACTCTTGGGGCGGAAGACGTGCGGCTCGGACTTTGACAGCCACGGCAACTTTCGGTTCGCGCACCCGGACGATCGCATCAAGAGCCGCGTGCTGTACGCGTCGACGTACACGCCGGACCTCAACTTTGGCATCATGTCGTTCGACAACATTGGGTCGACGGCTGTGATCCTCTTCATCTGCATGCCGCGCGAAGGCTGGTGCGTACTGACACTGTCTACACAAGTGTCCACTCTCTGAGGACATACACTCACACACATGCGCCTGTCACATGAATGTGGACACTCGAACACCCTCACACACACACAGGAGCGACCTCATGTACATGCTCTACGACGCCGGGTACTCGAAGAGCGCCGTCGTGTACTTCATCACGTTCGTCGTCGTGAGCTCGTACTTCATGCTCAACCTCGCACTCGCTGTCATTTGGGAGAACTTCTCCGAGGCGTCGTTCATCGAAGCCGAAGAGAACAAGATCCGCAACGAGATCGAGCTCGCGCGGCAGTTTGCTTCGCGCGCTTCGAGCTTCGTGCCGATCTCGCCCGTGCGGTCTGCTGTGCGCGCGGTTGTGCAGCACTGGGCGTTCAACATCGTGTGCACGTTCTTGATCGTCGTCAACACGGTCATTCTGTCGCTCGATCAGTACCCGATCGACTACGAGCTCGTCGACGTCGTCGACATGATCAACGCAGTGCTCACGCTCGCGTTCCTGACCGAGTGTATGCTCAAGATCACGGGCTTGGGCTACCGCGTCTGGGCCGCGGACCGGTACAACCTCTTTGATGCGCTCGTCGTGGTCTTTGGCATCGCAGAGGTCTGCCTCGCACCGCCGCACTTGCTCACAGGCAACGACGTGAGTGTGGCTTCGCAAGTGAAGAACTTCACGGGCTTGCGCTCAGTTCGCATCTTTGCGCTCTTCAAGCTCGCGCGGTGCGTCGTCCTTAGCACGTCGATGATCGTCCGGACGGTCGTTGACTAACAACCAACTGCTGCTTTGTGTGGCGTCTCGTAGGTACTGGCCGTCGCTCCAGAAGCTCCTCGTGACGATCGTGAGCACGATCCGCGAGATCGGGAACTTCAGCGTCCTGCTCTTCCTCTTCATGTACATCTACGCGCTCATTGGCATGCAGATGTTTGGCAATCGCTTCCGCTTCGACAGCGACGGCTTCCCAGTCGACATGACGCAGCCAGCGGCGCACATCTCGCGCGCAAACTTTGACACGATCCTCTGGTCCATGGTCACGATCTTCCAGGTGCGTGCGTGCGTCACTGGCTCGCCCTTCGCTTGTTTGCTCTCTCATCCTCTCGCTCATGCGCAGATCCTGACTGGCGAGAACTGGACGAACGTCTTGATCGACGGCTGGCGCTCAACTGGCTGGTCCTGTGTCCTCTACTTCGTCTCGCTCGTGGTCTTTGGGAACTTCATCATCCTCAACCTCTTCCTCGCCATTCTGCTCTCGAACTTTGAGAACCCCGAGGACGACACGGTGTACGCCGAAGAGAAAGAGGAGCTCCGGCGCAAGTCCCGCGTCACGCCGCAGCACTCGAGCCACAGCAGCCGCAAAGAACCGGCGCGGAGCTCGCGCTTTCGGCGCCGGTCGCACCAGCGCGAAGCCGATGACCACAGCATCCACCGCGGTGCGACCATGTCGACACGCGGCACGCGCGTTCACGATCTAACCACCAAAGCAGCTGGGACAGCGAATGCGAGCAGCGCTGCGCCGCCAAAGCTCGCCAAGTCGCCGCAAGCAGTCGCATATGCGCAGACGCAGCGCATGTCGAATCGGAACCTCACGTCGCCGGCGCTCGAGTTCAAGTCGAACAAGCCGATGCCGCCGACCGGCAAGGCGTTGTTTGTCTTCGCGCCGCGGAACCCGATCCGCCGGAACGCCCATGCGATCGTGAACCACCCGCACTTTGACAACATCATCCTCGTGCTCTTGATGGCGAGCACCGTGTCCGTGGCGCTCGACAACCCGCTCGTGTCGCCCGAGAGCTCGCGCGTCGCCGTGCTCGCGTGGCTCGACCTCGGTCTCACGGTCCTCTTCGTGCTCGAGATCGTGCTCAAGGTCATTGCGCAAGGGCTCTACTTCAACGCGAACGGCTACCTCAAGAACAACTGGAACGTCATGGACTTTGTTATCACGACGATCGGCGTCATGAGCCTCAACAGCGACGGCTCCAAGTTTGCGTTCCTGCAGAACCTCCGGACGTTCCGCGCACTCCGACCGCTCCGCATGATCAACCGGAACGCCGGCATGAAGCTCGTCGTGAGCTCGCTCTTTGCGTCCATTCCGCAGATCCTGAACGTCCTCATGGTCGTGCTCCTGCTCCTCACGATCTTCAGCATCCTCGCCGTCAACAACTTCAAAGGCAAGCTCTACAGCTGCAGCGGCGACGTCTTTGATGCGCTCAGTGACGCACAGCAGGTGCTCGTGACGTCGCCGCGGCTCTGGAGCAACCTCACGCAGACTGAGCAAGCGTGGTTCAGTCCACACGCGGCCGCGGCGTACCAGAACCTCAGCGCCGTCGTGCTCGCAAGTGCAGCGGCGAGCGCCAGTGGCGGCGATGCGTTGGCAGCAGTGAACGCCACAGCCGCCGTCACAACGACGACGACGCTCACGTCGCGCGCAGTCTGTACGTTCTTCAACGCGACGTGG
The DNA here is from genome assembly GCA_003730235.1 of Pythium guiyangense. Lineage (NCBI taxonomy): Eukaryota > Oomycota > Peronosporomycetes > Pythiales > Pythiaceae > Pythium > Pythium guiyangense. The sequence continues at coordinate 253,596 of QXDM01000101.1, forward strand.
ACCAAGACGATCCCACAGAGCTTTGACAACGTGCTCTACGGCTGCCGCACGTTCTTTGAGATCAGCACGACCGAAGGCTGGGTCACGCTCATGCTCGCGAGCGTCGACGCGACGGAGATCGACATGCAGCCGATTCCGAACGCGCACGAGGGCTGGACGCTCTTCTTCATCGCGTTCATCTTCTTCGGCTCGTTCTTCATCATCCAGCTCTTCATCGGCGTCGTGATCGAGAACTTTAACAAGATGAAAGAGAAGCTCGACGGCACGTACCTCCTCTCGGGCTCGCAGCGCGAGTGGCTCCTCATTAGCACTGCAGTGTTCAACCTCCGGCCGGTCCGGAAGCAGCGCATGCCGCGGTCCAAGCTCCGGAAGTTGTGCTTCCGCGTCGCGCAGAGCCCGACGCTCGAGACTCTTACGATGGGCTGCATCCTCCTCAATACGTTCATCATGGCGCTCACGTACTTTGGGCAGGAGAACCTCTACCGCGGCGCGATCGACACGTCCAACTACGTCTTTGGCCTTGTCTTTGTGATCGAAGCCGCCGTGAAGATCACGGGCCTGGGCAAGTACTACTGGAAAGAGAGCTGGAACATCTTTGACTTCACGATCGTCCTCGCGTCGTCCGTCGGCTCGCTCTACACGCTCGTCGGTGGCTCTGCTGGTGGCGCCTCGGCACTCCCGATCCGCAGCGTCCGCGTCGCGCGTCTGATCAAGCTCATCCAGACGGCGCCGTCGCTCCGGCAGCTCGTGAACACGCTGCTCATTACGCTGCCGTCGCTCGTGAGCATCGGCGGCTTGCTCTCGCTCATCTTCTTCATCTACGCTGCGCTCGGCGTGCAGCTCTTTGCAAAAGTCAAGATGGGCGACCTCGTGACGCCGAACGCCAACTTCCAGAGCCTCGGGAGCGCCATGTCCATGCTGGTGCGTCTGTGTGTCTCTCTGTAAGCGTGTTGGTGCTGCTAGAGCTCACGTCGCACCGTGGGTCTCGCTCGCTCTTTCGCTGTGCAGATGCGCTGTGCGACTGGCGAGCGCTGGAACGACCTCATGCACGAGCTCGCGACGACGACCGACTGCGAATCCGACCCGCCGTTCGACGCGACGATGTGCGGCTTTAGCACCGACATGGAGAGCTGCGTGCCGCTGAACGGCTGCGGGACACCCGTGGCGTTTCTCTACTTCTTCACGTTCACGATGCTCGTGACGTTCGTGCTCTTGAACATCTTCATCGCTGTCATTCTCGAGGGCTTTGCGAACGAGAAGGACCGCGCGAGTGGCGTGCTCTTGCCGCAGCACGTACGTCGCAGGATCGAGTGATTAGTGGACGAGCGTGCCGAGAGTGCTAGTAGTCGACGATCGACGTATGGACTGACCGCCTCTGCGCCTTCTCGCCCTCGCTTGAATCGCAGTACGAGAACTTTGTCGCGACGTGGTCCGTGTTCGACCCAGAGGCGACCGGGTACATTGAGTGGCACGTGCTGCCGCGCCTCGTGCAGCAACTCGACGAGCCGCTCGGCTTTGGCAAAGACTACGAGGCGTCTGTGAAAGAGATGACCGCGTTCATTGGTGCGTGCGCACTTGCCGAGACGCACGTCCAAGCTGTTCGCTCACGCTTCTTTCTGTGTGATCGCACGGACAGAGTACCTCGACATCTCGATGTACGGTGGCAACCGCGTGTTCTTCAGCGACGTCGCGCGAAAGCTCGGCAAGTTTGTGCTCGATGTGGTACGTCGTCGTCCCTTTGCTAGCCTTGGTGTGGCGACAGTCTCCGTCACCAAGGCGTTCTCACTCGCTTTGATCGCTCTCTCACCACGTGATCTCTACGATGACATCTAGGTGAACGAAGGACGTGTGCAGGACCTGCCGCAGACGCTCGAGATCGACCAAAAGTGGCGCGCTGTGCTCCGCGGGAGCAAGATCCGCAAGTGCGAGCGCTCGACGCATCGACTCAACCACATCCACGCCGCGGTGCTGCTCCAAGACGCTGTACGGTCGCTCATCTTTCGCGAAGAGCTCAAAGCGCGCGTGGTCAAGTTCACGACGCTCACGAAGGGCTTCTTAGTCCAGCAAGCTGCTGCAGCCGCTGCCGCTGAGACTGCGATGCATCTCGAGGCGCAGCAAGAGCTCGTGATCGAAGAGGAACGGAGCGACGATGATGCGTCTGAGGACGAGCACAACAACGTGGACGACAACAACATGGACGACGACGACGAGGACGACGACATCACGAGTCCAGAGCAGCAGCAGCAGCAGTTGCTCCTCGAAGAAGAGGGCAACGACGAAGCCGAGACGACCGCCGCTCGAGACAGTCCGAGCGAGGTCGTTGCGAGTGACGATCGTCGACTGCAGCAACTACACGAGCCGCAGCAAGCGGCAGCGATTGTCGGTCCTGAAGACGCAGCGCTGGAGCCGCAGCAGGAGCAGGAGCTCCAGAGTGTAGTCGAAGACACGTGAGTGGTAAAAAGTAATCGAGTGTCCACTTTTGAGAGACAGGAGCAGTGAAGAGTGTCTGCACGTCACATGCACATGCACACACACTGATGGATGGATTGCCTGGAAGGCGGTCTGGTGCCTCGAGCGTGTGTGTGCGTCTCTGTTGCTTTCTTTCGAGTCGTCGTCGTCCAGTCAAGCAACAGCAGACCGCGCGATGCCTGTACATCGAGAGGCACTAGTGCAGTGAGTACTTGTGCGACACAAGATCATGGAGTGCCAGGTCGCTGGCCATGAGGCACTCGATCGAGGCAACCGAGTGACGGACGAACGAACAAGTCGTAGCTTCACTTCTGGTTTCGATCTGGTTTTCCTTTTGTGTGGTGTGGTCACACCAACTGCACTGAATGTCTGCGAGGTTCCGAAAATCCCAGCTGTGACTTGCGTGGACTGGCAACCGCCAAAGTGACTTGGGCTCAGTATGCTCTCGCTGTTTGTGTTGCGCTGTGTCGATTGTCGGCCACAAGCGCACTCGCTGGCCATTCTCACTTTGTGGTCACGAAGCTTCGGTCGGTCGGGAAGCAGCAGCCATCGTGGGACCACCGCCGCCAGCATGAGCAGCACCGCCGCGGCCGCCGCGACGACAACTGGCGCGCCCGCGTTCACGATCAGCAACACCACCACGCCCAGAGGCCTCGACAAGACATCGCCGTCCACCGCGACGCCGTTCGTGCCCATGACGCCGCATCTCGACAGGTGCGCGCCGATCGCTGGCCAGTGACATCACTGTCATCTCCATCTCCACATGCCGCGCTCCTGCTCACGCGACGCTCTCTCCTCCTCTTCTTCTTCTTCCTCTTCTGTCGGTGCTCGCGCCCACGCTACACAAACAGCCTCCGTCTCCGCGGTCCGTCGGAAGCGAGCGCGGTCGAGCTCGGCGCCGCGCGCAGCTCGATGCAGCAGCCGTCGCTCGCGCAGATCAAGGAAGAGTCGCGCCGCGTGCTCACGACGCTCTCGATCGTCGGCGTCTGCTACTTTGCAGTCAGCGGCGGGCCGATTGGCTCCGAGTACATCGTCTCTGGTGCGTTCGCTTGCTCGACACTGCGATTGACCAACTGGGCTGATGGAACACCATGGAACTCATGCCATCGACCCATTGATGTGAACCAGCCGGCGGTCCGATCGTGGGCTTCATCAGTCTCTTGGCGTTCCCAATCATCTGGGGCGTCCCGATCGCGTTCATCACGGCCGAACTGAGCTCGACGTTCCCAGAAGACGGCGGCTACACGGTCTGGGTCCTCAACGCCTTTGGTCCGTTCTGGGCGTTCCAGACCGGCTACTGGTCCTGGATCTCCGGCGTGATCGACAATGCGATCTATCCGGCGCTCGCAGTCGCGACGTTCACGGACGCGTGGGGCTCGATCGGGTCGCCCGTGGAAGAGTACCTCGTGAAAGCTGCGATCGCGATCGTGCTCGCGCTGCCCAACTTGTTTGGCATCCGCATCGTCGGCAACGGCATGGCCGTGCTCTCGCTCTTTGTCATGATCCCGTTCGTCGTGCTGTGCATCTGGGGCATGGTCCGCACGAACGACTGGAGCGTCTTTGGCGAGATCCGCCGCGAAGACGTTGTCACAGACGACGCTGGGGAGTTTGTGAGCATGTCGGGACCGATCAAGGTATGTCCCTGCGCTGCTCGAGTGCTGCTCTTGTGTGAGCGTTGACACTCACGCTCGTTACTGTGTTAGATCGACTGGTCGCTGCTCATCAACACGCTCTTCTGGAACTTCAACGGCGCCGTGAGCGTCTCGGTGTTTGGCGGCGAAGTGCGCAACCCCGGCCGCACGTACCCGCGCGCGATGGTCATCTCGGTCGTGCTCATTGCGCTGTCGTACCTCGTACCGCTCTTTGGCGCGACGGCGTTCAACACGCCGCACTGGACGACGTGGGAGGAAGGGACGTTCTCGAGCATCTCGAAAGCGATTGGCGGCAACTTTCTCTCGAACTGGGTCGTCCTCGCGACGTTCTGCAGCAACGCCGGCATGTACATCGCAGAGCTCTTCTGCGACTCGTTCCAGATCCTCGGCATGGCCGAGTGCGGCCTCGCGCCGTCGTTCCTCAAGAAGTACGTCTGTCTTGTATTGTATTGTGCTATATTATTGTATTGTACTCACATATTGTTATTGTGTACCTATTGCCCACAGCCGCAACAAGCGCTTTGACACGCCGCACAACGCAGTGTTTGCGAGTCTCGTGATCATCCTGTTCTTGATCAAGTTTGAGTTCGAAGAGATCTTGGGCATGACGAACGCGCTCTCGGCGTTCTACCAGCTCCTGATCATCGCAGCGTTCATCAAGTTCCGCTACTCGCACCCGAACCTCGAGCGTCCGTACCGCGGTGCGTCAACTTGCTTACTTGTTTGCTTGCTTGTTTGTCTGGCTGCTTCTTGCAATGAAAGGACAGAGATCGACTCACACGTGATGCGATGTGTATGTCTTGCTGCAGTGCCTGGCAAGTTCTCGACGCTCGTGCTGTCGGTGATCGTCCCGTGCGCGCTCCTCGTGTACATCTCGGTCGACGTGTTCATGACGCTCGTGCCCGCGCTCCTCGTGACGGGCGTCACGATCGCAGGGCTGCTCTACGCGTACTTTAAGAAGTTCACGAAAGCCCAGTTCAAGCTCCTGCGCCACACCGAGGCATAGCATCGTCTACTCCCCCAGACGAATAAACCAACACGACCCACTCACACTCGCACGCTCGTGCGTAGTCTTCTTCTTGTGGGCGCCATCGCGGTGCTGCTCAAAGACGCACACTCACGCACTCACGCACACAATCGTCGTGGCTCACGACGAGCTCAATGCGATCCACAAGAATTTGCTCAATTAAATCGAAACTATTTTCTAACTCGCACCATTTTTTTGAGTGCCACGAGAACCACCTGAAAGCTCACAAGCGCATTTGCGACGACGACGACCTGCGAGCACACGTGGCTCGCGCGACCATCGCCCTTCCTCTCTCCTCTCTTCATCTCTCCTCTCTCGATCGCCATGGCGTCGCCTGCTGGAGCCGCGCCAAGCGTCAAGCAGCCGACGTGGTACCCGCCTGCGCCGATGAACTCGCTCACGGAGTACTGGGAGAAGCACTACCCGCTGCGTCTGTACAACAGCATGACGCGCACGAAGACGCCATTCGTGCCGATGAAGGGCAAGCGCGTGCTCTGGTACATGTGCGGCCCGACGGTGTACGACCAGACGCACTTGGGCCACGGCCGCACGTACACGTGCTTTGACTACGTGCGCCGCATCATGGAGGACTACTTTGGCTTTGAGGTCGAGCTTGTGATGAACATCACGGACATTGACGACAAGATCATCATCCGCGCGGCTGAGAACGGCTGGCTCGAGGCGCACGCAGGTCAGGACCTCCCAACGGACAAGGACGCGCGCACGAAGGCTGTGATGCAGTGGGCCTCGGAGCAGCCTGCCGAGGAGAACATGCGCCGCACGAAGGAGCTGTCCAAGTACTGGGAGAAGTCGTTCCTCGACGACATGGCGTCGCTCGGGATCAAGACGCCAGCGGTGCTCACGCGCGTGAGCGAGTACGTCCCAGAGATCGTCGAGTTCATCGAAGGCATCATCAAGAACGGCTACGCGTACGAGAGCAACGGGTCGGTGTACTTTGACACGGCGGCGTTCTCGCAATCCAAGGGCAAAGCGTACGGCAAGCTCTTGCCAGAGAACGTCGGGCAGTCGGAGCTCCTCGCAGAAGGCGAGGGCTCGCTCTCGGCTGGCAAGACCGACAAGCGCAACGCGAGTGACTTTGCGCTGTGGAAGAAGTCGAAGAAGGGCGAGCCGTTCTGGACGTCGTCGTGGGGCGAGGGTCGCCCTGGCTGGCACATTGAGTGCTCAGCGATGGCGAGCGATGTGCTCAAGCACCTCGCTGGCGGGAAGATCGATATGCACTCGGGCGGCATTGACCTGCGCTTCCCGCACCACGACAACGAGATCGCGCAGTCCGAGGCGTACTTTGACTTTGCGCAGTGGGTCAACTACTTTGTCCACACCGGTCACTTGAACATCGAGGGCCTCAAGATGTCCAAGAGCCTCAAGAACTTTGTCAAGATCCAGGAGGCGCTCATGGACAACACGAGCCGGCAGCTCCGGTTCCTCTTCTTGCTCCACAAGTACAACGTCCCGATGGACTACAACGACAACTCGATGGACGAAGCTGTCGGCGTCGACCGGTTCTTTAGCGAGTTCTTCCAGAACGTCAAGGCGAAGCTCCGCGAGCTCGGGATCGAGCAGTCGCAGAAGTGGACCGACGTCGAGAAGAAGCTCAACAGCGCGATCCTCGAGTGCAAAGAGAAGGTCCACATCGCGCTCTCGGACGACTTGAACACGCCTGCGGCGATCCTGCACCTCCAGCAGCTCGCAAAGGACGTGAACCGGTACATGGCGTCGCCTGGCGACCACGTCTCGATGATCATTCGGTCTGCGGCCGAGTACATCACGCAGATCCTGCGCGTGTTTGGCCTCGTCCCAAGCGCAAGCGACATTGGCTTTCCGCTCAACGCCGCGGACGGCAGCGCCGCGGCGGACCACGAGACGATCCTCACGCCAGTGCTCGACATCTTTGCGCAGTTCCGCGACGAGATCCGCGACGCTGCGCGCTCGGGCGGCGATGCAAAGGCGCTCGCAGCAGCGATTCTCAAGCTCTGCGACGACGTGCGCGACGAGAAGCTCCCGTTCGCTGGTGTGCGTCTCGAGGACCGCGCAGCTGGGAGCGCAGTGTGGAAGCTCGCAAACAAAGACGAGCTGCTCGAAGAGATGGAGAAGAAAGCGAACGAGAAGCGCCGGAAGGAGGAGCAGAAGCGCCAGCGCCTTGAGGACGAAGCGAAGAAGAAGGCCGAGCTCGAAGCGAAGGCGAAGATCCACCCGTCGCAGCTCTTCACGTCCGAGACGGACAAGTACTCGAAGTTTGACGACAACGTACGTCATATGCTGTGGTGTGGCACTGTTGTATGGGCGTTTGTATGCGATGCTGACACTTTAGTTTGTGTGTTTGTAGGGCATTCCAACGCACGATGCGAAGGGCGAGCCTGTGAGCAAGGGCCTCGTGAAGAAGCTCCTGAAGGAGCAAGCGAAGCAAAAGGCGCTCTACGAGAAGCACAACAGCCAGTAAGCCTACACGTGTGTGTGCAAGGATGCTAGCAGTACTGGCAAGGAAGTTGTAGCGAGCGTCGTGCAAAGCGATACACATTCTACATTGAATAGCGCGTTTGTATCGTTCTACTGGACATTAGTTGTTGTGATTTTGAGGAATGACGACTGCCACACAAACAAAAAGAGAGACCAGCAAACAAGCAGCGAGTATGGCGCGAAGTGCTCCTCATGATGATGCATGACGCTGCGTGCTCTTTGTCTGTAGCAAAGACTAACAAGCGTCGTGTGCATGTTCGCTCGTACCTCCTTGTACATGCTTAACAGAACATGGGCGTCCAAGAGAGCGGCAAGCGCCAGAACTTTGAGCTCGCGCGCGGCATCAACGCGATCGCTGCGAACAGCCTCGCAAAGACGAACGGCCGGTTCGCCCCTGCGCGCACGATCGAGAACAAGAAAGCGATTGCTACTCCTGCTGCAGAGGCTGCACCCTCGTCGTCGACGGCGTCGGCACCACAGAAGTGGTACCCAGCCGACTACATCCCGAAGAAGCTCGCGTCTGCGAAGACCGCGCGCAACAGCAAGAAGACTGCGAAGCTGCGCAAGTCGATCACGCCCGGGACCGTGCTCATTCTGCTCTCGGGGCGCTTCCGCGGCAAGCGCGTCGTGTTCCTCAAGCAGCTGCCGTCCGGCACGCTCCTCGTCACTGGTGCGCGCTCTGCGTTGCGTACAAGCGCCAGTTGTCACTAGCGTTGTCGCTCACTGCATCGACTCGTGACGAGCAGGTCCGTACAAAGTGAACGGCGTGCCGCTCCGGCGCGTGAACCAGGCGTACGTGATCGCAACGTCCACGAAAGTCGACTTGACGGGCGTCGCGCTCCCAGCTATCGACGACTCGTACTTTGTCAAGGACAAGCCGGCGAAGAAGGAGAGCAAAGAGGCGCAGTTCTTTGCGCAAGCAGCAGCGTCGAACGTACGTCTCGCGATGCGTATCTCTCTGTGTGTGAGGCCATGAGACGATGTTCTATCAGCGCTTGGGATCGCTGGCAACCAAGTTCCCCCACGTGACGCTCACGCTCTCGGCCGCTCGCGCTCTCGACCACTGGGCTCTCGTGTGTCTGTGTGTCGATCGCTCCGTGTCTCTCTTCCTTCGTCAATAGACGCTCAACGAGCAGCGCAAGCAGGACCAGAAGGCTGTCGACGCAGCGCTCATGGCGAAGCTCAAGGACGAGCCGTACCTCCAGGCGTACCTCAACGCCAAGTTCACGCTCACGAAGAACGACCGCGTGCACGAGCTCCAGTTCTAAGACCGCGGTCGTAGGAGTGACTCGGAGTGGCAGCGCACTCGGTGCGTTCGCGATAGGAACTGGAGACTGGACTCGCCAAGCGATGATCCTCTTGAGACTCACAGGATACAGTCCCTAGCGCAGCAGCACATGAGTGAACCAAATGGACGTGCACGTGTGTGTGTATGTGAGCGAGAGAGGCTGTCGGTGTGTTTGCTACTGCTGCTGCGCTGGTGCGAGCGTGTCTTGGGGTCTTGTCTTCAGACGCCGCGAGTAGGACGTCGGCGGCGCTGGAGGTACTGCAATGCACAGGAGTGTCGTGTGTCGTGCACATGAAGCCATAGTCATCGCACATACTCGTGTTAGTGTGACGTGCTGCATCTGGACACTACTCAAGCCCAAGGATGGATGGATCGATGGATGGTCCACGCAAGACGACACGCTACAAAGCGCACCTGTCGACGCTCGCGCAGCGCTTGCTTCGCCCACTCGAGCTCCAAGCGCATCTCATCGCGCGTGTACGTCTCGAGAATCGCGGCGACTGTGAGCAGCTCTGGCGTCTCACACTTGTCTGCACTCTGAGCACTTGCGCTGGTGCTGTCGCTTTCGAGCGTTGGCTCAACTGAAGTCGCGTCGACTGCAGTCGCAGTGCTCGCTGCTTGGTCATGATCGTCTACGACCGACTCGCCTGGTGCTGCGTCGCGCTTGCTATCGCTGCCATCGCGCTCAAGACCAGGACCCGCGTCTCGTGAGTTTGTGTCGACGGCGCATGTGGTCGGGACAACTGCGGCGCTCTCGAGCGACGGCGATGGCGACGGCGATGGCGATGCCGCAGGAGGTGGTGGCGATGGCAATGCATCGAGTGATGACTCTGGTGATGCGACGCCTCCTCGCTCGCACTCGGAAGCTACTGCTGCAGCTGCAGCTCTCGGGACATGGCTGCATGGCGCATCATCACACTGCGGCTTGTGCTGCTCCACGCCGTGCGCATGCTCGCTCGCATCCTGATTGCAACTGCTGACGCTGGCGTCGCTGCTGCAGTTGTTTGCTCTCGCACGAGCACGAGCACTGCATGTAGCACCAGCGCTTCTGGATGTCAAACGAGCAGCTGAGAAGCTAGTGACGAGGTCCGCTGACGACGACGGCGGCGGCGGGAACGACACTCGAATGCCAAAGAGCTGGTCGTCGAAGCGCGGGAGGTGCAAGCGCCGCCGCTGTCGGTCGTCACTGTTGTCACTGTCTTCAACGAGCCACTGCGCGCGCGACGTCGGTACACCAAGCAGCAGCGGCGCTGACGGCAGCGTTGCAACAAACGCATCGAGCTGCGCGCGCACATGCCAGATGACGCGCGCGCGCGTGCGGAAGGCGCGGAACGCCGTCTAGACAAGAAGTGAAGCCAGTCGGTGCACGACGCACGACGCAGCGAGTCAGTCCGTCAATCAGTCAGCTGCTGCTGCCGCCGCTTCGCGTGCATACAAGTGCACACATACGTCGCCGAGAGCGAGAACGCGAGTGTGTGTTGTGCACGGACGTGCCTGAATCGCAGTCGCGCGGCGGTGCAGCTCGTCGTCGTCGTCGTCTGCTGCTTGGCGCTGCATGCGCGCGCTTGCTCGCATTTGCGCCGCTGTCTCGTCACCATCGCGCTTCTTCAAAGGTCTCGACAGAAACACGTGCGTGTCTCAGATTTTCTGACACACCACGCGTACACAAAACAGCAAGGAATCTCACACCAAGAAACAAGACGAAGAACGAGCGCGCGGTCATTACGACTCCAACGACACTCTAGACACTCTAGACACTCACACGCTCGCTCGATGGTGAAAGCGCTCGCGAGCCTCCGCGCCGGCAAGTGGTCCGTCGGACTGCTGCTCGCGCTCCAGCTCCTCTATCACCGCAGCGCGCTCTACGCGTTCTTCCGGTCCACGAGCAAGAAGATGCTCTTCTGGAAGTCCATGCGCCGGCGGTTCGAGAACCACCGCATCGACCGCCTCAATAGCCTCGAAGACGGCCGCCACTCGCAGTGGATGTGGACAAAGACCAACTTGAGCGACGACGAGCACGACTTTGCGCTCGAGGACAGCAGCAGCGGCAGCGGCAGTGGCAGCGATAGTCCGCGCAGCAGCGACAAGCAGGAGCTCGCAGACGGTCTCATGACTGCGCAGAAGAAGCTCGTGCTCGTGATGGTCGGCTTGCCGGCGCGCGGCAAGAGCTTCGTCGTGCACAAAGCGACGCGGTACATCGAGTGGCTCGGGTTCCCCACGCGCATGTTCAACGTCGGGAACCACCGGCGACAGGTCGGGAAAGCAGGTGAAGACGCCAACTTCTTCAGCGCCGAGAACGAAGGCGCGAAGAAGCTGCGCGAGGACCTCGCGATGGAAGTGCTCGATGAGCTCATTGACTGGCTCGAAGACAAGGGCCACGTCGCGGTCTTTGACGCGACAAACACGACAAAGGCCCGACGGTGCGTGCACTACTGAGCAGACCAACTGCCGGATCGCTTCATGGACTCACGATGACGCGTGTGTGTGTGTGTATGAGCAGAGCGAACATCTTGGAGAAGATGCGCGCGCACCGCAACATCCGCGTGATGTTTGTCGAGAGCATCTGCGACAACAACGAGCTGCTCGAAGCGAACTACCGGAGGTGCGTCCTGCGCGTCGAGCGATTGCAACAGCGTTTTGTATCCTCACGATCGCTCAATCGCTCGCGTGTGCTTTGTAGAAAGCTGCTGAATGAAGACTACGCGGGGAAGGACCCGGAGCAAGCGCTCGCAGACTTTCGCCAGCGCGTGGCCGAGTACGAGCGCGTGTACCAAACAGTCGAAGACACGGAGGACAATGGCAACGTCTGCTACGTCAAAGTGTACAACGTACGTCCAGTAGCGATCGTGTCTATGTGTGAAGCAAGAGAGAGCCTGACCTCTTCGACTAACAAACCGAATGTGCGCGTTCGTCTCTGCTGCTACAGGCGGGCGAGAAGATCCAAGCGCGGTACTGCCAGGGCTTCTTGCAGAGCCACATCGTGTCGCTGCTCGAGAACATCCACTTGTTCCCGCGCCGCGTGTGGCTCGTGCGTCCAGGCTCGAGCGTCACGAGCTGCCGCGGGATCCTCGGTCTCGACGCCGACTTGTCGGAGGACGGTCACCGCGTCGCAAAGGCGATTGGGAAGTTCCTCGACAAGCAGCACTTGGACCGACCGATGGAGGTGTGGACGAGCGCAATGAAGCGGTCGCGCCAGACTGCGAGCTACTTGCCGACGCGCCACCTCAAGCGCTTTGTCTCGACGACGCTGCTGAACGAGCTCGGCGGCGGCGACTTTGAAGGTCTCACGTACGACGAGATCCGGACGAACTACCCCAAGCACTTTCACGCGCGCGAGAAGGACAAGCTGCGGTACCGGTACCCTGGCGTCGGCGGCGAGAGCTACGTCGACTTGATCAGTCGCTTGCGATCGCTCATCATTGAGTTTGAGCGCAAGAAGCGCGACGTGCTCGTGATCTGCAACGAGTCGGTCCTGCGCTGTCTCCTCGGCTACTTCTCGGGCTGCGAAGCCGAGAAGGTGCCGTACCTCGAGTCGTCGGGGAACACTGTGATTGAGCTGAGTCCGCACCGTGACGGCTGCGACATCAAGCGCATTCCACTCGAGTTTGACGACGACGACGACGACGATGGCTTTGACGCACCGCGCAACCTCCGCGCGCGCTCGGCCTCAACGTGATGAGGGTCCGTGAACGTGATGATCTGGTCTCTCCAGTTGCATCGCATAACCTATTGCATTGCATACCTCTTCAATACAATTCATGAACTACACTAAGAAGTAGCAAGGAGCTCTGTCGAAAGGCCATGATCTCTTGTGCACAGTCGTAGTCGTGTACGATCGCTCAAGCGTGACGCGTTGGTGCTGATGGTCGAGTCCAAGTGCCAAGTTCATAGCAGCTTCCCCTGACGCGTAGGTAGGTGCTGGTCGAGTATTTCGAGAGGCGAAGCGACGCTGTTTCGACAACAGTGTTGTGCTGCTGCTGCTGGTGCGGAGACACGAAGTCGCCTGTACATACTAGTACATGGAGCGCGAAGAGAAGATCCGCGTCGCAGTGCGCGCCAAGCCGTACACGCCACCGCCGCCGTCACTATCGCAGCACGTGCATGCGAACGCAGCATTGAGCAACGTGACAGCTCCTCGATCCAACACGATCACAGCGAGCGCAGACGGCACTAGCGTGCTCGTGTTCACTGACGATACACACACGAAAGCAGCGTCGTTCCGCTGCGACGCGTTCTTGCCGCCGACGATGCAGCAAGACGAGGTCTTTGACGCGATCGACGGCCGCAGTCTCATTGAAGCAGCACTCGATGGGTACCCTGTCACGATCTTTGCGTACGGCCAGACTGGCGCCGGCAAGTCGTTCACGATCTTTGGACAAGAAGATGGTTTGACCGAGAAGAAGCTGTCGGCGCAAGCGACCGATGGCGTGCTCCCGCGCGCAGCAGTCGAACTCATGCGGATCGTCGACGCGCGGCGCGGCCAAGTCGAGTACACGCTGCGCATCACGTGCGTCGAGATCTACAACGAGATGGTGAAAGACGTCTTCGATGCGCGGAAAGAGAGTCTCGCTGTGCGCGCGTCCAAGGATCACGGCTTCTTCCTCGAGAACGCGACCGTTGTCGAGTGCACGAGTGCTGCCGAGATGATCCGCGTCGTGAAGACTGCTGCAGCGAACCGCACCAAGTCGAGTCATTTGTTGAACGAGCGCTCGAACCGGAGCCACTGCCTTGTGACGATCTACATTGACGCCATGCCGCTCGGTGGCGTGAAGAAGTACGGCAAGCTTACGATCGTCGACCTCGCTGGGAGCGAGCGCGTGAACGACACCGGTGCGGTCGGCGCACAGCTCAAGGAGACTGGACACATCAACAAGAGCCTGTACTGCCTCAACCAGGTCATCCAGGCGCTGAACGCAAAGCCTCGAGCCAAGTTCGTGCCTGTGCGCGACTCGAAGCTCACGATGGTACGCGATGGCGTGTGAAGCTGTGGATGTGACCTTGGTCGAGGCAATGGACTGATTGATTGCTTGTATCAGCTCTTGATCGACAGCCTTGGTGGGAACAGCAAGACGCTCATGATCGCGTGCGTGAACTCGGCGCCGCAGTTCCGCACCGAGTCGATCCGCACGCTCGAGTTTGCGATGGGCGTCGCGAAGATCAAGAACCGACCGACTGCTGTGTTGAGTCCGCACGTACGCCTTGCACATCAGCGAACGTGGCGAGTGGTTGTGTCTTGTTCTCCTCGACGATGACCAAGTTCTCACAGAAGATGCTGCCTTGTGACTTGGCAACTGACAGGAGAAGCTCATCATGGACTTGAAAGAGCAGATCCGGTTGCTGCAGCTCGAGAACATGATGCTCCGGTCCCGGACGCCAGGATGTGCGTCCGCTTCGGCTGAGTGACAGAGAGCGTTCGCGAGTATCAAGGATGCACATGTGGGAGCTGATGCTGTCATGTGCTTTGCATGTGATGCGGACACAGACTTCATGGATCATCCCGAGCACATGACGCCTGAAGACATCCGCGAGCAGCAGCAGAACCACCATCAGCAGTCTCAATACGGACGTCAGTTCGGCCAGAGTGTGAACATGAGAGAGAGCGATGGGCTCAGTCCACTCAGCAAAGCGCTTCTCACAACGCGACGCGTCGTTGAAGAGAACCAGGCATCACACGACAAGCAGCAGCGCAGCAGCGGCTTTGTGTCGCGCCTGAATGCGGCAGTACAGCAGCCAGTGCCGCGACACACCAAGTCGAGCGGTGACGTGCAGAGCAGTCTACGAACGCTGTACGCATCGTTTGTTGAAAGTGCTTGTCTATCTGCAACGACCGACTCGAGAGCGCTGGTGAGTCTGACAAACACACTGCTTCTGGGCTCGGTGTGTGCGTGTGTGCCGATCTGCCTTTGCCCACGCTCTCAGGAAGAAGAAGACGCAGACGACTAAGCGCAGGACGAAAGCAAAGTCGCCTGGGAAGAAGCTCCTGTGCGTTCGTCTGTTGGCGCCAGCTCGCGTCAGCAGATGCACTCATTGTGTATCGTGTGGTGAAGAGGCTCACGCTGACGACCACGTTGTGTTGCTGCAGCACGAAGCGGAGTTCCGGTGCACCAAACGAGAGCTTTGCGCTTCCACCAGTGCGTCAGTTCCTCGCACCTCCTCGACCACTTTCGTCGTCGTCGCTGTCGACGTCAACGCCATCGCACGGACAGAGCCAACGAGCAGCTCGAACTGATCCAGTCGTCACGCGACCTGCAAGTCCACCACCCGAGTACGACGACCTGTTCTTTGGTGTCGAGACGATTCCGATTCCACTCACAAGAGAGCAACAACGCCAAGAGCAACACCAAGAGCAGCAGCAGCACTCGCGATCCAAGTCGCTGCTACTGCCTCTGTCACCACCGCTGCATCGACAACAAGAGCCCTATGCTACACACGCAAGCACAAGACCTCCTCCACCAGCGAGTCCGCCGCCAGAGTACTCGTTGACACCAGAAGAGACGCTGCAAAGACTGTTGCAGCAGATGATGACCCCGCAGCAGTCGTCAGCTCTATCAAACCAACCAACGACCAAGACCAAGGCATCCTCGTCCTCGTCGTGGACGACACAACAGCCAGAGGTGTGCGTCATGACTGACAGTAACGAGGCACTTGCGACTCTCGCTGTCACTCACTTTGCCACGTTACATGCCAGCAGTCGACTCAATCGACGACCAAGAGCCATAAAGACCACGACAGAGAGCGCTCAAACACTCACACGTCGCTCATGTGGAATGGCGACGACGACGACGACGACGATCGCGCACAGCAGCTCTTTCAGCAGCTCAGTCGTCTTGCGTGACGTGCAAGGAAACATCGCTCAAACGCAGCATCAAAGCGCTAGACGTACAAGCGAACGAAGAGATGGAATCAGCAACACGACTGCTTTCTCACACTCTCGCATCAAGTGCACGATGCACACGCACTAGGCGCAAGCCACCAGGCCAACACGGCAGCAAGATGTGAGTACATCGATGTAATGGCATCCATGGCATCCAACAGTACGGACTTCTGTGTGGCCGCCACGACGCACTTGTACAGCAAGACCATACATCACAGGCGCGAAGAAATACAAGAGAGCCACCTCGCGCAGAGTGAAGTGCACCACGACTAGCGCGAGCAGCACCTCCGCCGCCACCTTGGCCTTGACCGGGATCTTCTCCTTCTTCGCGCGAGAGGTCTACAGTAGTGAGCGATGCAGAGCGAGTAGTCGTCGACGGCGGCGACGGTCGTTCTGCTTCAACAGCGTCTAGTGCAGATCAAACTCGCACTCAAGTAGTTCACGAACTTAGTCGCTTGATACTCTCCCAATGCGAATGTCCAGCGTCTGGATGGACTTTTATCCTCTTTCGAACAGCTAGAAAAAGTGGACAAAAGTGGTACCGGTAACGAAACCTGAGGGAAACTGGCCAAACGTTTTCAAAGTCAAATTACCGTACAACGTGATGCTAAAAACCTAGAATGTGAACAAAGTACAGGATGTATCGCTTTGTACAGTCTCAGAACTCGAAATGTATGAACATTTCAGGTCAGTTTTCTAAAGTAAATCGCGCTTAGTTGCTCAACAAGCTCAAAGCTACGTTCTAGCATTCGGTGTCGGCGTCGTCGTGCGCGTCGACACATTGAGGTATGCACGACGGCGTCGTAGATATACACGAGCTTTGTGTGGAGCGACTTGCCTGTGCGTCGATTGCACTTATTGTGTGGTTTGACTTGCTGTTTGTAGGTGTACAGCGTACACTCCTGTCACATCAAAAGACAGTGGGTTTCTCGTCTCTTGTTCGCTTTTGAGCACAACGAAAAACGACTTGAATTGAGATGTACACTTTGACTAGCGTCCTCTAGGCGTACAATTCACATGTGCACCGCACCATTTTCTATACAAATCGCAAGTAATCCCGTATAGCAGACTTTTGACTTGAAACTGTACGTGGATAGCAGACTCCCGAATGACTTGGAAAACGCTATACATCCTTTTTAAAAGGAAACTCTATTAAATAGCAGACTTGGGTTTGACTTGCGTACTCTATACGCATTTGTGCAGCGGACATTCGTGTCAATTACCGTATAACGTCGACAAAGTGCGATGTACCGTGTTTTCAGTACAACAAATATCGACACATATCGACTCATTTAAACACACCACAATCAATCAGCAGACAATTGTGGTTAAGTAGAAACCGCAATATCGGAAACATAAATAATACAACACTTCACGACACAGTTAGTCTAGAACCAGGAAAATACCTAATACAAAGCATAATTGCGCAAAACGCTCAGGTTTTATCCGCATTCGGATTCCTCTAAAAACTACCACACATCTGACACACCAGATTACGCGCATTTTGCTTACATTTGATTGGCTCAAAACTACCAAACTTCTGCCACACCAGATAACGATCATTTTGCTTGCATTTGATTAGCTAAAAATCTACCACATTTCTTTACACTCCAGATTACGCGCCAAAAATATTAACTTTGAGTATTGGTATTCGATCGAATATACATATGGAATATGTATATTCGATCCAGTGTCTGTTGTAGTTGTACTCAGTTAAACGCTCAAACAAACAGTAGAACGCTCAATTCTCACAGAGAAAAGACGATTCTTTTGGTGCAAGCACAATGCAGAGAGACGAAGGACGAGAACCAGAGCCCCAGGCGCGTCAGTGGTCGCCAAAACAAACACTTTATCAACGCCGATCACATCACAATAACTTAGGTACAGCTCGCCCCTCCCTGTGACTCGTTATGTCAAGCACACCGCAGCTAAACATCCGAGCACTCCTACGACGTGCACACACACGTTCTGCGGATACGCGTCCCCGCGCAAGGCTACAAAGCGATCGCAAAGCATCGGGCACAGGCCTCGGTCGCCAATCGAGGGGATCTTGAACAATACAGCAGTGATCGGCAGAGTCGCGCTCGCGCGACGCAGCAGGCGACCAAGGAAGACAACGACCGAAGACGATCGTCTGGACGTGCAGTTGGTGCCGCAGAGCTCTGCGTGAGCCCGGCTGCGCTGATCAGATCCGGTCCAGGGTCGCTCATATCCACCTCGTCGGTTTGCGATCGACCTCACCACAGCGGCTTCGCAGATTTGCTGCTCATCACACGTCGTTCCTCACCAAGCGACAACACTCTTGGTGGCCCGCGTACGTGGGCGAGGTGTTGGAGCTGACGCATAGATGGAGCTAGTCGTCTTCATCGACGAGGCGTCGTCTCAACTTCACGGCGCTGAAGGTTGAGTGTGGTTGTGGCATCGAGCAGGTAAAACACACAACAACGACATAGTGCACAATACAAACCATTCCTCTAGTCAGTCGGATACGGTGTCGAGATGGATTGCGCACACAAGTGTCGGCATGCTGCACATCTGAGATCGAGCCGTCAACGCTGAGTACTACCACTTCATTCACACAGACAGGAAGTTGAGGATGGCGCACCAAGACAACACAGGCGCTGATACGCGAGTTCGGCTAAACACTGTCAGCAATTGTTCGCGCAATACCAGAACCACGGTTGACACTATGGGATGTCGCTCTTGATGTGAGTCTGCTTTTGCTATGCAGACGATTAGCGAGATAGTTTCAGCAGTGTACTTTGAGTATAATATCGAAAAACCCTGTATAGATGTATGCTATGGATTACGAGCCCTGCCAACATCTGATGCAGTCCCTCGCGTGAGCATATATGAAGAACGTATCTTTGATGGAACAGCCATACTGATCTGTTCGCACCGCGTTGGCACTGCGCTGGCAAGTGGTCATCCATTGTTAATTATCAATATAGCACTTCTTTCGAAATTTAGAAATGTTGTGGACTACGTACGTCGAAGTTACAAGAGCGCTCTTGTATTGAGAGCCGTCGCACAGCCACTCCTCCATCAGCCACACTTGCAAAAACGACACCTTCAACAAGAACGTGACGAGCACCATGAGCAGCGCCAGCGCGATGATCCACGACGACGACGTCCTGATGCAGGACGGATTCAGCGCGCAGCAGCTCTTCCGCCACGAAGAGAGCGACGGCCTCACGTTCGACGACATCATCTCGCTCGTACGTCTGGTCATGCATCGCAGCAGGAGCAGTGGCAGACGACTGCTCGACACTCGCTCGCTTCCATGAGCTCGAGCAGGCTCGTCACATTGAAGCTGCTGCTGACTGACTGGAGCTCCAGAGTGTACGACTCACATGCGCTGCTTCTCTCTTTCTCTATGTGATTGCGACCATCGCTTGATCGTCTGCAGCCTGGACACAGTACGTGCTTGCTTGTACTACTGGTGTCGCACCGCAAGAGCCGTCATTGTACTCACCACCATCGCTCTTGCTGCTCGTGTGCTACAGTCAACTTTGGCGTCGAAGCCGTCGACCTCTCGTCGCGCTTGACCAAGACGATCAAGCTCTCGACGCCGATCGTGAGCTCGCCGATGGACACGGTCACGGAGTCGGGCATGGCAATCGGACTGGCGCTCCAGGGCGGCATCGGCATCCTGCACCACAACAACACGGCGGCAGAGCAGGCCGAGATGGTCCGCATCGTCAAGCAGTTCGAGAACGGCTTCATCGTGTCGCCCAAGGTCCTGAGCCCAGAGCACACGGTCGCGGACCTCGACCAGCTCAAGGTCTCGGGCGTCCCAATCACTGCGGACGGCCTCCCGACCGGCAAGCTCGTGGGTCTCGTCACAAGCCGCGATGTCGACTTTGTCGAGGACCGGTCGCAGAAGCTCGCGGACATCATGGTCCCGCGCGCAGACGTCACGGTCGCGACGTACCCGTGCACGCTCGAGCAAGCGAACAAGACGCTCCGAGACGCCAAGGTCGGGACGCTCCCGATCGTGAACGCCAGTGGCGACCTCGTCTCGCTCGTCACGCGCATGGACTTAGTCAAGAACCGCGACTACCCGAACGCGCTGAAAGACCCTGAGACGCAGAAGCTCCTCGTCGGCGCGGCTGTGCCAGTGAACGACGCTGCGCACGACCGCATCGCCGCACTCGTCGCCGCCGGCGTTGATGTAATTGTGCTTGACGCGCGCCAGGGCGACACTGACGCGCAGCTCGCGCTCGTGCGGTTCATCAAAGCGACGTACCCGAGCGTGCAGGTCGTGGGTGGCAACGTCGTCACGACGACGCAGCTCCGGCACTTGCTCGACGCTGGTGTCGACTCGATCCGTGTCGGCATGGGCGTCGGCTCGGTCTCGACGTCGCAGATGGTCAAAGCTGTCGGCCGCGCGCAGCTCTCGGCGATCTACAACACTGCAGCACTCGCGCGCACGTACGGCGTGCCAGTGATCGCAGACGGCGGCGTGAGCAACTCGGGCTGCGCAATGAAGGCGCTCGCGCTCGGTGCGTCGTGCGTCATGATGGGCTCGGCGCTCGCTGGCACGACCGAGGCGCCAGGTGACTACTTCTTCGAGGAAGGTCAGCGCCTGAAGCGGTACCACGGCATTGGGAGCCGCGCGTACTACCGCGCGTCGGGCGACGCAGATGAGCACGTCGTGTTTGGCGTCTCGGGTGCTGTCGTCGACCAGGGCTCGGTGCACCAGTACATCCCGTTCATGCAGCAGAGTCTGCGCCACGGGTTCCAGGACTTGGGCGTCCGCACAATCCCGCAGCTCCACGACGAGCTGTACTCGGGCAAGCTCCGCTTCGAGCGCCGCTCGCTGTGTGCGCAGAAAGAGGGCGGCGTGCACGACCTCTTCTCGTTCACGAAGCAGCTCTACGCCTAGAGAGAGACACGCACGCATACACAGACAGACACTGACGAGGATCATCATCATCATCATCAATGCATTGATCGATCGTTGTCATGGTTGTCTTTGGTTATGTCGACTCTGTGATGCGTAATCGCATGGGTGTAACCGAGTGTAACCTATGTACCCCATACAAACACCAAGTGTTGTCGACACTCTTCTTCTTCTCAACGTCCAACATACGCACATACACACGTGACGATGGACACTACTGCGCGTGACTCGCGCGCGGGCGGCAACAGCAGCGACAACGACGACGGTGTGCGCACGCCGCCGCTGTCGCCAGCTGCTGCTGCTGCTGCGTCGAGCAGCGCTGTCTCCGATCCGCAATTCTGGTGCCACGAGTGCGCAGCGAACGTCGCTACGCGCGTCGACGATGCGACCGACGAAGTGTGCTGTCAGCGCTGCGGCGGCAACTTTGTCGAAGAGGTCGAAGCGGTGCGTCTTCCACTGACACTCGGGCTGTCGTCTACAGACACACATGCGCATGCATGCGAGACTGACTCTGCGCGTCTAATGCACACATGGGCGTGTGTATGACTGACCACTTGAACAGGACGATCCGCCCGAGGTCTTTCAGCGCGCGGCGCAGGACGACGCGACTCGAGCAGCGACGGACACAGCTGCGACGTCGACACGCGACGACCAAGTGACGGAAGAGCGCGATGTACGCTCAGCACGTCATGGCCCGCGTGCAGCCGACAGACAGTCTGTTGGCTCTTCCGAGCAGTCGAGTCCTCACGCCCTTCTCTCTCTCCATGCGTCTGCAGTTCTTTGATCGCTACATCTCCGAGATCCGCAGCGAACTCGCAAACGACCGAGCCGCTGGCGCTGGTCCTGGCGCGACTGCGATCCCGAACGACGACCTCGCAGCGCTCGCAGGTGGTCGCCGCCGCATCCAGCGCCAGATCACAGGCGCTGGCGCGTTCTCCGAGTACGTCTGCCTCTCTCACGTGCTCTCTATCGATCTCATGGCTACACAAACAACTCACACATGGTCTCTCTCACACGCATTGACACACGAGCAGTAGCTTGCTCCAGCTCCTGAGTGGCACTGGCGGCGCTGGTGGCGCGCGCTCGGCTCGGATCATCAGCAGCGACGGCACGCCGCTCGAAGTCTTCATCGGGAGCTCGACGCTCACGGGCTCGGGCAGTGACGCCGGCGGGCTCTTTGGCGCACTCGGCGGGCTCTTGAGCGGCCCAGCGCTTGCGAGTAACCCAGGCGACTACGCGTTCGGGAACCTCTCGACGATCATCAACCAGCTCATGCAGAACGACCCGAACCGCGTACGTGCTGCCATCACACGCAACGCAACACTGTCGAGCGCCATCGCATGGACTCACAGTGTCTGGCTGTCTCTCTGTCGCTCTATGACGCGGTCGCGTTGCCTCGTGGACGTCCCAGCACGGCGCACCGCCTGCGGCGAAGGACGTCGTGGCGCAGCTCCCAAAGATCACGATCGCGCAGTCGGACGTCGACGCGAGCGCCGAGTGTCCTGTGTGCAAAGACCTCTTTGCGCTCGACGAAGAGGCCCACAAGCTCCCGTGCGCTCACGCGTTCCACATTGACTGCATACTCCCGTGGCTCCAGCAGGTACGAGGAGCACTGCTGGTGCATTCGCTCTTGAGCAAGAGACGCTCACTGCTCGTGTGTGTCTTGTTGATGCAGCACAACTCGTGCCCCGTGTGTCGACACGGGCTCCCAACAGATGATCCGGACTACGAGCAGCGCCGACAAGCAGCCGTGTCCCAGTGACCCACGCAACGTCCTGATGTCCTCTTCCTCCACTTCCTCTCTTCCTCTCTAGCTCTCTAGCTCTCTCAGTTCACTAGCAGTACTAGCAGATCTCTCTCTCTTGTAGGAGCGAGAGATGCTTCGACTCGGTCACGTAGGCAGTCAACACCCGAGCGAGCTCTCTGCTGTCACGTGTCCTTGTCTCTCTCTCTCTCTCTCTCTCTCTGTTCGCTCCTACGATGTGCTTGGTGCGCGTCGTACGTGATGACGAGTCGCCACCAGTTACGCACAGGACGCGAGGGCATGAAGGCACCTGCTCGTGTCACGAAGGCGCGAGCCCCACAGCAGCAAGCAAACTCACATGAACGTCGCGAGACGCGCACTGTGCGAGCGTCGGTTGCGTTCTCTGCATCGATGATCGCACACAAAGAAGCAGAGCTCGCGCTTGCGATCGACAAGTACGAGGTGCGGCGTCGCTCCTAGCGCACATGCTGACGTTCAGTAGATACGAGCAGCCATCTGAATGACCTGAGCACGCTCTGCTCTTGCGTGTGTCGATGCACAGACGCTCCTCGCAGTTGCGAAGACAAAGAACCCGGACTTTGCGTTCCTCGAGTCCGCGACGCTCGCCCTCCAGCTCGCAGGTTCGCTCGCTCTGATCGCGTTGTCTTTTGTGTAGTTGGTGGAGGTGTCGCTCACGTTGCACTCGCACTCGGATCCTCAGAGTGCTACCTCTGCTTGAGCCAACTCAAGCGCGCAGCGTGGACGTACACTCGGCAGCGCCAGGGAGGAGCGACTCCGCTCGCTCCTCGCGACAAAGAGTTGACGAGTGCGGATAGCTCCAGTACACCGCAGAGTCCATCAGCTGAAGATGTGGAAACACTGCTGCTCAAGACTCGCGCGCTATACCAGGTGCTCGCCGACTGCCATCCATGTCAACTGGAGTGAGATCGTCTTGTAGTGGGCTGACAGACTCTGTGCGTCTGCTCCTTCAGCGTCCAGAGGTCGCAAAGAGCCGAGCTGCAGTCCAGGGCGAAGCGCAGGTCTTGCTCCAACTCGGACAGCTCCAAGCTGCCAATAACGTACGTCGTGCGTCGCTCTACACGCACCTATGCGTGCCTCACAAGTTCCGTGCGCTGCGTGGTGTCGACAGCAAAAGCCCCAGGCGATCGCGACATTCTCTGACGCCGTGCGCTTGTGCTACAGCATCACAGACGAAGCTACCGAGTCGATTCTCGTACAACTGCGAGCGTTCTCATGTGTCGTACATGTTGCTTGACGCAAACTCACGGATCTGGTGGTGCACTATGCTAGACGAGCAAGCTCCAGGCGCTGCAGCTCGAGTTGGACGCACTCGCGTTCCTCGACAAGCTCGAGACTGCGCCAGTCGAGAGCGAGAGCGAGAAGCAGATGCTCTACGACGCATTCACGCAGCGCATGAGTGACAGCGTGAACCAGGAGCAGCAGTCGAGCGAACTCACGCGAGAGCAGTTCCAGGCGTTCGCAGCCGACATTGGGACGCAACCAGCGCTCAGCGACGCCGAGCTCGACGAGATCTGGTCGCAGGTGCGTGGACGAACGTGCGCTGTCGTCACAGTGAAAGCCTTTGGTCGCTCATACCTGCTCACTGTCGCTCTCAAGATCCACGCGAGCGCTGGTCGAGACGCGAGTCCCAGTGCGAAGGCGACAGTCTCGTTCGCCGCGCTCTGGCGCTGGTGGTCGCTCGAGCGCATGTTTGAGTTCATCGACACGCGACGCAAGACGCAGCAGCAACAGTAGGAGGAGGAAGGAGAGAGAGAGAGAGAGTCGAGCACCTACGAGCAAGCGGACAAACAGATGAAAGCGCGTGCGGATCGACGCGCCGACGTGTATACACCAGTGGATCTCTCTCGTTCTCTCTGTCGGGTCGACTGAGCGCCTACTAGCACTTCTCGAGCGCACGCGTGGCAAAGTACACGACGTCGCCGTCGCTGTCCTGGAGCAGCGCGACGAGACACGGCTTGACAGCGGCGTCAATGACGCTCGCATCGACCTTCGTCGCCACGACTTCGAGCGTCTTGGCGACATTGAAGCGGATGTTTGGCACTGGGTCCTACACATCGAGCAGGCGCCAGTCAGTCAGTATGAGGAGCGACCGCTTGTAACTGATCAAGCACATGTCTGTACCTGCGCGAGCTCGACCGTGAGTGGTATCATCATCGAGTGGATCGTCTCGGCGTTCATGGCGTCGCAGAGCACGCGCACGGCGTGGAGCGACGTGAGGCGGTGGAGGTAGTTGGCGTTCGAGTGCATCGCGAGGATGCGCGGGATGATGTGCGTGCGCGCCCAGTCGACGCCAAAGCTCTCCGTGAGCTTGCGCAAGTTGATCGTCGCCGCCTCTGTGTTGATAGATGCGATCGAGCATTCGGTAGGCTGTCAGTCACGGTTCGATACAGCAGCGTCCGCCCTTCAAACAGACAGACGGACAGTACCTCGGATCGAGTAGACGTTGTCTCCGAGCCACGACATGCACATGTCGGACAGACGCTCTTCAAAGTACTCGTGTCCGAGCTGCGCCGCGAGCAGTGGGATGTACTCGATGATCGCAAGGCGCACGCGCCACTGTCGGTCCTCGGCCAAGTGCACGATCGCTGGCAAGAGCGACTGCGAGAGCAGCTCAATGCCAATCACCTGCATCCATTCCATCCAGTCGGTCGTTCATCTATGAGTCTGTCGTTCGTCCGGGTGGGTGCTGCAGCACACCACAAGCCACAGAGGACGTACGCTGTTGCCCTCTTCGAGGTTCGAGATCACGTTCAGTCGCACTTCCGACGTCTGGTCGTTCAGGAGCTGCGCATTCGCACACACGAGCTTTGTCAGTGGACAGACACAGCTACAGTTTGGACCAGTAAGCTAACGCAAGATGACGATGAGACGTACGAGGAGAAAGAGCGGCAAGAGGTGCTCGATCGTCAAGTCGCGGCCGAGGAACGGCGAGATCTTCATCACGACTGCTGCGAGCGCCGAGCGCACGTGGTCCGACAGGTCCCGCGCAAGCGTCTGGAACGATGGCACGATCTTCTCGACAATGCGCTGCGGCTGGAAGAGCTTCGTGACGCCGACGGCTTTCGACGTCGCAGACGTGCGCACTTCGGCTTCGCTGTCCTCCAGGAGCGCGCTGAAGCAGTCGCACATGGACGAGTTCACGGTCTCGGGGCTCACGGCGTCGCAGATCTCAGGGAACCGATTCGCGACCGACCAGCGCACGCGCCACGACCCGTCGCGCGCAGTGTCAAACACGGTCGAGAGGATCTGCGCGCTCACGATGTCGCGCGGCACGACCTTGGCGAGCGCCACGGCGTTGTCGATCGTGTGTATTCTCACCGAGTCCTGTCGGTCCTGCGCGAGCGCGAGGAAGAGCGGCACGAGCTCTGCGTTTGCGCTCTCCGGGTCGACCTAGCGCCATCGACCGATCAACCGATTGACCATGTGGATCCAACAGAGTTCGTCATTATGAGTCGGACAGTCGTCGTTCAGTCAAAAGTGAACACTGTCGAGCAGGACGTACCACTGACGCAAAGCCACCGAGCGCTGCAGACGCCGCCTTCCGGACCATCGGCGTGTCGTCGCGACAGAGCTGCGCAAACATCTGCCGCAGCTCTTTCTGGAGCTCGCTCGAGACGCGCGGGTAGCCGACTTGGAAGAGGTGGCACGACGCAATGCGCGATGTGAACCTGTGCATATTGCATAGTCAAGATAGCAAGGACACAGAGTGACGGTCAGTACAGTGCAGAGTGTCGTGTTCGTGGAGACGCTATGTGGCCGACGCACCAGTCGCGCGTGACGAGGCGGCGGAGGACCGAGACAAAGTGCTCCGCGACGTGCTCGGCCTGCATGTGGCCGACGATCGCACAGATCGACTTGACTGCCTGCAGTAGCGCATTTGAGAGACTGTCAGTCAGTCAATGGTGCCACGACGATCAGAGAGAGAGGACGCGACGATGGACGTACCATGTCGCGCACCGAGGCTTCGTCGACCGTTGCGAGCGACTCGAGCGGCTTGAGGAGCAAGTACGCGTGCTGCGGTCCGCCGACGACGTCGACAAAGTTCCCGAGCTCTTCGGCCATCACGAGCAGCACTTCGTCTTCGTCATCGAGCGAGTCTAGTGGCACGCAGAGCAAAGTAGCGTGAGCCTCACGTCTTGTGCTCAGGTATCAGCGCAGTGACTCAGTCCATAGTCGTACCATTGAGGAACGGAAGCAACTCGGACTGCGTGCGCTCAGGGCCGAGCGCAGACGCTGAGCAGACAGCAAGCAACGCGTCAACGATGGATGCGTGTTAGCAAAGCGTTCGTTGCGTGCTAGTGCAAACACACGAGAGCAAAGCGCACCGATGAGGTGGATCTTCTTGATCGAGTTGAGACGGAGTTGCACGTCTTCGTGCTTGAGCTCGTCGACGAGGATCGCGATCGGGTACAAGCTGTCGTCTGCAGTCATGTGTGCAACGTGTGCGTTAGCGACTCGTGCAGATGCGTCGCGAGTCAAGCAGACGAACAGACAGACGCAAGCGCGTTGACGCGACGCGCTGTCATGGTGCAAAAAGCGTGGAAACTCGCTCGTCGAGTGGACATGTATGCGCACCTGTTGCTGCAGCCGCCATGATGGAGCGTTGTCGTCAAGTGCGCGAACGCGAGCGAGTGTGTGTCCTGTACCGTGCGTGTGTGCGTGCGCGTGTGCGTAGGCGGCGCGCGTCGAGCAGCTCGAGTCTGTGACAGCGACGACAGATGTGTGCGTTTCGTCGAGCGATCGAGCGAGAGCGAGAGAGAGCGAAGAGCAGCGCGCGCGTGGCTCGCTTCCGACTCGACCGACTGCTCCAGTTTGTTGTCTTCCTTCACACACAAGCAGGATCGCCCCCTGCATGCTCTTTTCTGTGATTCAAGCTACTGTGCAGTCTATTTTGCTCTTTTTGTCTATATTATGTGCTATTTCACGTAGTTTGTGCAAGTATGATGTTTCTATCGTAAATATTCAAATAATATGCGATCATTTTCAGATTCAACACACACATGGATGCACAAAAAGCAACGATGAGCACCTCCTCGAATCCGTGGACAGCTCCATGCGAAGGACACGGCGCGCTCGGCGGTCTTCGCGCATTCGTCCAGCGCAATGGGCTGCTTGATAGAGTGCGTATTTGTTTCGTGTACATGTACATGATGCTGCAGTCGCGCGTTCAACTCACATTCGCTGCCAACAGGCCGATGCAGTCGATGCACCACTACCTGCTACAACGTACTCGTCGATCCAGCTCACGCGCGGCCTCACGACGCTCCTTGAACGCAAGACCCACGTGCTGCAAGTATGTCTCACATCAAAGCGTCTCTGCTATCTTAATCGCATGCTCACATCGCATCGCACTTTCATGTTGCAGCTCACACGCGAGCTCGAACAACTCGAGCGAGAAGTCGCGAGTGCTGGCTGCATGCTCCCGCACCAGCTCACACTGCGCATCAACGCAATGACAGCGCTGTGCGGTCAGCTCCAAGAGGTCATTGCGCTCAAGCCCGTGCTCTTGCACACGCTGCGCTCGAGCGCCGGGACCGAATCGATTGCAGTCGAGACTGAGCACCAGCGGTGCGTCTACTCACTCACACTTACAGTCATCTGCAGCTCATTGTGAGTGGTGTCTTGATGCGCTCACTCTGATGCTTGTGCTGGTGTTGTGTGTATCTTCACGGCTGCTCTGCAGTGCGTTCATCCAGCTGTTTGAGAAGATCGGCGCCGAGCTCCCGCGTCACACACACGCGCTCCATGCGCTCGACGGCATGGCGCTCGTACAAGCTGACGTCGCAGCGCGGCAAGAGGCGTTTGCGCGCATCGTCAGCGACCTCAGCGCTACGATCGCAGCGTACGGTACACTCTGCAACGACATCACGACGCTGCGCAGTCTGTACGCGCAGCTCGAGAGTGAGACAACCAATGGCACCGCACCTACAGGACGCTTAGGACGATCACTCATTCACTCTTTGTCTGTTTGTAAGATGTCTGTCTGTGTGTCTGTGCATGGCGTAGTCGTCTGTTTATGTATCTCGAGCCTCTCGACGCACTCACACGTCCGTGGGCGTCCACCTACTGGCGGTAGCTGCACGTGCACGCCGACTTGGGACGGCGACAGCGACGGCACGACGGCGCAGGCGCAGGACGCTGGCGCTTTGGACTCGTTTCACGGCCACCGCCGTAGCCACGGTCGCGGTACTCATTGCGTCCGTAGCGGTCGCCACCACCGCCACCACCACTACCATAGCGGCTCGTGCCGTAACTATCACCGCCGCTGCGGTTGTCGTAGCGACCGCCACTGCTGCCGCCGTAGTGGTCCGAGCGGTCGCGACCAGCGCTGCTTGTCGTGCGGTCGTCGCGCCACGACCGCGAGTCGCTCCCACGCCGCGCACTCGCGCCGCTCTTGAGCTCTTCGCAGCGCTTGCACAGCCGGCCGTTCGGTCCATTCACACACAATGCGTGCGTTGGCGCAAAGCGCGGCTTGGTCGGCGCGTCGACGCTCGTTGGACGCGTGTACCACGTCGGCGCTGGCGCAAAGCGCTGCGCGACTTGCGAGCAGATCATCTCCATGTAGTCGTGGATCGCGTCTTTCGAGATGAACTGCTCATAGAGCTCGTGCGCACGCGCTGCGATGGCGCGGCACTTGTCGTCGTTGTCGCGGCACCACTGGATCTTCTCAGCGAGGTCCGACAAGTCGGCTTTCACCGGCACGTGGTCTTCAAACGGTGTGAGGATCGGGTAGTACCACATCTGGTCCGCGACGCAGCGCGACTCGACCTTGAGGATCACGGACCCGAGACGCATGAGGAACGCGTAGCGATTCGCGGCGCAGTGGCCTTCGACGTACAGCAAGTACTTGAACATCGACTGCTCGTAGATCGGGATGAAGTGCTGCCGTCCGGCTTCAAAGTTCAAGCCCTCGGTGCGCAAGAACGTCATCGGCTTGCCTGCGATCTTCTTATCGCGGAGGTTCCACGTCGTGACCTCAGCGTTCAGGAGCGGGACACCGTCGCCTGCAGCGTCGCCGTTCATGTTTGGGTCGAGCTTCCACGTGTTCGAGAGGTACGCGAGCTGGAGGCGCTGGTTCGTCTCGATCGTCGTGCCGCCGCCAGTCGCACTGCCGCGGAAGAACGCAAGTGTTGACTTTCTCGTCCCACGGCTTGTAGAACTTGCGGAAGTTCGCGGCTGTGAACAGGTCGCGCGGCTCTTCGACGCCGTGGCGCTTCTTCTGTCCAGGCTTGACTTCGCAGAGGCACTCCCAATCGTTTTGGCAGTTCTCCTTGTCTTTGCACGGACACAAGTCGCAGTGCGTGTGCTTGAACGTCTGCGGAAAGACCAAACCGGTCGCTGCTTCCCAGTCCTCCGAGCACGGAAATGGAATGTCGGCAAAGCTGTTAAGCCATTCGGTTGGTTGTGAGCGTCCTCAGGTCGATCACGACGAATGCAGCAAGTGCCAAACAAGTGCAAACGCACCGCTTCGAGATGTAGAAGCTCATGATCGGCGCGTACGTCGCGTACTTGTGGCGCGTGAGCGGGATGTCGTCGTCTGGGTTCCGGTCGTCTTTGTTGAAGAGGAATCCGTACGGCTCACTCAAGTTTTCCTATTCGCACAAAATGTACGACTCGCCTGTAGAAGCGACAAATATCCGACAAACGAGAGAGTGGCGAGTCAGACAAACCTTCA
Organism: Pythium guiyangense; assembly: GCA_003730235.1. NCBI lineage: Eukaryota > Oomycota > Peronosporomycetes > Pythiales > Pythiaceae > Pythium > Pythium guiyangense. The sequence goes on from QXDM01000101.1 coordinate 283,748, forward strand.
AGTGCGGGTAGTCGCGCTTGTTGATGAAGAACTCGCAGTCTGGGATGTTCCGGTGCTTGCACGCGTCTTCGAGCCTGTGCATCACACCATTTGCATCCCGTAGCGTCATACAACGACACTCACACACTCAAGCGTCACGACTGTACGCAAATGTCACGGAGCTGCGTCAGGAACTGGTCGCCCCAGTACTGCGTCTCGTGCTCCTTGTCACGGTACCGACAGTGCTCGTTGCAGATGATGTTGCCATTCGCCCACCAACTTGCGCGGGTCGTTTGATGATGTTCTCGCGCCGGTAGTAGTTCCGCTTCTCGCGATAGTACTGGAACATCGAGCCGTCGGAGCTGTCAAACTTGATATTGTCGCCCCCAGTTGTTCTCGTAGTCGCGGTTCGCAAATGGCACAAAGAGCACGACGCGGCGGCGCCGGATCATGACGAAGATGCCGCAGCGCATGTGGAAGAAGAGTACTTGAGCGTATTGTACGTCGACTCGCGGTTCGTCTGCATTGGTGGAAGCACATGCGTGAGTCTGTTAGCTGCATCGGCATTGTGAGGGATTGAGAGAGTGCATTCAAGCCCAACGCACCTGGCGATGGAACGGTAGGTTCGCGCGGGTACTCGACGCCCTCAGTCACGCGAACGCCGTCGCCCTGCATGAACCGGTTCGTCTCGCTAATGTCGCCAGGCGGCTCGGCAGGGTACCGCTGGTCGTACTCCTCGATCTTTGGGATCAAGATGTCTTCGATCTATGGCGGTGACGCAGCAGCACGTGTGTGAGCATAAATGAGTACGTAGCAGCAGCAATGGCAGCAAACAACGGTGATTGGTGGTGTAGCAAAGGCAGCAACGACAGCGCAAACGCAACACTCTACCAGCATTCCGCATACGCATACACGCGATATAAACAGACCTGCTTCCAGTCGACGAGCATCGAGAAGACGTGCTGCAAGTTTGGGTAGTCGGGGTTCGACCCCGCGCGTGCAGTGGCGCCGGATGAACGCTTCGCACTCGGACTTGGTCGCGAACTTTGGGCACGCCGCCTGCGCCGTCAGCGTCGAGCACGACGCGGCGCCACTCGGGCGTCTCCTCGTCTTCGAACGCGAAGATGCCGCGGAGCATCGGTCGCATGTCCATGATGGTCGTCGTCGTCGATCTTGAGGCCGCTGCTTCGAATGATCTTGGTTGTGCTGCTGCTTTGTTTGGCTCGAGTAGTATTTGCACTTTGATAGCGCATTGTGCGGCATATATGACGCACTAAAGGTTTTGACATATACTTGAATTGAGTAGGAAATGTTAGTAGCCTTTTACAGTACTTTTCGAATACAAACAAGACGTGACAAACTACAGTGATTTGCTACAATCACTTCCTACTCAAAATCAATAATCGCATTTAAGTACGAATACTGGCATTCTGAGACCAAGTCAATGACTACATACATTCACCAAGTCATCGCTGCGACTTCGATCAAGACCCTCGCACTGGACGAACGAGACCAGGTCGTACTCGTCGTCCTGCTGCGCTGATGTACTCAGCAGGCGCTGAGTGTACCTTTGGTATCGTGGGTGCGCACGTCGTCCATGCGTGTGTTTTGTTTGTGGATGCCAAGCGTTCTAGAGTCGTTTGGGCAGCAGCATCTTGCACGCTACGAGAGCTCTTGAGCCAAGACCAGCGAGCTAGAGTTCACGTGAAGTAAGTAATGCCTCGAGATGCAAGCACCTCGATCTCAGCGCAAGCTCCAAGCTCTACACAAGACGGTCGATAGCAAGGCAAAAGCAAGAGCACTCGCCACCACGGACGCTTGCACTCGCTGGCGCTGGACTCGCCTCGTTCAAGACGACAAAATGGCTGTCAAACGAGGCGCTGATCGAAGTTCCGTGAAAGGTTGTCACATTGTGGCGAACCCAGGTGATACAAACTTCAAGTGGTTTGTGGTTCATGCGAGTAATTTGTATGCCATACAAACGCGCTGATACAAACGCGCGTCGGTCCGTTTTGCAGGCGTGGTGCGTGCCATTAGCCATCGCGCGTTGCCGAAGCGACTGCTCTGCTGCTCTCCACTTCAAGCGCACGCACGCTGCACGCTGCACGTACGTGACGACGATGACTGCAAAGTCGGACGCGCCGAGCGCGACCGTCGCTGCGGACGGAGCCGTCGAACGCATCGCCAACGCACGGAGACGCTACACCACCAGCACCTGGCGCGGCGAGTCCGATCGCGCGCTCGCTGTCGTCGCCGACAAAGAGCGAGAAGAGCGCGACGTCGTCGCCCAAGAACCGACTCAGCGGCGCCGGTGCGCGCTTTGGCAAAGACGTCACGGGCGGCTTTGCGTCGTCGCCATCGCGCTCGCCACAGCATTGCGCAGCAGATGATGATGTCGCCGTCGCAGACGTCGCAAACGACCCAAGGCCGCGACGCGAGTCGGAACGACCTCACACTCCAACGCCGTGGCTCGCACTTTGACTTGGAATTCCAGAAGCGCGACTCGGTGAACAACATCCGGCGCGAAGTCGAAACGATCCAGCAGTCGACGACGTTTCTTCACCGCGACTTTGACAAAGACATCCCACGTGTTCGCAGAGATTCCGGACGTCAAAGTCCTCGGTGGTCGCTCCGAAGAGGCGTGGCCCACGCGCTACGTTGAGTACGACGTCGAGGTACTCGCGCGTCTAGCCTCTACCGATACAGACGTGTACTATGTTGTAGTGAACCCATTGGCCACGTGACTGACAAACAGATGGCGTGACTGTGTGTCGTGGTGCTGAGCAGCTCCACTACAAGAACTTCAAGTGGCAAGTCGAGATCCCCAAGTCGACGCTCTACGGTCTCTGGTTCTTCATCAAGAGTCAGTTCAACATCAAGTTCCCGAACGCAGCAGCAGGTGCGAGCAGCACGCAGAGCCAAGGCGCTGCGAGCAGTCACTACACTGCAGCGTCGAACTGGCCGCAGATGCGCAAGCTCTTCCTCGCAACGGCCGAAAGTCGATCAGCCCCGAGATGATTGCGCTCATACAGCAGTACCTCGACGCAGTCGTGCGCGTGCCGCGGCTGCTCTCGTCTGCGTACGTCGTGTCGATGTTCCAAGTGAGCAACAGCACGTTTGACGACGAAGAGGGCTACACGTCTGTGCGCGAGGGCTGGCTCAAAGTCCGCATCTGGCTCAAAGGCAACAACGAGAACGTCCGGATCAACCGCGGCGCCGTGACGTGCGACCAACGAGTGCTTCAACTGCATGTGCGTGGTCAAGCGCGTGAACTTCAAGTCGAAGAAGTGGCGCTGGGGTCGCGCTCAAGCACTCGAGCATCGCCGTGTACCCGTCGCTGCAAGACACGAAAGCCACCGAAGCGTTCTTGTTTGACCAGAAGTTCAGCATCGAGCGCGGGATCCACTCGGCCGGCTCGAACACTGCGCTCCTCGTCTCGAACTCGACGTACGTGCTCCAGCTCGAAGCGAAGACGAAGCAGTCGATCCTCAAGTGGGCGAACGCGATCCGCAAAAGTCGCGGAGAAGAGCGTGTGGGTCGCAGTCACACCGCGACGAGTCGTTCTCGATCCCGCGCCACCCGAACCAAGTGCCGTCGTACGCAAAGTGGTTTGTCGCCGGCAAGGACGCGTACGAGTCGATCTACGAAGGGCTCTTGGCCGCGAAGAAAGAGATCTACATCGCAGGCTGGTGGATCTGCCCGACGATCCACTTGCTCCGTCCTGCAGCGCTCTATCCGCACTCGCGACTCGACCAAGTGCTCTTGAAGAAAGCTGAGAAGGCGTCAAGGTGCGTTCTCTGAGTGTGATTGCTGCTGTAGTTGCTACTGGACTAACACCCCAACTCTGCTGCTGCCTAGATCTACATCCTGATGTACAAGGAGGTGTCGTCGCGTTGACGCTCAACAGCAACTTCTCCAAGCAGACGTTCCGCCGTCTCCATGACAACGTGCACGTCTTGCGCGACCCGGACTTCTTGATGAAGCACCTCGGAATGTGGTCGCATCACGAGAAGATCGTGAGCATTGACCAGAAAGTGAGCTTTGTCGGCGGCCTCGACCTGTGCTTTGGCCGTTGGGACACGGGCGACCACATGCTGTTTGACGAGCCGGGGCAAGGCGCGAACTTCCTCGGCAAGGACTACTCGAACCCGCGCGTGAAGGACTTTATCGAAGTCCACTTGCCGGACCGCGACTTGATCGACCGCACGGCCGTGCCGCGCATGCCGTGGCACGACTGCCACTCGCGCTTGGAGGGCCAGCCTGCGCGCGACGTTGCGCGGCACTTTATCCAGCGCTGGAACTACTCGGTCTCGACGCGGCGCAAGACGTTCAAGCTCCACCACTTGGTGCCGCGATGAAGGACTACGAGCGGTACGCAGACAAGCACGAGTACAGCTCTCGGATGCTCAACCGGCGCTTGCAAAAGGCCGTGCGCGCAGTCCAGACTGTCACGGGCTTGCGCAAGCGACGCTTGCGCCGCACGAAGAAGGTCGCGAAGAGGACGAAGAGGAGAAGAAGGAGACGACGACGAGACGCGCGCGAACAACAACAGCAGTGCGTGGGCGAACCGACCGCAAGACGACAAGAACGACGCCTGACGAAGAAGAGAAGCATGGCGACGAGCCTGCGCCGTCGAGCGACTGCCGCGGGTTCAACCACGACCGCCCACCTCTCGCGCGTTCTCAGCCGCGACGGCTCTGCGACGACACCATTCGGTGAACTCAACGACGACCACTCGTCTGACGAAGACGACGGACGACGACGTAACCGAGCGTGCGCGGGACAAGGAAGACGCGACGCTCCTGCACAAAGCGCGGGTTTCCTGTGAACGCGCAGATCCTCCGGAGCCTCTCGCTCTGGTCTGGCGGGTGCCCAACCGGAACGAAGCATCCAGAACGCGTACTTGCGGACTGATCAGCTCTGCGAAACCACTTTGTGTACATTGAGAAACCAGTTCTTCGTCTCGGGTCTCGACGGCGACGCGCTGTGCTCGAATCGGATCGCCAATGCGCTCGTGGAGCGCATCCGCAAAGCCGCTGCAAACAAGAGAAGTTCCGCGTGATGGTCGTGATGCCGCTCCTGCCGGCGTTCCCTGGCAAGCCAGACGACAAAGAAGCGAGCAGTCTCCGCGGTTGTCATGTACTGGCAGAGTACCGGAGCATCTGCCGCGGCGAGAACTCGATTCTACAACACGCTCTTCAAAGAGCTCGCCGGTCTCGACCCGTTCGAGTACATTGCGTTCTACGGTCTGCGCACGCACACGGTCGCAGCGAACGGCCAGCCGACGACCGAAAGAGGTGTACGTCCACAGCAAAGTCATGATTGTCGACGACAAGAGCTGCATCATCGGGTCCGCAAACATCAACGAGCGCAGCATGACGGGCGACCGCGACTCGGAGATCGCAGTCTTGATCGACGACACGGACATGGACGAGAGGTGCGCATTGCGAGTGGCGCTGCGAGCGTTGGGAAGTTTTGCGCACTCGTTCCGCATGAAGCTCTTTGAGGAGCACTTTGGCGTCACGCCCGACTCGGCACTGTACGAGAAGTACCGCGACCCCGTACCGTACCACGCGTGGTTTGCGATGCAGGACCACGCGATGAAGAACTGCCAGATCTACGACAACGTCTTTGGGTGCCTCCCGTCTGACAACATCACGTCGTTCAAGCAGATCAACATGCAGCTCAACCGCGAGCACCCGACCACGGAGGTCAAGCGCGAAGGCCTCGCTGCTCAAGCGAAGAAAAGCGATCCAGCAGCACTCGCCAAAGATGCGTCTGCGCGCAGAGAGCCACACGCCAGTGTCGAACAGCAACAACAGTGGCGCAAGTGCGTCGCCAAAGTGGCAAAGCGCCGGAGCGGACGTTTGGGTCGCCAGCGCACAAGCAGCAGCAGCAGTCGCCGACAGCAGGCGACTCGGTTGTGCACGACAACCAAGTCGAGCCAGACGTCGGTGGCAATGCCAAGACGAACTCGGGCAAGTCCAGCGAACCGACGGAGACAACGCGGATGCAAGTGCGCCAGTCGAGCTTGCGCGTGAAGAGTCGTTCCTGAGCGGCGCGATCACTGCGAACATGCGCGAGAGCTCGCAGATCTCGGGCCGCAAGCACGAACTGCGCGGGATCCGCGGTCAGATCGTGTACTTCCGCTCAAGTTCCTCGTCGACGAAGCGCTCGAACCGAAGCTCTTCCCAGCCGAGCTCTTCCAGTGAGCAACGCGTGCGTGTGTATCGCGCACATGGCATGAAGCATACAGACGACAGGATGAAGTCGCGTACGACGGCATGAAGATGAATGAGACAGCTGCCGGTATGAAGAAATATTCGTGTGACCCACACCTATTCGTGTGACCCCACAACGAATGGAGCAGCTGAATGTCAAATGTTAGGAAACAACGATGGATATGAGGAAGCTGCCAAATTTTCATGGCATACAACGCGTTGATTCACATCTGCGACACGCGCAATTTGTGTAATGTGGTTGCATCGTATTTCACAAAAGCATGATATTTTGAACCCAGCGCAAGAGTCAGCCAGTGTGTGATTTCTACACTTGGATTTTGTATGTTAGACTCACACGCACACGCGATCAGCCAAAGTGTCAACACGATGTGTCACGCTTCGATTCAAAACAACACACGAAAACGAAAACCCAAGAGAAGACCGAGTCGATCAAGGCGAAGACGACGACGACCTTCGTGACGACAAGGAAGGCGACGACCGACGCGAACGAGAACGACGCGAGCAGCACATTTACACATACACAGTAACACCACACATGGGACTCAAAGAGTGGCTCGACTTCTCGGGCCAGCGCCGTCCGAGCAGCGCGTCGCACGCGCGCAGCAAGAACGGCACGAATGGCAACAGCAGCGCTGGCGCGGCACCGACGCCATAGCTCGCTCCCAGCGCCGCGCGTCGCAAGTGGCACTAGCGCGTCGACGGCTGCGCTCCGCAGCAGCAGCGTCAGTCAAGACGCAGACGCGCTCGAGCGCAACAGCACGGCGTTCGCAACGGCGCTCCAAGTCGCACCGAGCGAGATCGACGACGCTGAGCAGAAAGCCATGTACATGCACGCCATGGACGCACATCCCGTGACACACGACGACGACGACGACGATGCATTTGCACGGCGTCGGCGCGCGAGCAGCACGAGCAGCGCGTCGTCGCAGCCGCCGATGCGCCACAGTCTCATGGACAACGTGCGCTTTTCGTGGCACAACGTGCTCGGGCACTCGTCGCGGTCCGACTCGTCGCACGTCCTCGCAGACGCGAGTGCGAGCGTCGAAGCATCGCCAACGAGTACAATCCCGACGTGAGCGTGCGCGCGCAGGACCGCGACATGGGCGTCGTGATGCAAGGGTGGCTCGAGAAGTGCGGGCAGCAGTTCAAGACGTGGAACTGGCGGTTCTTCGTCTTGCGGGACGACGGCGTGCTGTCGTACTACACAGACGAGAGCATGAAGAAGCTCAAGGGCTCGATCAACGTCGGCTACGGCGCGCGCGCCGACATCTCGGTCCAGTCGAACATGATCGAGAAGACGTGCGTGTTCATGATCGCGACGCCGCAGCGCAACACGATGATCTCCGCGCCGTCGCCGCGCATGATGACCAAGTGGATCAGCAAGCTCCACGAAGCGGGCGCGACGCCATCGGAGCCGTGGGACCCGCTCAAGAAGACGGTCAAGTTCTTTGTGCGCGACGCCGAGTGTCCACACGAGTGGAAGCGGTACGACGACCCGACGTCGTACATTCACATGGAGGGCTGTCTCCTCAAGCGCGGGCACGTGAACAAGAACTGGAAGAACCGGTTCTTCCGCATCGAGAAGGGCGAGCTGCGGTACTACACGAGAACCAAGAGACGCTTAAGGGCCGTGCCACTAAAGGGCACGGTCGTGAGCCCTGGCATGGCGCAGTGCTCAGATGGGCGGTCGTACTACTTTGTGCTCACGTCGCGCGACGGCAAGTTCGAGATGCACCTGAACGCACACAACGAGAGCTCGATGCACAAGTGGATCGAAGCGATCCAAGAGGCGCAGACCGCACTTGGCAAGACGATCGGCAGCGGCACGGGCGCAAACGCAAAGGAGACAGTCTCGGCCTTGCGCTCGTTGTGAAGCGCGCCGAGGAGATCCCGCTCGCAAAGATCGAGGTCGTGTACACAAAGGCAGGACATTGTCGTGCAGATCGAGCGCCGGACGGAGGCGCTCGTCGTGACGAAAGCGCCAAAGGACGACGTCCCCGTTGGCTCGCAGCTCATCGCTGTGAACGGCGTGAGCATCTTGCGCGAAGCGTACAGCGACGCGCGCGAGCGCTTGCGGACGTCAGCGTTCCCACTCACGCTCGCGTTCGTGCTGCCGCCGTACAAGAAGGGGCTGCTCGTGAAGAAGTCGCGGTCGGGCTTTGAGAACTGGAAGAAGCGCGTGCTCGTGGTCACGAACGGCGAGGTGCACTACTACAAGCAGGTCACGAGCGGCAAGACGACGACGCTCAAGCACCGCAAGTCGTTCTCGCTCTACGGCTGCTACCTCAACCTCGTGCAGCTCCCGAGCCGCCGCTCTGCATCGTCGTGGCGCGCGCCGTCCGACAAGCTCGTGCTCCAGACGAGCTCGGAAGCCGAGCGCATTGAGTGGGCGAGCGTGCTCTACTGCAGCATCCGCATGGTCTCGCAGGGCATCACGTCTGGGCACATTGCGAACCTCAAACTTGGAGCACGCGCGCCACGAGAGCGGCATGACTGACGCGATTGCGTCCGACATTCGCGGCGAGCGCAGCGGCACGGTCTAGGCGCGCTGCGACCGACTGACCATCATCCTCACCAACGTGACGTGGAGCAGCAGCGGCACTGCTCCGAGCGTCTGTGGTACGAACTCAACACTTGCGCGCGTGCGCATGGATAGCAAACAGCATAGTGTATGGTGAAAGTGACGACTGTAAATGAACAAACGCAATGGCGAGTCGTGTGTGTGTGTGTGTGGCTGTCATTGCGAGCAGTCTTCGTGTCCAAAGACCTGTGAGGACCTCTGGAGCTCTTGAAGCGATCTGGTCGTCTGAAACTCGAGGCAAACTGGAACACTGGCCAAATCGAGGCGTCGAGTGCCTCTCGTGCTTCACGTTGTGCCACCTCTGCCCTCCCGCGCTCCACTTCCGCTTGCGGCCATCGCACACGAGCGAGATGAACCCGAAGTCGACGAGCGGCGCTGCAAAGCGCACGCCTCGAGCAGGAAGCAGCACATTCTCCAGCGCCGCCTCAAGTCAGATCTCCGAGTCGCGCATGCTCGAAGTGCTCGAGCGGCAGCTCCAGGGCGACCGCGCGAGCGAGCTGCGCCGAAAGCTCGGGTCGAACCAAGAGGACGACGCGACGTGCGATGCAACGACAATCGCACAACGACGAGAAGAAGAGCTCGTGTGCGTCTCGACCATGGTCGCAGTCGCCCCGAGCGCTGTGGCAGCAGACGCCTACGACCAGCGGGTACGCACTCTGTCATCTTTTCGGAGAGACAACGACTAGACTCACTCACGCTCATGTGCACGTGTGCAGGTCTGCGGCGTGCTCAAGACCGTTCGGTGCATGCATCGCCAGCGCGCGAGCGAGAACCAGTCGGACCACGCGACGAAGCGCACTGCGACGCGCACGACGACGATGCGACGAGCGAGTAGCACACACATACCACAGCAAGGACGCGCAGTCGTCATGGACATAACTTATCACAGCACACACGTCGCCTATGCGACGGCTCCTCTTTCTTTCTTCTCCTGCAGCAGCACGCACGCGCCGCTCGCTCTCGCCATGCGCTCTGGACAACCGTGTTACAGCTCCGTCGTGTTCGTCTCGCGCTGCTCCAGTGCGACAGCGAACGCGTCGAAGCGGTCGGATAGAAGTTGGTGCCTTCGAACGTGTCGTCGCGACAGATCTTCCCGAGCTCTTCTGCCACCTGCGCACATCAGGATTGCGAAAGCGTCAGTCGATCGCCACGCTCTGTAGCCATGACTTGGCACTGTCAACGCACTTTCAAGTACTCCCACGCGAGCGGGAACGACGTGTGGAGCTCCGTCGCAACGTCCGAGCTCGTGATGAAGCCCGAGCTCGCTTTCGTCGCCATGCTCAGCAGGCGATCTGCGACGCGGTCTTCTCGGTGCGAGTCTGTCGGTCCCACAGCAAGGTCCGCATGTGAGTACGGCTCGTAGTGTCAAGCACCACAGCGCAGGCAGAGGCAGCAGAGCAACGTACCGGACTGGAGCACAATGAGTCCGCCGTCAAACTTGCGCACGTGGTACCCGAGGCGGAGCTTCTTCTGGAGCATCGCGGCGTGGTACACGTCGTCTGGCGACACGAGCTCGACGCCGCGCGCGCGATTGAACATGCAGTAGATGTCCGAGAGCGTCATGATGCCGCCGTTGCGCGGCATGTAGTCGCCGAGGAACTCGGCGAGCTGACGCGCGAGCTGCTGGTAGTACGCGCCGCCGGCGTTCTCGCGCGTCACAGGACTTGTAATGCCCATGTCGAGCATGAGCGAGTTGAGCTTTGTCATGTCTGCAGCAGCAGCGCTGTCGCTCTCGTCCACGCCGCCGCTCGCACTGTCGTCGCTCGCTTTGACACTGTCGACGTAGCGCTCAATGAGCCCGACGACATCGCGCGCTTTCTCCATGAGCGACGTCAAGTCGGAGAACGCAGTCGCTGCGAGCTCGCTCGTCTCTTTCTGCGCGCGCTTGCTGGCGCCGCAAGATGCCGGCGATGCCTGCGTCAGCGGCGTTGAACTGCCGCTTCTGGAGCCGTCGGTCCGCCAAGTGGCTCGGCTGCGTGTCTTTCCAGGCCTTGCGCTTGAGCGTCGCCTCGAGCGGGTTGTAGAAGTCGTCGCGGCCGCCGTCTTTAAACGACAGCTTCATGTACGCGGACACGCGCGGCGGACCGGCCGTGAGGATGTCGATGCGGAGCTGGCTGCATAGCACAGACAGGTGCGTGAGCCACACCGCAACGCCAACGCCTGTGAACAAGGAAGACGAACGCACCGGAGCGCGCGAGGAAGCCCGCTTCTTTCGTGATCTTTGTGATCCACTCGAGCGGAAGGAAGAGCGCGAGCGGCGGGTCTTTGGACTCGTCGAGGTAGAACAGTCGGTGCGTCGTGATGGAGCACCGTCCGCGCTGGAACGGCGTCTTGTTGCTGTGGTCGTACAGACTGATGTTCTCTTCGCTGTAGATCTCAACGCTCCCAAAGAGCGCAGGGCGTCCTGCAGTCGTGAGCGGCAGCGCTGCAGTCAGCGTCACACACACGTGCGCAACGTTCGTTAGCGTACGAGCTGCGGTCTCTGTCCGTGCATGCCTCAACACAACAAGCAACGACGCAAGAGACAGAAGCAATGTCATGCGCACTTGCACATGCGCAAGAGAGACGTACTCTGAAGGACGTCCATGGCGGCAGGGGCTGCGAAGATCTTGGGCGCCGCCTCGCTCGGCTCGTCCGCCTTCTTGATCACCGCGACGAGGGCGGACGACGCGACGCCGACGTCCATGCTGCTCGGCCGCTTCGTCGCGCGTATCGTGCTTGGCGTCTTC